>JAPPVO010000013.1:83165966-83513745 GCA_030407325.1 Camellia japonica | reverse complement strand
CGCCTTCGTCCCCTTGCATCTCTCCTGGAATTTTGTCTGTGTGATTCCAGGTTCGCCATGGGAGTGACCACGGGTAGGCCTTCGCGCCTTGCACCCCCTTCTGGAGTTAGTCCGTCGACGGCGGACTGAGGTAATTCTTCGTTGTTCGCCATTGATTTTTTAGGAGAAAAAGCTTGATCAAGAGGTTGTTCTTGTCTGATTTCCCACAGACGGCGCCAATTGTACGGGAAAGAAATATACCTTCTCGTATAATCCTGTTGACCAAGTCTGCGCTCCTCCGTACGACGTCGTTCAAACACCTGAAAATACACACGTGAGCTAGCCGGCGGGTGTGTGCCGGAAACCTCTCCGATGCCTAAGTCAGTAAGCAAGACAAATAGGCAAAAGCTCTGTGTAATCAGGGAACAAAAGTTGCATTACCTCTCCAAAGGTGATATTGGTGAGCTTATATAGGTTTCGCGTGGCACAATCCTGGTAGGACTCTCACTCCTCCATTTGCAGAGTCCTTCTAGGATTACTCCTCCTTACGTAGAGTCCTTCTAGGATTCATACTCCTAGAAGATAATGCTTATCCTCTAACACCCTCCTCACTGCTTAAGCCAAGTGAGATGGCTGTACTACGGCCGAACTCCTTTATGGCCGAAGTAACCCCTAGTTCGGTTCTAACCTCCTTCTCTTACCTCGGCTTTCCTATGCTAGGACCGAGCTTATCCATAAGAGAAACGCGCCGAACTATCTTCAGAACAAGTCCTCTCCAGGACTTAACATACCTCGGTCCCACATGCTCCGACCGAACTAACAACTTGATACCGGACTAGCATGCACGGCCGATATAACTTCAAAAACCGGTCTATGCCCCGAAGTACCTGGACCAGCCTAACCTTAGTCCATTCTCAGACCGGACTAACTTCCAAGCTTATAACCGGACCAACTCCAAGGTGTTCATGAGACCGAAGTAACATGAATGGCCACTTCATTCGGCCCATTTCGGCTGTGGCCCACTACGGCCCAATGCCTAGCTCGGCCCAATTTATCCATATAAATTACCCTCTCACCACCTCAAATCCACACAAAAATCATCGCCAATCTTCTCCATTACTTCCGTTCATCACCATTATCATCAACCCAATTCCCTCACCAATCTAATCAAAATCCATTCCAAATCTCCATAAATCCATCACCAATCCACTAATCTTCACCGTTTTTTTAATCCTCTCCATCAACGCTGATCTACATCATCATCACCGTTCTTCACCGTTGTCACTGATCTTCCTCGTCATCGACAAAATTTTACATCCACCAACATCTTTTCCCTGATCAACATGTTAAAATTATTTTTGCACTGTGTTATATTTTTTATATGGTTGTATGTGCTCCAAACTCTTTTGGATTTAATAATATTTAATTCTACCTTGTCTGAAGAAATTGTTTTTATTTGTATTTTCTCTTTTTATGCTGGTGCACTTGGTGTAGTTGTTTTTGTCCAGATCTTAATGGCCCTTGGTATTATAAATTGGTAATCTGCTCTTTTACAATTTGTGTAATTTTATTTTGTGCATTAATTTAGGGAGAGATTCGTATTATGTGATCTTTTGAGATTACATCAATGAAATAAAAATAAAATATAAAAATACGAGTAATCTTAAGAGGGTGTTTGTATATTCTGTGCATAATTTTAAGGGGAGTATATATATATATATATATATATATATTTATCTTCACCCTTAATTTTTTTAATAATTAAAAAAAAGAAGAGAAATGCTTGCGCTTTTATTTCAGAAGGAGAAAATCTTACTCGAGTACATGTAAGTTTTTAGAAGGCTTCACAGATTTTTTGCGTTTAACTTCTCTTAACAGCTTTTCATGAGCCTCCTTTATATGTTTCTCTCTATTTTCGATTTCTGTGAGTCTTGGCATTATAACCGTTACATAATATTGCACCGCATTCTCCAACTGTGCATTTTTTTCTTTCTAGGTCTCTCTTCTCCTGACGAATCTTAGCTAGTTGTTGTTTTAACAAGCACACATTGTCTCTCCATTGCTGATTTTCTTGTGTTCTTGCTTGTAGTTGTCGAGCCATATTGGAAACCGTAGTCATTGCCTGTGTACTAAGAGCCATAGTGTTATTAATAGCATCGATATCATTCCGATTACCTACAATACTAGGACTCTCTTTTACAGGAATAGCCTGTGACTGCACCATTGGTAACCTCTCATTTGCCTGCATTACAAGCACCTCATGCATGTTCGAACCATTGATGGCTAAGGTAAGAAATGACATGATTACACAAAAAGGTAAAACAAAATTTTCTCTCCTAACACTTGACAATTTCGTATCTTTACCTATCATCCTTGTCACTTTTTATACACTCCACCGATCCAATACTTGATGCATATTTGCTCAAATCTTTTGTTTGTCAACATTTTGTGCGTCAGAGATACTCCAAAATCCCCACAAAGATCACAACAAGACATAAGCACCATTATTATAATTTTTTTTTTTTTTGCATCTCAGATTATTTTCTCACATATGTTTGTCTGATTTTTGTTTTGATCATTGCCATTTTTTTTTCTCTCTCCCACCTCCCCATCTCTCTATATTTTTTTTGATGATGTCAAAGGGGAAGAAAAATATGAATTGAATTGTTGACAATTGTTGTGCATGTATCAAATATCTTATGTGGCAAAATTATTAAATATTTTGTTGATTTCAATTTTGTGTCAAATCCATTCATGAATTGTCATCATCAAAAAGGAGGAGATTGTTAATCATGTTGTTTAATTTTGATGATGTCTAATATATTTATTGAGAAAATGCAAATAATATACATATTTGACACAAAATATTATTTGTTTAAAATATACATACTTTATGATACATTTGTTATAAATATTTTTTAAATAAAAATATTTTGAAAATTTTACTATTCATGTTTTAATCACTATTCATTCTTTGACAAATTTGATGTGATTATTTCTTTTGAGTAAATTTGTATTATATCATTTTGATACATATTGCACTAAATTCAAATTTACTTTACATTGATATTTGAATGTATCAATTATAAACATAGTTGATTTATACGAAACATCTTTTGAATATATTAAAGATTTATAAATAATTAGTGACGGTGCGGTGCATCAAATATATATATATATAGTCAAAATCTTGAAATTAATATACTATAATGATTGTAGGAGAAGACTTACTTAATTTTTTATTGTAAACAAATCCTTGAAGATGTTTTGCCTGCAAAATGAAAAAAGAAAAAGTTGTAAGTTAGTTTAAATTTGCTTGTAAAAAGAAAAAGAAAAAGTTACCAAGTAGACACAATTTTCATATAGCTTTTGACTTCAAGGAACCCATAATGATGGAGTTTTGTGCTGACTTCTCATAATCTGAAGGAGCGTCTGTCTCTCCAACGGATAGATTTTTTGATATAAATAGAAATATTGTGTGTGGAGAAAAATAAGAGAACTTGAAGAGAAAACAATTTGTGTCCTCCAAAATTTTGAATGTATTGTATTCTGCTCTTTCACTTTCAGATCTAAGAGTAGTCCTTGTTCTTACACTTTCATATCTACTCTTTGTAAAAAAATTATTGTAAAAGAGGATTAAAGTACCTCTTATTTTTATTCATTATTTTGTGAGAGATTTTTGTAAGGGTAAGGCATTTATTGTTAAGTGAAGCTCAATAAATAAAAGTAAGATCTGTGTAAAATCCACAAGCTTGGTGAAGCTTTGGTAGTGTATTGATTCATTTTAATAGTGAAGAAATTCTCAAGGAGGTTCTTTGGGAAGTGGACGTAGGCCCGGCATGCCGAATCACTATAAATCTCAGTGTTTGATTTTCTCTCCCTATCCCTCTTATTTTTATATTGATAATCATTGTTTTGAACTTTGTATTTATTATTTTTTAATATTTTAAATTATTTCTTTAATAACCCAATTCACTCCCCTCTTGCGTTGCCTGACTGGGATAACATAATTGTTATCCTGATACCAATTGTTATCCTAGGTAGGCAACCCAAGAGAGGGGTGAATTGGGTTATTTAAAAAAAATTTACAATATTAAATATTATAAACACAATATTAAGAATTTTAACAAATAAAAAATAGAATAATAATTATCAATATAAAAATAACAGAGATAGGGAGAGAATCAAACACTGAGATTTATAGTGGTTCGGCACGCCAGGCCTACATCCACTCCCCAAGGAACCTCCTTGAGAATTTCTTTACTATCAAAATGAATTAATACACCACCAAGTCTTCACCAAGCTTGTGGATTTTGCACAAGACTTACTCTTATCTATTGAGCCTCACTCAATAATAAATGCTTTACTCTTACAAAATCTTTCACAAAAATAATGAATAAAAATAAGTGGTACTTAAACCCTCTTTTACAATAATTTTCTCACAAAGAGTAGATATAAAAGTGTGAGATCAAATGCTACACTTAGATTTGAAAGTGAAAAGGCAGAATACAATATACTCAAAATTTTAGAGTACACAGAAATTTTTCTCTTCAAGTTCTTTTTCTCCACATATAACACTTTTATTTGTACCAAAAAATCTACCCGTTGAAGATAGGACGCTCCTTGCTAACGTCATGGATTACATGGCACGCTCTTTGATTCAAATAGACAGCAAATGATAATTTTCTTTTCCTTTTTTGTTTTGTCAAATATGGAGTTACCGCTTTTGTAGACAATTTGATACAAAAATCACAACTTTCAAACAAGCAAATGATTTGCTTCATCTTTTTCTTTTTGTTTTATTATATAATATATATATATATATATATATGTGTGTGTGTGTGTGTGTGGGTGTGTGTGACATGATACAAAATTCAAACATGGAGCCACCGTTTTGTAGGCAATTTAAATAATATAATACAATTATCACATATTTGAATTCAAATAAGCAAATGATTTTGCTCCATTATAATGGGTTCCTTGAAGTAAAAAACCACATGAAATTTTGTCTATTTTTAACTTTTTCTTTTTCTTTTTGCAAGCAAATTCAAACCAACTTACAATTTTTTCATTTTCATTCTGCAGACAAAACATCTTCAAGGATTTGTTTTCAATAAAAAATTAAATAAGTCTTCTTCTGCAATCATTATAGTATATCAATTTCAAGATGTTGACTATATATATATATATATTTATTACCGATGCACCATACAAGTTCAAACTTGAGGACTTTTTCTTTTATTATATTAATATATATATATATATATATATATGTATGTACATATGTAAAAAAATGCATCACATGGCACCGTCCATACCTTCAAACTTATAAATAATATATTATAAACAACATACAAGTAATGTATGTATATTTGAATAAAAAGTCTAATTTGCTATCAAACACCACTTGAGTATGTTACACAAATCAAATATTTTTGTGATTGCTATATAAATTTTAAATATATCAACCATCCCATGTGAGTATATTAAATTTGTCAAAAGATGACAACTCACTAAAATCACATTTGTCGAAATGACACAACTAATCAATTTTAAATTTGTCAAAAGATGAATAGTGATCAGCCTAATTTTTCAAAAGGTGAATAGTAAAAAAAAATATATATTTAAATAATATTTAACAAATGTATCATACAATATATATTTTAAACAGATAATATTTTGTGTCAAATAATATGTATATTAAAAAATCTAAATTTTTGCAAATAATATTTTAGACATCATCAAAATTAAATAATATGATTAACAATCTCTCCCTTTTTTATGATGGCAATATTTGTGTGGATTTGACACAAAATAAAATTAACAAAATATTTGATAACCCTGCAACATATAATTTTCAAAAGCAAAATCATATTTTTTCTCCCCCTTTGACATCATCAAAATAAAAGATAAAGAGATGAAACAAACACATTGGATAAAATAATCTGAGCGGCCAAAAATAAAATAATGGGCCTTCTGTCTTGTCGAAATCATTGTGGGGATTTTGGAGCATCTCGAGTACACAAAATGTTGACAAACAAAAGATTTGAACAGATATGCATCGATTATTGGATCGATGGAGTGTATAAAAAGTGACAAGGATGATAGGCAAAGAGACGAAATTGTCAAGTGTTGGAGAAAAAAAATTGTTTTAGCTTCTTGTGTAATCATGTTATTACTTACCTTAGCCATCAATGGTTCGGACTTACATGAGGTGCCTATAATGCAGGCAAATGAGAGGTTACCAATGGTGCAGGCACATGCTATTCCTGTAAATGAGGGTCCTAGTGTTATTGGTAATCGAAATGATATCGTTGCTATTAATAACACTATGGCTCTTAGTACACAGGCAATGACTACAGTTTCTAATATGGTGCATCGATTACAAGCAAGAGTACAAGAAAATTAGCAATGGAGAAATGATGTGTGCTTATTAAAACAACAACTGGTTAATATGTGTAAGGAGAAGAAAGAGCTAAAAAGGAAAAATATACAGTTGGAGAATGCGGTGCAATATTATGCAACAGTTATAATGCCAAGACTCACAGAAGTCGAAAATAGAGAGAGACATGTAAAAGAAGCTCATGAAAAATTGTTAAGAGGGGTGAAATGGAAAAAAATCTGTGAAGCCTTCTGAAAACTTACATGTAATCGAGTAATATTTTCTTATTCTGAAATAAAATTGCAAGCATTTCTCCTCCCCCCCCCCTTTTTTTAATATATTTATATAAACACTGTCTTTGCACACACACACACACACAAAAAAAAAATTGGTGGTGCAGATAAGAAGTAGTGCAAAAATATATATATATACTCCCCCTAAAATTATGCACAGAATACACACACGCCCTTTTTTTTTATTTATTATTATTTTATAATAATTGTTAATCTCAAAATATATGAGTCTCTCCCTAAATTAATGCACTAAAAATTACATAAATTTGAAAAAACAAATTACCAATCTATAATACCAAGGGCCATTAAGATCCGGCCATAAACAACTACACCAAGTGCACTAAGATAAAAGGAAAAAATAAAAATAAAAATAAAAACAATTTCTTCAGATAAGGTAGAAGCAATCATTATTAAATCCAAGAGAGTTTGGAGCACATACAACAAGTAAAAAACTATAACACAGTGGAAAAAGAATTTTAACATGTTGATCGGTGATGACCTTGATGATCGGAAGAAATGGAGAAGATCGTGTAGATCGATGACGAATTTTTGTAAATCGATAATGGATCTTGATGGATCAGTCACGAATCTTGATGGATCGGTGATGGAACTTGATGAATTGGTAATGGTGGTGATGTAGATTTTAGGTATAGTAGTGATGGATCTTGGCAGATTGGTGAGGGGTTTGGGTGGATGATGGTAGTAATGAAAGTGATGGATGATGTTGTGGATGATGGAGCTGGTTGTAGACGATAGTGAGGATGAAGATGGTGTCAGTTGAGGATGAGAGAAAGAAAAAGAGAGTGAGAGTGAAAGAGAAAAATAGAGAGTGAGGGAGAGAACGGGTAAGAGATTGAGAGAGAGAGAGAGAGAGAGAACATATATACATATATAATTATCATTATTTTATTTAATTATTATTTTTTATTTTATTTATTTTATTTATTTTTTTTTAAATTTATATTTAATGTGAACATTATATTGAAGTATTCATCATACCAAGTTCAGTCTAATAAAACAAAATTGTTCTTCATTAAGAGGCTTGGTAAATATGTTAGCTAATTGATGATTTGTGGGCACAAATTCGAGTTTAATGTCACATTTGAGTACATAATCTCTTACAAAATAATGTCTTATTTCAATGTGTTTAGTGCGTGAGTGCTGAATAGGATTTTTTGAAAGGTTAATGGCACTTGTGTCGTCACATTTTATAAGAATATGATCATAGTGAAGTCCAAAATCTTGAAGTTGTTGTTTCATCCAAAGCAATTGCGCACAACATCTTGCGGCAGCAATGTATTCTGCTTCAGTAGTTGACAAAGCTACTGAGTTTTGTTTTTTGCAAAACCAAGAAGTGAGAGAGTGTTTTTCGGTCATGTAACGTCCTCAAAATAAACCCATTATATATTTATCATTGACATGCAATATTTAAAGAAAACAATTCATTATCTCATTCATCAGAGTATTACTAAATAAAAGCATTACATGTAACATCAAATTAAATGCCCTACAGGCTTACATCTTTCCAAGCCAACACTTGGACACAAAAATATGAGTTCTAACTCAAATACAAGTAAAACCCTAGGCTTGAATGTTTACATGTACTATCAAATAAAAACAACTAACTGAAGATAGTCTTCAAAATCCAAAAGTCAAATCCTTCCAAGCTAAGTCCTTGGAGGTAGCTTATCACCTGAACCTGAAAATGATGTTCCCATATAGGGTGAGCCACAGCCCAGTAGAAATATACTAAACCAAATATAAGCATTGAATAAAGCAATAGCATTCAATAGATGGTTAACCAAGATAATCACTTATATCATTATACAGTCTCATGACACTAATGTCTATGACACGTTTCACTTTCCATTATTATCAATATGGCTCAGAACCTGGCCAAACTTACAACAGTGAACTATATATCATATTCACATTACTTCCAATATCAACAAAACAAATGAGACTCAGGCTCATATCAAAACACTTCATACTTCCCGTTTGATACACATTTTAGTGCTGTATCAATAACATGTAAAAACACTTCAATATCAATAAGCACACATAATAGTGATGCTAATGGAGTCCATCCTCTATCTCCTCCCAAACAAAATCCGGTTTAGAGGTCCATCCCCTATCTTCCCCTAAACCGTGGAGTACATCCCCTATCTCCTCCCACACAATATGCAAATGCAATGCTCAATCAATACACGTATTTTCTGTATTAATCCAATAGTCAAAATTTACTGACTTAACCAATGTGATTAGTTTCAGTTAACCCTAGTCCACATGCAATGTCTACAACAATCGCGACTATCCTCTACCGATAGCCCAAACAGTTATTTCTAGACTGGAAATAAATATATCAACAATTCAATAGGCGAGTGATTTAAACTATCCAACTACACCATTAAATCAATAAATTCCTCAATTCACCTTAAATTAATTATACAAATTAATTTATTAAAATAACTAGGGTTTTTCCCAAAATTTCCAAAATACCCCCCAACATATCAAAATACCAAAACTTAGAACAAAACCTATAAGATGGAGTAGGAAATCCCTACCTCGAAGAAAATAACCCGAATGGAGAAGATGGAGATGATGACCCAAAATCCAAAGTGCTCCAAATCCTCTCTTTTTCAGATTAAAAGAGAGCCCTCGCGAAGCTCTACCTTTCTTCCAAAGGAACTAGGGTAGAAGACCACTGGGAATAGATCAAATCTTAGAGAGAAGGTAAGAGTAGAGAGAGAAACTCTCAAGGGGCGGTTTTTAAAAGTTAAGAGAGAAAAAGTAGGTCAAAAAGTGATCCAAAAAGCGAAATCTCGGACTGATGTAGTCGACTCCCCGCTCGAGCGTGGAAACCCCCGCTCGAGCGTCACTCACAGACTCCCGCTCGAGCGTCCAAACTCCCGCTCGAGCGTCGAATACGCGCTCCCAGTACTTTTGCAGAACCAGGTCCCCGCTCGAGCGTTTAACTCCCCGCTCGAGCGTCACTCACACACTTCCGCTCGAGCGTCCAATCCCACGCTCGAGCGTCCAACACTGCACAGGAAATACTGGATGGGTGAAAATCCCGCTCGAGCGCCAAAACCCATGCTCGAGTGGACAAGCAACAAAAGGATCCCCGCTCGAGCGTCAAACTCCCCGCTCGAGCGGACAGGTCAAAATCTGGGCAACTAGTTTTGACATCTAAACTCAACCGACCTGTAACAGACCCGCCCAACACATCCTATAACTCAAATACAGAGAGATTAAAGGACAACAACAACCAATATATAATGACAGAATCCACGGAACCTAAGTCCGGATACAATAATCTAAAGGGAAAAGACCGGGGTCGCTATAGTCAAGTCTACGTCCCGCAAAGTCGGCATCTGGGTAACCAAGAAGTTCAAAAGTGGTTCCCTTAGGATACTATAATCCCAAATTTTGAGTACCGACAAGATATCTGAAAATACGTTTGACTTCAATGATGTGTGACTCTTTCGGTGCGGATTGAAAACGTGCACACATACAAACACTAAACATTATATCAGGTCTACTTGCAGTAAGATAGAGTAAGGAACCAATCATACCTCGATATTTCTTTTCATCTACAGGTTTACCTTGCTCATCTTTGTCGATTTTTATTGATGTATTCATTGGAGTTGCTGCAAGCTTTGATGATTCCATTTCAAACCTTTTGAGTAGATCCTTGATATATTTTGTTTGATTTAAATGGATTCCATCATTAGTTTGTTTAATTTGTAGATCGAGGAAGTAATTTAATTCCCCATCATACTCATTTCAAATTCACCTTGCATATCTTTAGCAAACTCTTTGCATAAATTTTCATTAGTAGCATCAAAAATATATCATCAACATAAATTTGAACAATTAGCATATCTTCATTTTTTATTTTTATAAAGAGTGTTGTATCAATTTTTCTTCTAGAAAAACCTTTGTTAAGTAGAAAATCACTCAATCTTTCATACTATGCTCTGGAAGCTTGTTTTAAGCCATATAAAGTTTTTAAGAGTTTGAAAACATGATCCGGGTATTTCTGACTTTCAAAACCGGGAAGTTGTTCAACATAAACTTCCTCTAAAATGTACCCATTTAAAAAAGCACTTTTAACATCCATTTGATACAATTTGAAATCTTTAAAGCATGCAAAAGCAAGTAACATTCTAATAGCTTCAAGTCTAGCAACTGGTGCAAAAGTTTCATCAAAACCAATGCATTCTTCTTCATTGTAACCTTGGACTATCAATCTAACTTTATTTCTAGTAACAACTCCGGATTTGTACATTTTATTTCGAAAAACCCATTTTGTACTAATAACGGGATGGTCCTTAGGTTGAGGGGTCAAAAACCAAACTTCATTCCTTTCAAATTGATTTAATTCTTCTTGCATCGTTAAAATCCAGTTTTCATCATTTTTAGCTTCTAAAAACGATTTTGGTTCAATTTATGAAACAAACGCTAAGTTACCATAAACATTTCTAACAGAGGAACGAGTTTTTATACTTTCCGCCGCATCACCTATGATGAGGTCTTTGGGGTGGCCATGAGCATACTTCCATTCTTTTGGTAGATTTGAGTCGTTTTCTAGAAGAGCATATATTTCTTGAAATTTCTCCATTGTCATTTCTTCTTCATGTTCGCGTAGTGGATTTTCTTCATTTTCTTTTATGTAAATGCTCTACATGCTTGGTTGATTTTTTACAATATCATTACTTACAAGATTCTTGAAAATAATGTGGTTAGATTCATCAAAAACAACATGCACAGATTCTTCAACAAGTAGAGTTCTTTTATTGAATACTCTATAAGCTTTACTGGACATAAAATAACCAAGAAATATAATTTCATCCGATTTAGCATCAAATTTTCCTAAGTTATCTTTATTGTTATTCAATACAAAACATTTACAACCAAATGCACGCAAGGGACTAATATTAGGTTTTCTACTTTTCCAAAGTTCATAAGGAGTTTTCTTAATAATAGGTCTATTCATGGCACGGTTTATAACATAGCATGCAGTGTTAACGACTTCCGCTCAAAAATATTTAGGCAAATTATTTTCACGAAGCATAGTACGAGCCATTTCTTTAAGAGTTCTATTTTTTCTTTCAACTACACCATTTTGTTGAGGAGTTCTAGGGGCAGAAAAGTTATGATTAATTCCAAACTCATCACAAAACATAATAAACTCATAATTTTCAAATTCTTTACCATGATCACTTCTAATACTACAAATATTAAGATTTTTTTTCATTTTGAATTCTTTTACAAAGTCTTGAGAAATTATAAAAAGCTTCATTTTTGTGTGCTAAAAATAATACCCATGTATATCTAGTATAATCATCAACACAAATAAGAGCATACAATTTTCCTCCTAAACTTAATGTTCTAGATGGCCCGAATAAATCAATATGCAAGAGTTGAAGCGGTTTAGTAGTTGACACAATATTTTTGGATTTAAAAGAAATTCTAGTTTGTTTTCCAAATTAACATGCATCGCAAAGTTTGTCTTTTTCAAAAACAATTTTTGGTAAACCAATGACTAACTCATTTTTTGAAAGCTTAGAAATTAAATCAAAATGAGCATGTCCTAATCTTCTATGCCAAAGCCAACCATTATCATTTATAACAGATAAACATTTAATGTTAAAATGACAAGACAAATCATGTAAATCAAACACATATACATTCTCATGTCTATAACCTACAAATAAAGTTTTGTTTTCTAGGGTGTTCTCAATAGTGCAATGAGTTTTTTCTAAAATAACTCTATATCCTTTATCACATAATTGACTAATAGTAAGTAAGTTATGTTTTAAACTTTTAACAAGTAAAACATTTTCAATAATAGGAGAAGGATTTTTACCAATACTACCTACATCTATGATTTTACCCTTACTATTGTTGCCGAAAGTCACATATCCGCCATCCTTTGGTTGAAGTGTGGCGAACATAGCTTTATTTCCGGTCGTGTGCCTCGAACATGCATTGTCGAGATACCATCTATCATTACTAGATTTTGTCTTGAAACATATCTACAAAAATTTGATTTTTCTATTGGTACCTATATTTTCTTGGATCCATAAAAGTTAGAATTTGACACTCTTGAAATGTCCTTAGGAACCCACATCTTTTTTATTTTAGCAAAAGGATTTCTTTTAATAGGAAATGCAGGTGAAATATGACCTTTTGTACCACAAAAATGACATGTGAGATGAGAGTGATTAGAAGATGCATGCACAAAACCATTTTTGACAGTTTTTACTTTTGAAAAAGGTTTATATCCAATTCCGGCTCTTCCAAAAGTACGATTTTGATTTTTAAGAATTTTATCTAAAGTCTCTCTACCTTGAGTGAATTTGGAAAGAGTATTTTTCAAGTCTTCGACATTTTCTTTCAAAACAATTTGCTCCTTTTTTAAAGACTCATTTTCTTCTTTCAATACAACTAATGTTTTCTCAGAAATTAAAGACTCTTTTCGAGTTAAAATATCATTTTCCTTTTCCATTTTCATGGTTTTTTCATTTTCTAAATCACTTATTTTGGAAGTTAAGGATTCATTTTCTTTTGATAAACTTGAAATCATTTTCTTTTGACAGTTACTTTTCAATCTAAGTTTCATAAATTCAGCATGTAATTCATCAAAAGCTGATTGTAATTCATTAAACGTAAAAGATTCGTCATTTACCTCATCTTCGTTTCCAAGTGCCATTAAGCATAGGTTAGCAACCTCATTTTTCCAAACTTCGGTTTCTGAGTCGCTTTCATCACTATCTTCCCATGCTGCAATTATAGCTTTCTTCTTGTCCTTCTTGAATTGTTTCTTAAGTTTCAGACATTCTAGTTTGTAGTGTCCAGGTTTGTTGCATTCGTAGCAGGTAACTTCAAATTTTTTGTGATTTTCTCCCTTTTTAAAATCCCTTTTATTGAAATCTTTCTGAAAAATTTTCGAACACCTTATTTCTTTTTCACAAACCTTTTGAACTTCCTAGTGATGAATGCCATTTCCTTATCATCATCCGAACATCTTCCTCATTCTCTTGCTGTTTTGAAGTGGATTCGAAGGCTATTCCTTTCTTCTTGTTGTTGTCCTCCTCTTCTTTTTCTTCTTACATTATGAGTTCATGAGTTAAGAGAGATCCCATTAACTCATCTATACTTAGCTTTGATAAATCATTGGCTTTGGTAATAGAAATGACTTTTGTCTCCCAACTTTTTGGTAATGACCTAAGCACTTTTCTTACAATTTCAGCATTAGTATATATTTTGCCAAGAGAAGTTAAACCATTAAGCCTCGTTTGGCAAGTGGCTTTTTTAGCCAAAAAGTCAAAAAGCCACTAAAAAAACCAAAAAACCAACAACCCATATCAAAAAGTCAAAGATTCCCTTTTCTCTCTACTTTTTGCACATCTTTTCGTAATAAGTCAAAAAGTGATTCCAAACATACTAGTTTTTTTTACATTACATTTTAGCCAAAAAGCCAAAAAGTTACTCAAAAAGCCTGTTCCCAAACGAGACCTAAGCGAGTAAACATTTAAGGAATAGTTTCATCAGGTTTCATTTTAAAGAGTTCATAATTATGGACTAGCAAACTGACTTTAGATTCTTTAACTTGTTCGGTTCCCTCAGGAGTCACTATAAGGTTATCCCAAATTTCTTTTGCAGTTTTACATGTGGAAATTCTGTTGAACTCGTTGGCATCTAAGGCGCAGTACAACATGTTTGTGGCTTTCACATTAATTTGGGCTATTCTAGTATCTGATTCATTCCATTCATCTTCAGGTTTTGGTACCTGTTGGCTTTTTGGCTTTCGAAGGGTATTTTTGTAAATGCGAGCGTGCTAGTAAGGATCAATCAATCCTTACAGAAATGTTAATTGCCAACCAATTATCAGACGATTATGTTTTAGTTCTTTCAGCCTCAATGAAGAGGACTTTTACTGGTGGCTTGACTTAGGAGAAATTAAGCAAAATAACAGTTAAATAAAGAGCAATTGAAGTATTTCATTACAATGAAAACTTACAATGATCCAAACTCAACCTCGTAGAGGTTTACAGTAACAATCTACTTGAAACTACTCCTTTGAATGAAGTGCAGTGCAGGAATTTGAAGTACAAGAATGTAAAGAGCAGGAATTTAAAGAACAGGAAATGTAAAACTGGGAAAGAAAATATGTAAAGTAAGACTGGTTTGTATGATCTGAGTCCGAGGGTTTTTCTAGGGTCTTCTCTACTATTTATACTGCTCAAGGGTGACCATCGAATTGAACTTCCAACCGTCGAACTGCTCCTCCATGATCATCGATCACGTTGCCCCAATATTAGCTCCATTACGCCATTACTTGCAGTTAAGCTTCCCTCCTAAATTTGAATCTGAAATGCGAGTAACTGTTGGAGCCACGTCACTTTGTATCCCTTTGTTGATCCGCTGCTACTCAGATCTTTTAATAACCAATACTAACTGCCACGTGTACGATCAGGATCGAGGACCTGAATAGTCTTCCTATATTACCCTTATTTCGCCACGCGTCGAATTGTAATTGGCTCGTACAAAATATGTAGCCAACATTATCCCCCGCACTAATATACCCAATATCTGGTGATATTAGTGGATCAAAGTTTTTTCCCACGTCTTAGAACGTGCATGGTTTCCAGCAATGCAACTGTCATTTATCATCTGCATTAAACTCCCCTTCAATCTTTTGAACAGCTCTACCACCTTAGTATTCGAACAGACTGGTACACTTTTTATGGCCGAATCAATTATTCCCTCCATTGATCGAGCACACGAAGAGTCATATGATGATGTTGTTCTTCCTCGAAAGAACCTTCATGCATTAATTAGCCACCTTTACTCACCCTTCTATATTCAGGTCATGGATGCCTTTGCAGATTATCAACCCTTGGACTTCAAACATATTGCCCTTAATCCTTCGATTAAAAAACTTACAAATATGGACATGGAAAGGTCTTCTCCTGACTCATCCTCAGACTACGAACAAACTGCTCTCAATCCTTTGATTCAGAAAGTTGCAAATATGGACATGGGAAGTTTTCCTTCACAACCTTCTGCATGGGATAAGGCTGCAACTTCTTCTTCTTCTGACCGAACAAACTGGTCCAAACCTGAAGTCTGTGAGTTAAGGGAACGAATCAACCATCACTTTGTTGAATTTAC
The DNA here is from genome assembly GCA_030407325.1 of Camellia japonica. Lineage (NCBI taxonomy): Eukaryota > Viridiplantae > Streptophyta > Magnoliopsida > Ericales > Theaceae > Camellia > Camellia japonica. Next base: position 83,497,908 of record JAPPVO010000013.1, on the reverse strand, counting down.
TGACCCTTTAGAATTCCCTTCCTATGCGTGAAGCTCGGTGGTCTATCCTTACGTGCCCATTGACCACCGACGCAGTTTGGAGGAGAATCTACTTGTGGCATGGTATACATCTTCCATGCCTACAAAGACAGTGCATGTTGCCCGACGCTCAGAAGAGATACAAGGATACAATCCATCATTCCTAGCTCAGAAAGCGAAGATTTGCTCTTCTGACTGGCTCGATTACATTAATGCCCTTGTTCCTTCTACCTTTGCTCCACCTCCTAAAATAGAAGCATCCACACCTTCTCTTCTGCCAAATCCTTGCTGGATAGAGAAACTGAGGCTTGTTCTCTCCGCGGATAAGGTCTTTCCACCTTACAAACCACCACCTTCCCCTACTCCGGCTGAGCGGAAACAAGCTCAACTTTTGCTCGCTGTTTTTTCCCACTTGCCCTTCAATGTTCTTGAGGACGAAGTCCCTCTTAAGAACTTTCGATGGGCTTGTGATATTCTAACTCGGGGTCATGTCCTCAATCCCCTCGCCCAAGCAGAGCTTCACATGTTTTTGGACCAACTTCCATTGCTTCTTCACTGGCATCGGACCTCTATGAACACCACACAATCTTTAGACCAACTTTCGTCCCTCCGAATTCATGCCCAATATGAAGCAAAAAACTTTATTGAAGAATTCGATGATTTCAAGAAAAAAGATTCTGCATACTGGGATGATTTGGATATAGACGAATTGGAACAAGGATTGAGAGAAACAGCTTTCGAAATAAAGGTTGAAGAGCTCTTTTACGAAGTGAGAGCACATCAACTCATGCAGCCAATGTTAGAAGAAATAGAGGACAGAATAAAGAAAGAACAGAAATTCATTGATCATTGTTGGACTAAATTTCATGATCTTGTTATTTATTCCATTCCCTTTTTTTATGAGCCTGAGTTTGTACCCAAAAACGGCCATTCGATGTAACTGTTTTTGCTTTAATACCACTAAGACTTCTCCTTATGGTTTGATCTTTTCTCCATTTGTCTTTAAAAGCAATTTCAGAGCTTTGAACTGAACAATCTTTTCTTTCGAATCTGGATTCAATGAATATTAACAACACGACCATGAATTTTTCCAATTTATGGAATGCAGCAGATAGTTTTTGTTGTTTTTTCCATTTAGGATCCATGCTTCGAATTTAACAAACTTACTCTTCAAAACTTGTTCCAATCACAACCAACATATGGTCAATGATTTATTATGATCAATCAGCTTTGAATTGATCTTTTTGTCTTAACAACAGTCCATACTTTCAAAAATATGGAAGCTCCTTTTGAGGGCTACACTATTTTAGTTTGAAAAGACAACTTTGCTGAATATATATAAACCAACTATTGGTTTTGATGTTTCGAATGCCAATTTCCATTCCTAAAGGATTTCTAGTTTTACTTCAAAGAACACCACTCGCAATGAGAAACCTAAAACAGGTCTTTAATCCCTTTGAAGTAAACGAATACTTGAGCATTCTTGCATCCATTGGGTACGGAATGTGCTTCAAAGCCGGCTTCTGAGTTTCGAAGCCGTTGTTATTGGACTTTTAGCGTCAAAATCTGGTGTGTTATGTTTTGAACACCAATTCTCATCCTCACAGAGTTTTAAGTTTCACTTTGAAGGACATTACTTTCACTAAGAAACCTAAGATAGGTCTTTTAATCCCTTTCGAAGTAAATCAAATACTTGAGTATTCTTACATTTTTAAGTACGGAAATGTGCTTCGAAGCCGACTTCTTTGTTTCGAAGCCGTTGTTTTTTGGCTTTTGGCACCAAAATCTGGTTTCGAAGCCAAATATTTTACTTCGAAGCTAGCCTCTGCATCTGGGCTGTGTTTTTCCCTCCAAATACTATCAATATTTGAAGGAAACTCTTCGTATTCGTACTTTTAGTGCTTAACGAACCAAGCGTTTATATATCCCCCAAACACAAAGGCTTTTGAAACCCTTTTATTTCGTGTTCTGAAATCATTTGCTCGCTCAACACACAAACCCTTTTACCTCTGCCAATCTTCCACTTCTCTTTACTTTCTTTCTCAGCTTTACTTTCTGGAAACGCGTACTATCAATGGCTTCTTCTTCGGTGCCAGTCGTAGAGCGTGCGAGCCCATCTGTAACCCTGAAGAGGCTCATTGATGCGGAATGTGAGAAGTACAAAGCTGGGGAGAAAAGCGCTATCGATGGGTGAATCTTCGTCCCTCGTCGCCATGTGCAGCAAGACTACGTGCTTGGGCCCATCTTCAAAGAGATCCTTACTGAGCTCCCAGCTGTAGACACCCCATTTTTGACCGACCTTAAGACTTAGACGTCACCGATTGAGCGCTCGGTGATGTCGCATACTGTGCTCGTTCAGAAGTCCCAGAGTCGCGGCCGTGCGCCCTGCCTCCGAACTTCCGAATCCTCTTCTGTGCCTTGTCTCGGTTTGCGAACCAGACTCGGTTTTCTCTGTTTTCTTTCCTGAGGGAAGGGAGTAGTCCTGTAGACTATCTCTCGGTGGCCGTGCGCTACTTTTCGTGGCCGTAGGCCATTTTGCCCATTTCGGAGCCCGGTTCCGGTTTTCGGAGCCGTCAGGCCGCGTGCCTCGGTTCGGGACTGCCCAACCGTCTCCGATTCCTCCGGTTCTTGGCAAGTGCCTCTGTTTTATCATTATGAAGCACCCTGGGGCCCCTGATGCCCACTTCGTGGCCGTATGCCACTTTCGGTGCTTACAGCGGTTTTCGGGCCCCGAACCTCGCGTTTGGCCCCCGAGCATTCATTTCGCATCGATTTTCTCCGATTTTTGGCAGGTACCTCTGTTTTATCATTCCGAGGAACACTGGGGCCTCTGATACCCACTTCGCTGCTGAACACCACTTCCGGTGCCTACAGCCCATTTTCGGGACCCCGAACTGCGCGGTTTGGGCCCCGAGCGTTCATTCTCATTAGTTTTTGTTCAATTTTGGCAGGTACCTCTGTTTCAACATTAGGAAGATCACTGGAGGGTAGGAGGCTAGCAATTATCCCAGATAACCAGTTTCGCTCCTCCGGCGCCCGTTTTGCTCACTTCCGGGCTAATGTTGAACACCCTAGGCCCATTTTCTTCCAACCAAAGCTACATATCTGTGATCAGGGGACATGGGAGGACCCTAAAAAGCATGTCGGCCAGCAATTCAAAGTTTCATTTTTGAGCCCCTCCTTCAAGCTCTATGTTGTGGCTCCTGCTTCAGTGTTGCCAATTTCCGACCTTGGAACCTTGTTCTACACATCTGGGAGGACCCTAAAAGTTGGTGGTCGGCCAGAAATTCAAAGTTTCATTTTTGAGCCCCTCCTTCAAGCTCTATGTTGTGACTCCTGCTTCAGAGTTGCCAGATTCCGACCTTGGGGCCTTATTCTACACATCTGGGAGGACACCATTGCATGGTGGTCGGCCAGAAAATTTGCACTTCATTTTTGGGCCATGGCCGGCCGGCCAGGGTGAGTGGCTGGCCGACCAGGTGGGGTGGCCGGCCGGCCACCTCCCAGAAATTTACCTGGCCGGCCAGCTTTCTGCTTTCCAGCCCTTTCCAGCTGTCCGGATATTTTTCAAAATATCCCGGGCATCCGGGGGATATTTTGGGAGGGAATGCTTGGATGCAATTCCCTCCCCTTTTACACCTTTTCTTCCCTATTTGAAGGCATAGCCTCCTCCTTTGTTGAGGTTACAAGATTTCATCTCAAGACTCTCTCTTCAAAAGCCTCCATTCCCACTTCCAAAACCCTAAAAACCTTCAAGCTTCCTAGCTAATTCCTTCATCAACCCTAAGCTCTACCATCCCCACTTCCATTACAGCAGCAAGGAAGTGTTCTTCAGAGGCTAAGAGGCACAATCTCAAGCCAAGAGGCCACCAAAGTTGGATCTTCAAGGGTAAGCCTCTAAATCCCTTTTCTAGCAAATTTTGAGTCATTTCTTTACCCTACTTGTGATCTGTTTTGGGCTCTGACCCCTTCTGGTTTTATGCTTATTTTGATCCCCTCTACAACTTTGTAGAAGGGCTCAACCCTGTTTGGTGTCTCCTTCATACACTTGCTTCAATATCACTCTTTATGCCATTAAATTGCATGCTTTGTTTGGATTATGTGTGATCTGTTTTCAAGCATTACATTAACTGTGAGTAGGCTTATATTGAGTCCCTATTCAACATTGAAGAAGGGCTCCATCATGTTTGGTGGCTCTAGCATGCACTTCCTTTGAAATTCCTCCATTTTACCGTAAACTTGCATGCTACTTTTAGCCTATATGCATTTATTTTTGGAGCATGCCATTAACTGAGATTGAGTTTATTTTAGGTCCCTCTACAACATTGTAGAAGGGATCAAATTGATTTGAGGCCTCCATGTTGTACCTCTCTTTATACCTCTCTTTGGCCCCATCTTGAATGTCTTTTTGAGCTTATTTGACCACTGATTTCAGCCTTCATCAGGCCTAGACAGAGCCTTATTTTTGCCTATTATTCATGTTTTGTTAAGGATCCAAAGTTGTTTGATGCATACTTTTGGTACTTCATGTTGTCCCCCTCTTATTTTCCGTAAAATTGCATGCTTTGTTAGGCTTGCTTAGCTACTGATTTGAGCCTTAATCAGGCTTAGAAAGTATCTTGAAATGACTCATTATTCAAGTTTTGTTAAGGGTTCAAAGTTATTTGGTGATTGCTTATGGTACCTCATGTTGTAGCCCTTTATTGGCTCATTTTTGCATGCTATTTTAAGCATATCTACATACTGAATTGGAGGATCTAATCTACTGTAAATGTGCATGTTTGGTCCCTCTTTAATTTTGTAGAACTGATTTTTCTGGTTTGAGCATTGTATATACTACTTGCTTTGTAATTCCTCTCTTTTTCCCCGTTTTTGCAAGCTATTTTTGCCTTGCTTGTGGTTGTTATTTAGCCTTTCTTTGTACTGAAAAAATGCCATATTTGGGGCTGCCTTGCTACTGGTTTGCATGTCATGATCATGTTGTGCATGTTTAGTATGGCTATAGGCCATTTCGGGTACTTAAAATCACATTTCGGGATGATTTCATGCATTGGTTGTCATTTCGTATCATTTCGGGACTGTTTTCCCCTTCATTTAGGTGCTGAAATTTGGTTTGCATGCTTGCATATCATTTCCCGTGCCGTTTCATGCCTTCGGGCCATGCCTCGGTTTGCGTGCCTATGGGTACGCACTTCGAGGCACCTCTGTTTTACCCGACGGCATCTGATGTGAGTGTGGCTGAGGTCCACTCATGCTAGTATAAGCCCAATTTGCATTTCCATCTCATTTTATCATTGCCTCGGTATGCGCGCCTGTGGGCACGCATTTCGAGGCACTTCGATTTTATCTGATTTCTCTTCATATCATCGCCTCGATGTGCGTACTTGTGGGCACACATTTCGAGACACTTCGGTTTTATCCGATTTCCACTTCATATCATCGTCTCGGTTTGCGTGCCCGTGTGCACGCATTTCGAGGTACTCTTCGGTTTTATCCGATTTGCATTTCATATCATCGCCTCGGTTTGCGTGCCGTGGCACACATTTCGAGGCACTTCAGTTTTATCCGATTTGCATTCACATCATCATCATCACCTCAGTTTGCGTGCACGCGTGCGCGCTTTTCGAGGCATCTCATTTTCATCTCATTTTCATCTCATTCTCACAGCATTGTGCATACTAGGCTGTATCTTTTTGTTAGTTGCATTCATGCATATCATGCATATCGCATCGTGTTCAGGATAGGAGTTAACCCGGGCACGGGAAACGAGGCACGTTTCGTACTCCGGTGACGAACGGGTCTCAATTCTCCAGTCACCGACACTCCGGATTACCCATGATGGAGTTAGGTTTTGTTGTAGCATTCATCTGCATTCATCCTATATTGAGTTGTGCAATCTGACCCCTCGGCCATCATGCATCGAGATGCGTGATTGGTGGCACGAGGATCGAGGTATGCATATATTTGTGAAATGCATTGCTATGCCCTTTTCCTGCTCTCTGTTGCAGCAAAATGAGGAATCAACAACTTTTCGGAGTCTGGCGCGTATTTCGAGAAACGTTGCAAACAGAGGCTAAATTGGGCATCCCAGTGGATTTCCAAAGGCATCCGGCATACATCATTCATCAGAAGCGAGGCAAGCCCCTGGCTTGCAAGCCAGTTTACCGCTTTCTTCTTTTAATTTGTTAATTATTTAGAAATCTGTATTATTTCGGACTGTATTATTTCGGACTGTATTATTATTCGGACCCTCTGCGCGAGGGCATAACTGTAATAAGTGTGGGTGAGTGTGATGTATGTCTTCCAACCCCACTTCTTTCTTCCCTTTTATTTATCCGCTTATGATGGTTAGATTAGGGCATATTTCAATTAGCATACAGTATGACAGCATGTTTGCATCATTCATCTGTTTTGCACGCACCGGGCTCGGCGCATCATACAAACTGCATTTGTATTTCAATTCCAAATTGAATACATGTTAGCTGTAGCATCTCATATGCCATGTTTAGAATAGCCGAGCCTGCTATAGTTTGCATCTTTGCATGTGTTGCATTAGGCATTTCTGTATAATTAGGATCATGATTGATTTCTAATAAGTTTCTGTTTTTGGCTTGGAGTACTCGGTGAGTTTTATGCTTTAGCATCCTTGCATGCGTGTGAGTGTTGCCATGAATAGCATGCTTACCATGAGGCTATGTGCTTATCTGATATAACTGCCTTGAATGCCTGTGAGTGGAGGTCGTGTTGCTTGGATTGGGACAATACGTTGAATATTTGTTTTAAGCCCACTAGATAGTGGCAAAATCATGTTTTCTAAGCCCACCTGAGGGTGGCAAATCCACGTCTTAGCCTACCTGCGGGTAGCACCTTCAAACCATTTTCAAACAAACAAACATGAAATGTTTTTGTTCCAATTCAGGCGGCTCAGTCTATACTTATTTGCTGCGAGCATCACATAGTAACCTAGGCTAATAATCGGAATAAGAGCATACAAGGTTTCAAAAACAGATATCATGGTTAGTAGAGGCCGGTCTTTGACCGGGCGAGCGGGGGTGCTCACGATGTGACCTTCCCCAATCGTACCCAAGTTCCCGAGCCAACTTTGGTGATGACGGACACGTGGCCTTTGGCAACGAGTCAGGGTTTCCTAAATTTCCCATTTTAAAAAAATATTTAGGTGGCGACTCTGTTATCTGGCAAAGCAGTCCATGTTTGGCACTTCTTTCAAAAATCTGTTTTCTCAAAACGATTTGCCGGATTTGACTCTTTGGTTCAAGATTAAGAACCGTGACATTTGAGTCCTTGAACTGTAGTGACCCCAATATGAAACAGAACGGGACCTAACCCTCCCGGGGCGTTCGGGGACGTCTACACCAGCCTATAATCCTTGTTTTGGAAAACCAATGTTTCTTTACGAAGTTGGTCTCGACTGGAGGAACTAGAGGATAAACCCCCCCACCGATGCTGGCCCACGGTGAGACCGGAGTGGCAAGAACATGGTATGACCGGGTTTTCCCTGCTAGAACTCTGGACCTTCAAGAGCTTCTGCCTTCTCGATGCTCTCCTCCGACTATCTTAGGGTAACTATCTCAGAGGACCCTTTCCTAATTCTGCTGCCCTTGTGTTTTTGGAATCTATCTTTAATTTCTTTCAATTTAGATGTGGGATGATGGCCCCTACTGTTCTTTACATTTGCCATATACTAGGATTATCCCCAATTGGTACCCCACCGTTTGGCCTTCACCACCCGGACCAGATTACCCTGACTCAGCAGTCCATTTCTCTCTCCCCTCTTTAACTCATCCTATAGTGAATTTCGCTAAAGTTGAGAATAAAAGAGATGGCGTTGTGACTGATAGGGAATTCTTTTCTTCCTATTGTATTGGCTTTGCAAATTCCTCTTCTGTACCTCCTCTCAGAGAATCATGCCTGAATTTGCCCATCTTGCCAAAGCCTTCGTTTTACAGAAAATGGTGGCCTTAGCCCCATATGTTCTAGGCCATATATATAGAGTCTGTTCCCTCTTCTGTGAGAAACCCTTAGATACTAACCAAGGGGGGCCATTCTGGATCCTTCAGCTTTGGCTTTTTGCCTATTTCATCGAGTTACAATCCAAATGCCTTAAATTTTCTGAGCCAAACCCTCTTACTCATGGCATTAGGCTGGCCAATGCCTCACTTTACCCCTCCACTTTTGCTTTTTACTTCTCTTTCTTCTCTCTTCTTCACCAACTTCCAGCTTCCCTTCCTACTTTCCGTTTCCGTCCCTTCGAACCCGCCATTGGTCCATCTTGGTTGATGAATTTCCTAAGTGACAGGTCCTGCGCCTCACCTGCTCACAAAGATATATGGGCTTCCATTCTGAATCCCTAGAGAGTTATTTATTGGGACCTTGAACCCCAGAGCCTACAAATGCATAGCTGAGCCGTATTGTCCTGCTCAATTTGCTAGAGCAATTTGGCTTCACACAAGGGGTCCCAATACCTCTCTGTCAGCACTACCAATCTAAGTCTCACTAAGAGGGATCTGAAAGTTCGGAGGTCCAAGCTAGATGAGGCAACTTCCAAATTTATAGATGACTTGGTCAATTTCGAGTATAACCCTTTCCTTCCTCAGGGTACCTTGTTGAAAAGGTACCAGAACTGGTGGGCGACCAACATGAAAGTATACTTGTGCCATTTCTCCTCAGAACCTGCTAATGGTGTTTGATCTGCCCAGCCCAAAGGAGTTGGAATTGTTCTTCTTTCACTGTTTCATTGCAGTGCCTACGTCCACTCCTGGTGCCTCAACTCCTCCTAGAGTCACTCGTGCTGCTTTGAAGAAAGGTATACACCTTTGTTTCTTTTCCTTTGGCTTTCTCTATAATGGTTGTAGTCTTATATCCTTAGTTCTTCTTTGTGAAGGTAGCCCACAACAAAAGAAAAGGAGACTGCTTGAGCTTGAAAAGAAAACAGCTGAGGTGCAAGCAGAACAAGAAGAAGAAGAAGAAACAGATCAAGAGCATGAGTCGCCCTTAATAAAGAAGGAAAAGAGTGATCGTCTCTTTTTTGACTTAGTCCAAGATGAGACAACTACCAGAGAGGTAGAAGAGGAGCTCATCTCTACAGAATCTAGATCCCAGATTGAAGAAGTTGAGAAGGAAATGAGAAGGAGCAGACAAAACCAATTCAGAGAAGAAAGAAAAGAAAGATGACTGTCTCTCCTTCTGATTTCACAGAAGACTCCGATTCCGAGACAATGCCATGGCAATAGAAAAGAGAAAGAAAGTGGACTGCTTCTGCTGCTAACTTGGTTGAAGATACCATCTATGAGGCAGCTGCCAAGGCAGTAGAACAAGAACATTCTAAGGCCATATTGTCTTCAAGAGGGCTGAAAGAGACGGCAACAACAATTTCTGAGAGATGAAGCTGCTGCTGCCCTGATGCTTACAAAGGGAAACTGCAAGAAGGCAACAAACTGCCGAACATTACTCCCTTCGTAGCTCTCCCACTATTGCCAACATTTCTGAAACAAGTAATTTTTTTCATGCTTCTATTGTTTTTCCTTATCAAATTTTGACATTGAAGCTTGACCTTACGTTTCTTCCTTTTTGTAGCAACAATTACTGAGGCTACACTTCTAATGAGGACTCCCTCATTTTCAGTTGAGGTTGATCGGATGCAAAATGTGAAGGTCATTCAGATAATACTTCCACTTCTTAAGCCCACATTCCATGTACCCCCTTTGAGTCCCAGCATTCCTGTAACTCTTTCTTTTGGTCTGACTCCATATCTTCCCTATCTGACCTTCGACCTGTCTCAATTTACTTCTCATTCGGGCCCTGCTCTTCCTTCTCCTTGTGAGGAAATTTCAACCATTACCTCTCTTCTTCGAAGGTATCTGATTCCCCAATTGAGGTGCTGGTAGTTCTCCAACTCATAGTTCATTACCTTTGCCTACCTCCAGCCCTTCTTCACTTGATTCATTGGTGGCTAAGACCATAGAGACTGCCAAGATGCTCCATCCATTTCTCCTATCCCTATGCAGTCCTTGCCTTCCACCACAACTCTCTCTGTACCCCTCATGTCTACGGATGAGGTAGACATCTTCGAAGCCAGGCTAGCCAGTCTCTTCGATGTGCCCTCTACCTCTCCAATAACCAATTTTGAAACTGAGCCATTAGTTTTGGCCGACTCCTTGCTACAAATTCTTGAAAGCTCTCATTCCTCCAGCAGCAAGCCTTCTGCACCTCTGATGGGCTTAGACACCTGCCTGGAACTGTTAATCTCCTTTTCGAGGCTCCCCTTCGAGGCTTTGCAAAGGCCTATAATCAGAGATAGGTTCCTCCAGTGCTGCAAAGTTGCTGAACAGTCAGGCATGGATGTCTCAAGTCATTTATCCCAGGCAGCAGTTACTATCGACTTCTACATCAGCATTTGCCATGCTGCCAAAGCTGCGGAGGAGAAATTGGCTAGAGACCAGAGTTTTGTTTCCCAAGTGCATGCTGAAGGCTCAGAGCTCAAGGAACAACACTCCTCTGCCTCTCACTTTCCAAGTTCAGCTGCTGGAGAGGAAAGCTCAACTTGAAGAAGGAATATCTGCAGTGAATCAAGCCTTGATTCAAACTGACACCAATTGCAGATCACCAACCAGAATTGGCCGATCGAAAACAAGAAATGAGCACAGCCATTTAGTTGTTCCCTCACTTAAGAATAGAAAGTCTATTGTAAAAGAACAATTAAGGCATTGTAATGATTTTTGGGCCAATTTATGGCAGAATGTATTTAACTCTTTATGAAGAAAAACAAATTCTGATTTATTATTTGAGTACTCTTATGTTCTTTTGCTTGACATTTATTCTACTCCATGTGTTTCCCAAATAGTTGGGAAATAAGGCTTCAAATATCTGCCATTGATCTTTTTGGGATGTATGTATCCATTCAAATTTCTCAAATGGTATGCCCCAAAAGGCAGGACTCTATGAATTTGATATGGTCATTCCCAGTTAGGTGACCATTTGCCAAACTTATGGCTTTTAATTCCTATTGGAAGTATTGTCTTCCATACCAAATCACCTTCATCAAAGCCAATGTATTTGACTTTCTTATTGTAATTTTTGGCCGCTTTCTTCTTTTGCAAGAGAATGCTGTTTAATGCCAGAATTATGGCTTCATCTATGCCTTCTAATTCCAAGTACATACTCTGATGGTATTGCTCGGGATTTAGCTGGTCTTGGCATCTTACCCTTAAAGATTTAACATTAATTTCCATAGGTAACACTGCATCATGCCCATACACTAAGGCATAAGGAGTAACTCATGTGCTTGACCTTGGGGAAGTTCTATAAGCCCACAATACATCTAACAATAAGTTATGCCAATCCCTAGGATTGTCTTCCACAACCTTTTGTATTCCTTTCTTCAATGACTTATTGGATGATTCAGCATGACCATTGGCTTGTGCATAATAGGGGTAGAATTAACAAGGCTAATTCCAAACTCTGCCACAAAGGACTTCACCATTTTCCCATCGAACACAGTCCATTATCAACAGTTATAGTTTGTGGATGCCAAACCTATGGATTAAATCCTGATGAATCCAATGACCTCAGTTTGGTCTACAGCCTTGTAAGGCTTAGCTTCGACCCATTTAGTGAAATAATCAGTGGCTACTAGATAAAACAATGATGCTTCGAAGAGGTGGTGTATTTTCCCCATCATATCCATGGCCTATTCTCTAAATGGCCAAGGCTTCACCATTGCATGTAGGTCAGTTATGGGCACATGCCTTATTGTGCCATGCTTTTGGCATGCCTGGCAACCTTTTGCATACTCTATGCAATCTTTAAGGATAGTTGGCCAATAGTAGGAATGCCTTCGAAGCAACTACCTCATCTTCACACTAGGCTGATGAGCACCACAGATGCCTTCATGAACCTCAGCCATAGTTGTAATGCTTCTTTTGGGCCTAAACATTCCAACAATAAACCATCTCCCCCCCTTTTGTAGAAAGCATTACCGTATATCATATATTGCATAGACTGCAATTTAATTTTCCTGCTGGCCTTCGAAGATGGACCGGCCAAGTACTGCATTATTGGATGCCTCTAATCTTGTTCTTGCAAGTTATTATGATTGACTTCCAAGACCACATTCCTTTTATTCAAATGTGGTATCAATTTCTGATATGTTGTTTGGCTTATGTTCCTTTGGGCATTATCCCTTCTCTTGAAGTTCGAAGCTTTCCGAGCCACATCATTAGCTCTATTATTCAAGAATCTCAGAACATGAGTTACATTTGCTATTTGAAATTGAGAAAGCAGATGTAATGCAACAACATAGTATGGTAAAATGTTTATGCTTTGACACTTGAAAATCCCTTTCACTTGGTTAACCACCAATTGAGAATCTCCGAATATGTCAACTGCATGAACTTGTAATCTAATAAGAATTTCTAGTCCCACTATTAAGGCTTATATTCAGCTTGTTATTAGAACAGGTAACTTCATCCACTCTGAAACCATGTGTGGTCTCTACCCCTTGTGGAGACCTAATCACAATACCAATTCCAGTTAAGCCATTGGCTTTCGACCCATCGAACCACATCTGCCATGGCTCAACACTAGCCATACCAAGTTCCATTATCTCTTGGCTCTCTGTTTGAGATGGATGGTCTGCCAGAAATTGGCTAAAACTTGCCCTTTTACTGCCCTTTGAGGGACATATTCTAGATGAAATTCTGATAAGGCTAGTATCCACTTGCCAATTCTTCCCTCAACATAGGTCTAGATAACATGTACTTAACCAAATCTGTGGTTGCAATCACCAAGACAGTTGTAGGTAAAAGATAGTATCTCAATTTCATTGCAGCAAAATACAAGCAAGACACAGCTTTTCAACAGCTGAATATTTACATTCACAAGAATTTAAAAACCTACTAAGGTAATAAACAGCTTGCTCCTTGCCTTCTTCATTATCTTGGGCCAAGAAAGCTCCCAATGAATCTTCTGCTGCAGCTATGTACAACTTCAAGGGCTTATCACCCTTTGGTGGCATCAGCACTGGAGGGTTGACCAAGTAGGCTTTGATACCTTCGAAAGCAATTTGATGCTCTGCTGTCCACACAAATTCCTCTTCATCTTTCAGCCTTAATAAGGAAGAAAACACTTTAGTTTTCCCAGCAGTGTTAGAAATGAATCTTCGAAGAAAATTAACCTGTCCAAGAACTTTTGTATTCTTTCTTACTTGATGGAGGTCTCGCTTCAATGATGGCTTTGGCTTTATTCTGGTCAATCTGTATTCCTTTCTTGTGTACCACATAGCCCAAGAAGTTTCCAGATGATAAGCCAAAAGCACACTTAAGAGGATTGAGCTTCAATTTGAACTTTCTCATTCTTTCAAAGGCTGCTTCTAAGTAAAACAGATGCTCCTCCATGGATTGGGATTTAACTACAATGTCATCAATATAACATTTTAAATACCCTCCAATGAGGTCATGAAATATAGTGTTTATAGCCCTCTGATATGTAGCTCCAGCATTCTTCAGGCCAAATGGCATTTTAACCCATTCGAAGGTGCCAATATTTCCAGGACATCTGAATGCTGTCTTGTGGACATCCTCCTCTGCAATGCAGATCTGGTTATACCCAGAATGCCTATCCATCATTGATAAAACTTGATGCCCTGCTGAACTGTCTACCAACAGATCCACTATAGGCATGGGGTACTCATCTTTTGGAGTTGCTAAATTCAAGTTTCTGAAATCAATGCATACCCTCATTTTACCGTTCTTCTTACCACAGGCACAATATTAGATAGCCATTCCACATACCTGGCTGTCCTAATAAAGCCTGCTTTGAGTAGTCTAAGAATCTCCTCCTTGACTTTCTGAATTACTTCTGGACTCATTCTCCTTGGTTTTTGCTTATATGGCTTGAAGTTAAGTTTCATAGGGAGCCTATGTTCCACTAATGACATATCCAATCCTGATAGTTCATTATAAGACCATGCAAAGCAATCTTTATATTTCTTTAGAATAACCAACAACTGGTCCCTGTCCAGAACATTCAGACAAGCACTTATGTAGGTGGGCTGCTGTATAGAATCTTTCCCTAAATTTACTTCTTCTAAGGGGTCTTGTGTCTAAGAACTTACTGAAGCTTCTTCTTTGATTTCTTCTATTTTCGAAGCAATCTCCCTGCTTTGTTCTGCTCCTAGGTTCTTTAATTCAACATCTTTGCCCTCCTCCTCATAGACAAAGTCTGTCTACAAGGCTTCCTCTTCCTGTATCTCCTGGACTTTTGTTTCAATGTCCAATGCACAGTATTTATCAAGGGTCAAAACTTTGGCCTGTTGCTGCTTCTACTTACAGCCAATTATCATGGCTTCTCTCTCTTGCTCATGTACTTTCTGGACTATTGTTACATCCAATGTTGAGAATTTAATTAGAGCCAAAGACTTGGCTTCTTGTTTTTCATTTCTTTGCCTACAACCAGGCATCATTGTCATCCTTAACGACAACCTCCTCATCAGCACTCTCCTGGACTAAGTGCTTCAGGTGTGTCACTTCCTTATCAGTCGTCACTTCGGCTGAGCCATCAGGTTTCCTCAGTATACTGAGTGGTGTCACTCCCTCAATATACAGTTTGGCCTCTGCGAAGTCTGCACAGGCTATGAAAGGTTGAGGATCTGCATCAATTTCCTCTGTCTCTCCATTACCTAAGGCCATCATAATTTTCTGATGCAAAGAGGAAGGCACACATTTGTTAGTGTGAATCCAATCTCTCCCAAGTAAAGCATTGTATTTAGCATTACTGTCGATTACGAAGAATGCTGTCATGCAGTCCCTGGTTCCCACACTCAGGTTGATGGTAGAATTCCCTAAGCCATCTGTTGTCTCCAGCAAAGCCAGCGATGGTTGTGCTGGTGGGATTAACCTAGGATTCTTTTTCCCTAGTTTCTTCAAAGAAGATTTCGGTAATAAATTCACTGCTGCCTGTAGACACCCCATTTTTGACCGTCCTCAAGACCTGGTTGTGCTTGTAGGTACACCCAGCAACTGGTTCGAGTGCTCGTCCAGCATTCGACTGTCGCGGCGGAACGGCACCAGTTCGAGTTTCCCGGACCTTGTATCCTTTCTGGTCCTGTTAGAGTGGCCCTCATAGTGCACTGCCGGCCATGGCTTTTCCCCTGCCGGCCACTGATGAAGCCCTGCCGGCCATCAGTGTGGCACTGTCGGCCATTACTGATGACCGGCACCCCCCCTATCTCAGCTGGTTTTCAGGCAGATCTTTTGAGCCAGCTGGATTTTCATTTGCTCCCCTCCATACACGTGTATGGAGGATAGAAGCCTTGAAAAGCTTGTTCAAGAAGCTTTGGCTTTGCATTGTTCTATATAAGGAAGAGTCTTCTTCCTTAGGCAAGGGTTCTGAGTTTTGAAGAAGAAAAACTCTCTTCCTCTCTATATTGTGTGTGTTTTAGGCTTTAGAGTTGGATTTCCTTGCCCTTTTGCACTACAACACCTAGATATACACCTCCATCCTCCATTCCAACACCTTGGAGGCCATTTGAGGAGGTTGGAAGCTCAGAATTCTGGACCAAAACCTGCTGGTTTACTGCTCTTCTAGGGTAAATCTCTATTTCCCCTAAACTTGCACTTTCTTTGTTCATTGGCCATCCTCACTTGCAAGCATTTTTGGACTTTGCCATGAACTGAAAAAGGTCATATTTTGAGCTCCTCTATATGTTTGATCAAGGACTCTTTGCTGTTTGAGGTCTCCTCCCCCCCTTGTATGCTTTATCCCTCTTTGTAGGCCTTTTTTTGCATGATGTATTAGCCTCATTTGTGAGCACTTCTGGGCTCCGAGCCAAACTACAAAGTGCATTATTTTGAGCCCTTCTTCCACTTTGTTGAAGGGCTCTCCTCTGTTTGAGGCCATCTATTGTCCCTTGTGCTTTATCTCTCCTTTTAAGGCCATTTTTGCATGATAGATTAGCCCTACTTGTGATTATTTTCGAGATTTAATATAAACTGAAAAAAGTTTTGTTTTGACCTCCTCTTTAAGATTGATTGAGGTCTCTTTACTTTTGGGGTCATCTTCCCCCATGCATGCTTTATCTCTTCATGTTTAGAGCCATACATGTGAGTATTTGCATTGGCCTTGTTTTGGCCTATTAGCCACTGAAATCCAGTGGATTTTCAGTGGCCTTGTTGTGTTCTTGAAGGTCAAAATTAGAGGGGGACCCCCTCTCTCCTTGTCTTGTTTGGTGGTCTTTTGGGCCTTCCAAAGAGACTACATTTTGCATGCTTCTAGGCCTTGTTCCAGGCCCTTTTCAGTGGGTTTGGGACCCTCTTGAGCCATTTCCAGAATTGGTTTGGCCTTGTTGAATGTCCATCTTGCATGTGCCTAATAATCCCTGGTGTGGCCCTCCAAAGAAGCCCCTCATTTTGGCATGCATTGGCTGCATTTCCATGATTATTTGGGGTATTTTCATGTGTTTAGTTCACTGATTTTGGCTGGTTTGGTGAGATTTCATATGCTTCATATACATGTCATACAACTCATGCCTACTAGCCAATCTTGCATGCTATGTTAGTTCATCATGCTAGCATCTTTTGGCCATGCTTTGAACTAGAAATGTTCATGTGTTGGGGCTGCCTTGCCTCTGTATTTATGCTTCCTAGTCAAATAATGCATGCTTTGTATAGCTGTAGTGTAATTGACCTTGCAAGCTTTGTGTTTCGGTGATGCATGCATGCTATCTTTGAGATATTTAGATGATTTGGCAGAGCATGTACCATTGTCATATTCTCACTTCATTCATGCTTCAAGTGCCTTTGAATGTCATGCATTATTGCCTAGTTTAAGGCTTAGCTTGTATGCTTGCATGTCTAGGTGTTTGAGCCTTCATTCCAGCATGTTTAAGTCCTTGTTTAGGCTTAATTAAACTCTGTCCATGCTTAGTTCATGTGTTTGTGCCATGTATCGCATGCCTCCTTTGTATTGCTCTTTGCTAGCTTTCATGACTTAGGACCTTCGCATGCTTTACTTGTGTTGTTTAAATAATTTGGCATCATTTATCATCTCATTTCAGTGCATATAGTGTTGTTACACTTGCACATTTGTCACTTCTTAGGCACTTTTGAGAGTTTCCCTTTTAGGCCCCTTTGTTGAACCTTTCGCATTTTGCATGCTTGAGTGTTTTTGTGTGGCTACTAATTTGCACCTAGTTGAGAGTTGTCCATCTTTGGTGTAAGCCCATTTTGCCACGTTGTCGCATGCTCATTACATGTAGTATGTTGTTGCATACTTGCTTAGCTTTACATGCCTTGCATGTTCGTATGTTCATATTGCATTTTGTCATAGGTTGTTGCTTCACATTATGTTCATATGCTTGTCGCATGTTTGGTTTAGTTGCACGTTTGCATACTTAGGTCATGTTGTATGTTTGCCATGCTTATGTGTTGCATTGCTTGGATTAAGTATTAATCCAAGCACGAGGAACGATGGGCATTTCATACTTCAAGTGATGGAATGTGTCTCAATTCTCGGTTGCCGAAGCTCTTGATGATTCATGATAGAGTTCTAGGCTTTATTTGTTGTATTTGTGCATTCATTTCTATATTGATTTGCACAAGTTGGAACTTTGGCCATCATGCATCGGGATGCGTGATTGATGGTCGTGGATCCGACTTGGCCTCTCCCTTGATGTTTTGAGGTGATTCGGAGTGCCATGGTGCATACATGTCCTAGGGAAACCCTCATTTTCCTCTATTTTGTGCTTCGTTGCAGTTTGGTGTCACAGCACACCAGTGGCCGGCAGCCTGCCATTGATGGCCGGCAGTGTGCCACCTTTGGCCAGCAGTGGGCCATCTCTGGCTGGCAGCTTTCCATCCTTGGCCGGCAGGCCACTGGGAGCTTCCTCTGCAGTGTTTTGGTAAGTTTCAGCACCCAGAACTAGAGGACACCTTGCAAACAGAGCCTCCAAAGAGCAAATGGAAGGCATTCCAAGGTGAGGAACCGAAGCGAGCATGTACATCCCTCGTGTCCCGAGGTTTCTAATTATGTAATAACTTAGATTAATTAGCTTCAGTAGCTAGCTAGATGCATGCTCAGTTGAAATTAGTTAATTTGTTAATTGGCTCATTTGTTTTTGTAATTATTTAATTAGCTTAGATGGTTAATTAAATTAGTTTGTGATGTAATAAGTAATTAGCTTAGATTAGTTAGTTGTTTATTTTTGCTTTGGACTGTACCTATTTTGGACATTCGGACTCTTTTATTCGGACCCTCCCTGTGAGGGCACAATTTGTAATAAGTGTGGGTGCGTGTGTGCATGTCTTCCAACCCCATTTCTTTCTCCCTTTTATTTAACCGCTTATAATGGTTAGATTTAGGGCATATTTCATTAGCATACCTTATGCTATGCATGCGTGCATTCATCCATCTGTATTGCATGCACCGGGCTCGGCGCATCATACTAACTGCATAGTATTTCAAATCTAACTTGAATACGTGTTATCTGTTGCATTTCACATGCCGTCCTAGGATTAGCCGAGCCTATTCTAGACTGCATTTTGTATGCGATACATTAGGCACTTAACATGGACTTGGATCATGCATGATTGCTAACGAGTTCTCTGTTTTGGCTCGGAGTACAGTGTGAGTATTTTATGCTTTAGCATCTCGCATGAGTGTGAATGTTAACATGACAGCATGCTTACCATGTGGCTAAATGCTTATGTGATAAACTGCCTAAATGCCTGTGGGTGAAGGTTGGATTGTTTGAGTTGGAACAACTCGTTGAAATCCGTGTTTTAGCCTACTTGCGAGTAGCAAATTTCAAAACGTTTCCAAACAAACGGATATGCAATGCTTTGTTCCAAATCAGGCGATCTAGTCTATACTTGTTTTGCTGTGCGCATCACATAGTAATTTTAGCTAATAACCGGAATAAAGAACACATAACGTTTTCAAAATCAGATATCATGGTTAGTAGAGGCCGATCTTCGGATCGGGCGAGAGGGGGTGCTCATAGCTGACCTTCCCCAATCGTACCCAAGTTCCCGAGCCGAGGCAACTTTGGTGATGACGGACACGTGGCCTTTGGCACCGAGTCAGGGTTTCCTAAATTCCCCCATTAAAAAATATTTAGGTGGCGACTCTGTATCTGGCAAAGCAGTCCATGTTTGGCACTTCTTTTCTAAAAATCTGTTTTTCTCAAAACGATTTGCCGGATTTGGACTCTTTGGTTCAGATTTAGAACCGTGACAAATTGAGTCCGAACTGTAGTAAACCCAAAAGAACAGAACGGGATTCATCCTCCCGGGGCGTTCGGGGACGTCTACACTGCCCCATTATCTATCAGGACTCGGTTCAATTGTATCCCTTGAAGAAAGAAGAAAGCCTTGATGTACAAAGGCTTGACATGTTGTGTCATAGAATTCGAGGGATACTCAAAAGGATATGAGAGGTTGATGCTCACCTCTTCTTCACTCTCATATTCAGTTTCCATTGGGGTAGCCATTCCATAATCATCTTGTACCATACTCACTTGTGAGTCTTCACTAGAAACAGGAATAGGATCAATTTCTTGGCCATCTTGGTCCTCATCTCCAGCATGGAACTCATGAGGCAGTATGTGTACCATATTGACTGATACTGGAGGAAATGAGCCAAATTGGATGGCTAGCTGTACCTGTTTCCCCTCTTGGCCACCTTGTTCAGTTACTTCAGCAGCATCCTTTATGCTGCAGTCTGGCGCTTCGTTGTTAACTGATTCCTTCGAAGGATCTTTCTCAACTGGTTTTTCAACCAAAAATGTTTGCTCAGCCATGAAGGCTTCGAACAATTCTTCCTCCACCATTTCTTTCTTTTGGCTTATGCCAATTTCTTCTTCTGTCTCGCTATCACTATCTATCAGAGCTTTCTCCAATCCTGCAAGCTAGATTCCTCTCTGGCTTTTAGTTCAGAATGAACCTTGGCCAACTGTTCCCTGCTGCAACCCACCTTGCTTTGTAGAGTTGTCTTTGGAGTATGGTCTGACTTTGGAGTCTTCTTTCCTTCTGTCTGGACCAATGAAGAGCTCTCTCCATTTTCTTTCATATCTTTCTGGTACTGAGTGTACCTGCGCTGAATCTTTCTCCTTTGTGATCTCGAAATGACTGGGACCATATCTGGTTCCTTCGTCTTTGGGTGTTTAAGCAATACCCAATTGTTCGGAGCCACCAAAGGAGGTTTAACCATCCTTCCTTGATTTCCAACATCTCTCTGAGTGGGCACTTCCTAGGTTTGTTCTGCATCACAAACCAATCTGGAACTCCAGGTACCCACGAACTTACTGACTCAGATGTTGAACTGCTTCTTTCTACCTTCGAAGCCATCTTCGAAGCTGGCTGTGAAGGCACTTGCTTGGTCCTGACCTCATGTTTCGAGCCTGATTCAGGCCTTCGATGAAGGTGGCCACTTTCTGTCCTGCGTGAGGTTGGTCTAGGAGGCCAATCTCTGGCTTTGATCCCATAACCTGAACTCTTCTCCAGTCTTCTTTCAGAATGACTGCTCTCCATTCTGTAATAGTTAGGTGGCCTGGACTCATACAAGGGCCTCTTGCCTTTAGCATGCATTCTATCGACTGCTGGTTCAATACCAATGGCTGCTGCCTAACACTAGCCGGATACGGCCTTTTGTTATAAGCATTGGTTGGTTTAGGACGTCTCTGCACATCCCTGTAGTATTGCTTCCCATCAATTGGAAGCCCCTTCAACCATTTATAACTCAGTCTGCACCTGGGACACATCCTTTGCATTACTGCTGCCTCTAAGGAATCATCATCCAGTGATTCTTCATCAGAGTGTTCCCTCTGGTGTGAGAAACCTTGTCCAATAACTGGTGATTTCTGGTGTCCTTTTTATGGTTGTCTGGTTAGCAACATGCATCTGCACATTGACTTCTTCCAATTCTGTCAAGGACAAGTTCTGGAAGTCTGACATAATGACATTGGCTGCCACCTCTCCAACTTCTGGAAATGGATTACTGTCGATCCCCATGGCCTTTTCTGTTTTGGCTGGGAATTTCAAACTTCCTTTCCGAATTTGTTCTTGGATCCTGTCTCGAAAAACAATGCAGTTTTTAGTCGAGTGAGACCAAGAGTTATGCCATTTACAATATACTTTTCCCTTAAGTTCATCTGGAGATGGCAGTTTTACTCCTTTAGGTAACTTAAGGAAGTTGGCCGCAAGCAAATGATCAAAAATGTCATCTGCCTTTGTTAAATCGAAAGAGTACTTTCTGTGAAGGTCTTTCTTTTTTAAACTGCTGATCAATTGTTGTATCCTTATGAATTAATGCCTCACAATCACAGGTTCTTTGCCCACAATCTCTGCTGCATCGATCTCATAATTAGGATCTCTATAATATGTCTTGTACGATGCATTATTTCGACCTTGTTCCTCCTCTAGTAATGCTTCATACCTAGACACCTTATAGGTTAGTTCCATCAAATCTCTGAATTCAGTTGAGTCAAACTTCTTTCGAAGCCTGAACTCCAAGCCATTTTGAGCCAATCTTACGAATTCTGGCTCTGGTAGGATGACTCTACATTTATTTCGAGCCCTTTTAAATCTAGCAATAAACTGAGTAGCCTTTTCTTCAGGCCTTTGACTCAATCTTACCAAGTCTGCCATGGAAACTTCTAGCTCCGATTGGAAGAATTGGGCATGAAATGCCTCTTCCATTTGTTGCCAAGTTTGAATGGAGCCAGGTGTAAGGTTGATGTACCATACAAATGCTCCCCCAGTTAGAGAATTTGGGAATAATCTTAGTTTCATATAGTTATGATTAGTAAATTTACCGCATTGAGCAGCAAACCTAGCAATATGCTCTATTGTTGATTGGTTTCCACTCCCATAGAAAAGGGTAAAATCTGGTATCCTGAACCCCCTTGGTATTCATGTACTCTATCTACTCATTCTGGGTATGGTTTTTGTATACAGGAGTCTGGACCCCCCGAGCCATCGGTCCACACATCTCCCTAACAATATCAGCAATTTGGTCCCTAGGGACCATATTTTTGTGCCTGCTGAACCACTATGGAGGGAAAAACACAGGATTTGGTGGACAAACTTGTGCTTGTGGTCCTCTTGGTCCATAAGGTGGTATATTTGGGACTGGTTGTCCCTGTGGTGCAGGTTGCTGTTGGGGTGTGGGTAACCCCTTTGAGCCTGCCCTGTGAAAGGACCTGCGAAAGGTGTTGTAACAGGTGTCATGTCCCTTTCATTTGCAGGCAAACCTTCCAACCCCCTGGGTATAAATTCGAATAAGGGATTAGTGAACCTCCTTGTACCAGGTATGGCTTCGAACATGGGATTTGTGACCATTCTTATGCCAGTTTCTTGTACTGGGCCAGATCCACCAATTTGTATGGCTTCATTGTTGAGTACTGAGGCATTTTGACCGGCTAATCGAGATGGGTTCATACCAAGACTGAGGTGATGGTCTTTCATAGTTCTGATTACTAGTTTGACCATTAGAATGTCCATTAACTTGCATAGGCTGTTTATCTCTAGCCAATCTTTGTTGAGGGACATTTAAAACTTTCTCGATGTGTCTTGTGTTTGTTGGTTGGTGGTTATTCATTCGATCCAAAAAGGATGTTGCCCACCTTTCCATTGTGTTCATTAATTGTTGTCCCATGGCATCTACTAGGCCATCCCATGGATTTATTGGATGAGTAAATGGAACAGTGGATGGTCCAATTCCTTGGTTTCATCCAATACTATGAACATGTGGTTCTTGTCTTGAAGTACTGGTCTGTTCGACCATAGGTTCTGATAATATGGGAGTTTCCACAGGACGTGTTACCACATTATCCTCTGGATTAGGTATTTCTACCTCTCCTTCTACGCCTTCTTCCAAGCGTTCATTTTTTCCTTGTCTTCTTCGTCTAGCCATTTCAATTAGTCCCACTGGGCGTGCTAAAAATATATGTTGGCTTTTTGGCTTTTGAAGGGTATTTTTGTAAATGCGAGCATGCCAGCAAGGATCAATCAGTCCTTACAGAAATGTTAATTGCCAACCATTTCAGACGATTATGTTTTAGTTCTTTCAACCTCAATGAAGAGGACTTTTACTGGTGGCTTGACTTAGGAGAAATTAAGCAAAATAACAGTTAATAAGAGCAATTGAAGTATTTCATTACAATGAAAACTTACAATGATCCAACTCAGCTCGTAGAGGTTTACAGCAACAATCTCTTGAAACTACTCCTATGAATGAAGTGCAGTGCAAGAATTTGAAGTACAGGAATGTAAGAGCAGGAATTTAAAGAACAGGAAATGTAACTGGGAAAGAAAATATGTAAAGTAAGACTGGTTTGTATGATCTGAGTCCGGGATTTTTCTGGGGTCTTCTCTACTATTTATACTGCTCAAGGGTGACCATCGAATTGCACTTCCAACCGTCGAACTGCTCCATGATCATCGATCACGTTGCCCCAATAGTAGCTCTATTACGCCATTACTTGCAGTTAAGCTTCCCTCCTAAATTTGAATCTGAAATGCGAGTAACCGTTGGAGCCACGTCACTTTGTATCCCTTTGTTGATCCGCTGCTACTCAGATCTTTTAATAACCAATACTAACTGCCACGTGTTACGATCAGGACCGAGGACCTGAATAGTTTTCCTATATTACCCTTATTTCGCCACGCGTCGAATTGTAATTGGCTCGTACAAAATATGTGCCAAAGTACCCTAAGTCCATCTACGATTTTGGTAGGAATTTTTGGACTATTGCCAATAATTTTCTAGCATTCATAATCATTAGATTGAATATGTATGGCCATCCTATTTTTTCAATAGCTAAAATTTGTGCCGCTAAATAGTGGTGGCCTATTAGATGCTTGTCCCTCAGGTAAAGAATAACTAGGGGTTGCCATGATCTACTGTAAGACGGTTAAGTCACACAAACTAGAGTCTAGGCTCTAATACCAATTGTTATCTTGATACCAATTGTTATTCCCGGTAGGCAATCCAAGAGGGGGGTGAATTGGGTTATTTAAAAAAAATTTACAATATTAAATTTTATAAACACAATATTCAGAATTTTAACAAATAAAAAACAAAATAATAATTATCAATATAAAAATAAGAGAGATAGGGAGAGAAAACCAAACACTGAGATTTATAGTGGTTCGGCACACAAGCCTACGTCTACTCCCCAAGGAACCTCCTTGAGAATTTCTTTACTATCAAAATGAATTAATACACCATCAAGTCTTCACCAAGCTTGTGGATTTTATACAAGACTTATTCTTATCTATTGAGCCTCACTCAATAATAAATGTTTTACCCTTACAAAATCTCTCACAAAAATAATGAATAAAAATAAGTGGTACTTAAACCCTCTTTTACAATAATTTTCTCACAAAGAGTAGATATGAAAGTGTAAGATCAAAGGCTACACTTAGATTTGAAAGTGAAAGGGCAGAATATAATATACTCAAAATTTTGGAGCACACAGAAATTTTTCTCTTCAAGTTCTTGATTTTTCTCCACACACAACACTTTTATTTATACCAAAAAATCTACCCGTTGGAGATAGGACACTCCTTGCTGACATCATGGATTACATGGCATGCTCTTTGATTCAAATAGACAGCAAATGATAATTTTCTTTTCTTTTTTTGTTTTGTCAAATATGGAGCCACCGCTTTTGTAGACAATTTGATATAAAAATCACAACTTTCAAACAAGCAAATGATTTGCTTCATCTTTTTCTTTTTGTTTTATTATAATATATATATGTGTGTGTGCGTGCGTGTGTGTGTGTGACATGATACAAAATTCAAACATGGAGCCGCCGTTTTGTAGGCAATTTGAACAATATAATACAATTAACACAGATTTGAATTCAAATAAGCAAATGATTTTGCTCCATTATTTGGGGTTCCTTGAAGTCAAAAACCACATGAAATTTTGTCTATTTTGTAACTTTTGCTTTTTGTTTTTGCAAGCAAATTTAAACCAGCTTACAATTTTTTCTTTTTCATCTGCAGGCAAAACATCTTCAAGGATTTGTTTTCAATAAAAAATTCAATAAGTCTTCTCCTGCAATCATTATAGCATATCAATTTCAAGATGTTGACTATATATATATATTTATTACTGATGCACCACACAAGTTCAAACTTGAGGACTTTTTCTTTTTATTATCAATATATGTATATATATATATAATGTATGTACGTATGTAAAAAATGCATCACAAGGCACCGTCCGCACCTCAAACTTATAAATAATATATTATAAATAACATACAAGTAATGTATGTATATTTGAATAAAAAGTCAGATTTGCTATCAAACACTACTTGAGTATGTTACACTAATCAAATGTTTTTGTGATTGCTATATAGATTTTAAATATATCAACCATTCCATGTGAGTATATTAAATTTGTCAAAAGATGACAATTCACTAAAATCACATTTGTCAAAATGATACAACTAATCAATTTAAATTGTCAAAAGATGAATGTGATCAGCCTAATTTTTCAAAAAGGTGAATAAAAAAATAATATATATATTTAAATAATATTTACACAAATGTACAACAATATATATTAAATAGATAATATTTTGTGTCAAATAATAGTATATTAAAAAATCTAAATTTTTGCAAATAATATTTTAGACGTCATCAAAATTAAATAATATGATTAGCAATAATCATCACTGCCTATTCTTCTTGGATGTTACACTAAGATATTCTCTAGAAATTAATTTGTTTGACACATTTTTAATAAATTGATTTTTTACCATAAACATATTTAGTAACTTTTTTATTTATTTTTTAAAAATTCGAAATGGCCAATTTACTCTTGATAATAATGCATCATAATAGGAAAGATGGGTAAAGGCAAAATAGGAAAAATGCAAAAAGTGGACTTTGGTGATATATCCATTGGGCTTTTGAGAGAAAAAATAGTTAATTAGCCGCCTCAGCTCAAAGGAAGTGTCGAGCAAGCCTCCTCACAACTATTGATCTGGTTAATAATGGTCCTTCACTAACATTTTTACATTGTTTTTATAGGGTGTTCGAGCCATCTTACACGTACATTGACTAAAGAATCTATGCAAAGTGTCTCTCCACATGATTCGAACAAATCTCGATTATTTATCAACACTTCCATGCATGGCCACCCATTTTTAACTATTATGAAACTTATTGATTGGTATTACCTGAAACGAAATGAGATTTACAATCTTGCAATCAACTTGTTAAACAAATCATACTAAACTTGTAACATGAACGTCAAATACTTGCACTTTGCTCAAACAACACTTGTACCATATACATATAACACTTACACTTTTTGACGTTGTTACTTATATATGAATATTCAATTGCACCCGACAATCATTAATATCTTTTTTAAGGTAATAATTTTATATAATAAAAAAAAAATGGTCTTTAACACATTGTATCAAATATATAATTAGGGTAAAACAAATAGAAGGCAAAGAGAAAATGAAAAAAGGGGTAAAGTAGGGAAAATAAATGTGAGTGAGTGAGAGAGAGAGAGAGAGAAAGACACATAAGATATAGATAGAAGAAAGGGAAGCAAGATTGATAGAAAAGAACTAGGGATGGAAAAGGAAGAAAAAGAGAAGAAAGATATATAAAAATATGGGAGAGATGTGAGATAGAAATAAAAAGTTGAGAGAGATATAAGAAAAAAAATAAAGAGAAGCAACAGTAAAGTATACAAGAGAGGGAGGAGACAAGAGACAGAAATAGACTAGTGTTGTGAAGGAAATAAAGAGATGTTTGAATGGAAAAAAAAAAAAAGAGTTTTTTCCCTTGTAAAATAAATTAATCCCAACTTTTAATATATATATATATATATATTTGGATTTAAATTCTAAAATTTTAACTTAGGTGACTATTTGTATCATTCAGTATCATATGGTTGTTGCCATCTAATTAGTGGTTTCTGATTAGGGACACTCCGACGATGGAGTTAGAAACAAATAACTTGGAGTGGTGTGGTGTGTATTATAAAGATAAGACATATGAGGGGTGGTCATCTTTTATGGAGGTTTGTGCTCCTTGTCCTAATTATTTGGTTGGTGGGTGTTTTAGTTAGATTGGGCTATTCTTAGGCTTTGTTTAGATTGCTTCTAAAGTGAGTATATTTTGATCTCACATGTATTATTTTAGGGTAAATTATAAATACATGCTTTACGTTTGTTCAAAATACAATTTGTCTTTTATAGTTTTGAACATCACGTCCCGCTTCTTAAAATTTCTAATTTCATAACAAATGATTCATTTTATTAATGAATTATCAAGTGAATTAATAGTTTTTAATAGTATCAAAAATTTATTTCAATTAATAATTTAAGTAATTGTATCATTATATAGAAGAACAGTTAGAAATTTTATTTTTTAGTTTTGTGAAATAAAAAATTGTAATAAGAAAGTATTCAGTGTGTTTGGTTTGAGTTTTTTGGATTAAGTTTTTTGAAAATTGAGTTTTTTGTTTTTCATGTTTTTTTGTTTTTAGTGAATATTTTTAAAATTTTAAGCATTTTTTTAAATATTTTTTTAGATGCACCTTACTTAGATGTATCTAAAAAGTAAAAAATTTGTGAAAAAATATTTTTAAAAATTAACAAATACATAAAAATACGAAAAATATACTAAATTTTCATTTTTTTTTTTTTGTATTTTTGGTATTTATTGAATTTTTAAAAGATTTTTTCACAAAAATTATACTTTTCATGTGTATTTATCTTAAGTGTGTCTAAAAATTTAAAAAAATTGCGTAAAATATTTTAAAAATTCAATAAAAACAAAAAAAATATGAAAAACAAGAAAGTAGAATTTTCTGAAAATTGTTTTCAAAAAAACGAAACCAAACAAGTTGAAGAGACAATTTATATTTTAAACAAATTTCAAGGAGTGTATTTATAATTTATCCAATTTAAATACAGTATGATGTGTTTAGAATTTATTATTTAATGAATTCTAATTTTCATATTTTATATTAATGTACTCAGTAACTCATCTAATGGGATTCAAAATTGAAAAACCCTATACATACATAAAATTCAGTATTCAAATTTGTTAATCACATTTTTAATAAGGTGTTAGGGCTGATATGTGGGACTTGTTGGTGTCTACTAAGATAAAAAAAATAATTATAAGACATATTAAAAATTTACAATTCACTTAAAATAACATAACAAGTGAGTTAGGCCTGTGCGTACCGATTCCTATACTAAATGAATGGATTGGAGTTTCATAACTAATTTGGGGCTATTTAGGAACTCAGGACCTACAAAATGGAACATCGTTAGAGCTGCCTGATTGGATTTGGCTAGCAAACCCCTCTGGTGTGAGAATAAGTGATCGGAGAATATGCAATTCTCTTTCTCGATGTAAAGAGAAGAAAAGCTAAGTTGGGACTAGTTGATATGAAACAAGATGGAATGAGATAGCTTCAATGTGAAGAGAGTGTTTACTGATATATGAGACTTAGCTTGTTCCTCAAGGTGAGGTTCATGGAACTTGGGTGCCTCAAAACTCTCTTTATCATTGCTCAATGTGAAGGACCACAAGGTGGTTAGACATAGAGGCATATGATCATTATAACTGTGTATATAACAAATCACATCTCCTATGCAACTATTTTTGTGATCCTAGGGAGAGGGGACTAGTTGAGGTGGCATTTTGTACATGCATGTGTTCATAGCTTCCATGTCTGCTTGAGAATGCCTTAGTTCAGTCTCAACTATACCTCGGTTCAGCCTTTCATGAGATTGCTTGTAGAGATAGGTTGGCCCATTTGGATGACTTTGTATGGGTTTAGCCCACTTCGATTCTGTAGATGGGTATGACCCACCAGTTCGACCCAGCTTAGTACCTCGCTGTTGGAACAATCTTCTGTGTAAATAAATAAATTGAAACTAAATCAAACAAAATAAAATAAATAACTTACAAAATTTATTTTATTGAACCGAATGAAAAATAAAAGACCAAGTCGAATGTGTGACACTCTGTCCTTAAGACAGATTCGCTCCGCTACGGTGCTTACGGTTATGTGGCGTCTATCTTCAAGATAAAATGATCTTTACAAATTTGTAGTAGCACTCCAAACAAATTTGTCCGGCGAACTAGAACATTGTGTTCTATACTCTCTTAAATTTCCTCTAAAACTAAAATGAAGAATAAATAATGCAAATGAGAAAATATGACAGCAAACATATAAATTACAGACTGATTTTCGGATCTGGAAAAATGCTGGAACAAATATGGTTTTATAGAGCTG
Organism: Camellia japonica; assembly: GCA_030407325.1. Lineage (NCBI taxonomy): Eukaryota > Viridiplantae > Streptophyta > Magnoliopsida > Ericales > Theaceae > Camellia > Camellia japonica. The sequence continues at coordinate 83,468,583 of JAPPVO010000013.1, read as the reverse complement.
AACAGGTGCAAAATTTGAAGTGAACAGATGGGTTTTTCAATTGAACAGGTGCTGTTTGAAATCAAACAGATTTGCAAACTGTTTCAACAGATTAACTACTGCAATTGGAAAACTGTCCAGATTTTGAATCTGTTTAGACAGTTTAACAGATCTAAAATAGTTTAAATCTGTTCGGCAGTTTCTGTAGGAAATTTGAATAAAATGAGGCACAAATTTGGACAAGAATTTGAATTCAAATTCAAATTCGAATTACAAAATTTAAATTAATTTTTCCCGCAAGAAATTTTAGAAAAAATTCAAATAAATTTTGTCTAAAAAATTAATATTAGAACCGACTCAACCCATAACCCACATTCGTGCCTGGCATGGCACGGCTCGGCTCGGCCGGACGGACGGCGGCTGTGGCGCGCGCACGCGTGTGTGGTGATTTGGGCTAAGGTTCATTTTGTCCATAACTCCTCCCATCTACAAACTTGGGGTGGCCCTTGGGGCCCAACCCAAGGTTGTACACCTAGAACTTATATACGCACTAAAGCTCTCTTCAAGTTTCAATGTGGGACAACCCATGTAAGGAAACCCATATTTAATTCTTGAATTTGTTCAATTCCACGAACCCGAAAACGACGTCAAGTTCCCATTCACTCATAAATAGTTTTGAAGAACTGTCTTCATCGTGTGACTTACCGCGCGGCAAGGAACACGTCATCTCTTCGGACCCGCCCCAAAAGACGTTTGGGGCCCACTCAATTTTGGGCTTAAAGTTGGCCCAAAATAAGCCTAATAAAACCAATTTTCCAACAATCCCCTACATGAATGGAATTTTGACGGAGAGAAAATGCAACAACATGATCTAATTACAGAGAGTACAGAAATTGAAAATATTCTGCAAAGGATAGGTAGCTTTTGGCTTTGAACCTTCCCTTGTGAGACACTATTGGATTTACTAGCTAACCAGTGAACATGATGTCTTGAACTGTTCAGCCGTTTGTGTAAACCAAGACAATAGAACTCACACAGTATATCCCCAGACACAGTTTAGTTCTCACTATTATGTTCATTTTGGCCCTGAACAACCTGGTCTTTCATGAGTGCTCTAGAGAATTGTAGCCCTTCACAAATCTCATAGAACCGGCCCAGTTCACACTCATATAGGTGATTTTATGAAGAGTATCCTGCTTACTCCACTAGGTTTACCTAGATATAAGAATCATTAAAATTTTACTTAACCTAAAACGCTGCAGACATCACTATTTCATCATAGAAATGGGTAGGAGTTGACTCCCCAGTGATCCTTCTGAGTCATTCACAACTCGGTTGTCCCTTTGAACCTTGGGATCTCCAGTCAACTAGGTTGGGTTGCCGTTGTGGTAACTCTTATTTAATAGGCTTTAGTCCCATTCCCTCGATGAATTCTCAACTAGCTCTCTTGCTAATCATTTGGTTAGTAGAACCGCTATGTTGTCTTTAGACTTCACAATTCCATGGAAAGAATTCTATTAGAGAGTAGTTGTCTCACGATGTTATGTCGACGATGAATGTGTTGTGACTTACCGTTATACATATGACTCTGTGCTCTACCAATTGCTGATTGACTATCACAATGTATGCAAATAGCAAACACCGGTTTTGGCTACATTGAAATATCTTCAAGGAAGTGGCAAAACCATTCTGTTTCTTCCCCAACTTTATCTAAAGCTATGAATTCTGATTCCATAGTAGACCTAGCAATACAAATCTATTTGGAAGATTTCCAAGATACAGCCGCTCCACCAAGAGTAAAGACATACCCACTGGTGGACTTTGAGTCTCTAGTATCCGATATCCAATTTGCATCACAATATCCTTCAAATACTGCTAGATACCTAGTATAATTCAGCCTAATGTTACGAGTAAATCGGAGATATCTTAGAACCCTTATAATTGCTTTCCAGTGTTCTACTCTTGGATTACTCGTATATCTACTTAATTTACTTACTGCGTAAGCTATATCCGGGCGAGTGCAGTTCATCAAGTACATTAAGCTTCTAATAATTTGGGCATACTCTAATTGAGAAATACTTTCTTGTACATTCTTAGATAGAAACAAATTAACATCTACAGGTGTTCTAGCAAGATGATCATCATCTTTGCTGAATTTGTCAAGTATTTTCTCAATGTAATGAGATTATGAAAAAGTATAACCTTCTGATGTTTTTGTAATTTTCATACCAAGAATTACATCAGCAATTTCCATGTCCTTCATGTCAAAATGTTTATTCAACATTTTCTTGGTAGTTTTAATCATATCATTATTACTACCTATGATGAGCATATCATCTACATAAAGACATACAATGACATAACATTTGTTGTGTTTTAATATAAACACATTTGTCACACTAATTAATTTTAAAACCATTTGACATCATTGCTTATCAAATTTCTCATGCCATTGCTTTGGCGCTTGTTTTAAACCATATAATGATTTAACTAATTTACACACTTTCTTTTCTTTTCCTAGAACAGAAAATCTTCTAGTTGTTCATGTAAATTTCTTCATCTAACTCGCCATTTAAGAAAGCAGTTTTCACATCCATTTGATGAATTTCTAGATTGTACAAAGATACAATAGCAATTAGCATTCTAATGGATGTTATTCTAGTAACCGATGAGTACGTGTCAAAGTAATCAAGACCTTTTTTTTGTCTATACCCTTTGACCACAAGTCTTGCTTTGTATTTGTCAATTGATCTATCCGTTTTCATTTTTCTTTTGAAAATCCACTTGTACCCAAGAGGTTTACAACCATGTGGTAAGTCCACTAATTCCCAGGTGTGATTTTATAAGATGGATTCAACTTCACTATTGACAGCTTCTTTCTATAAAGGAGCCTCAGGACTGAACATAGCCTCTTTAAAAGTTAAATGCTCATTTTCTGACAAAAATGTTAGAAAATCTGAACCAAAAGATTTTGAGGTTCTAGCACGTTTACTACGCCTAAGTTCCTCTTCTTCATTTTGATCTAGCTTTGCTCTTGATCATGTTCATATTTCTTGATCCTGACTAGTAATAGCATCATGAGATCTTTATTACTACTAGTCTCTTGTCCAGTCTTATTTGGAAATACATGTTCAAAGAAAGATGCATTCCGAGATTCAATAATAGTTTACATGCATTTCGGAATGTTCTGATTTATAAATCAAAAACCGATATGCACTACTATTCTTAGCATAACCAATGAAAATGCAATCAACAGTTTTAGGACCTATCTTAGTCTTTTTAGGACTAGGAATAACCACTTTATCCAAACACCCCCACACTTTTAAATATTTGTAGGATGGTACTCTTCCATGCCACATTTCATAAGGTGTTTGATTCACTTTCTTCCGGGGTGCTTTATTAAGTATATAATTAGCAGAGAGTATTGCTTCTCCCAACAAGTTCTTAGGTAATCAAAAACTTATTAACATGACATTCATCATTTTTTTTAAAGTTCTATTTTTCCTTTCAGCAATTCCATTTTGCTGAGGTGAGTAAGGCGCGGTAGTTTGATGAATTATTCCATGTTCTTTACAAAACTCACCAAAAGGTGATTCATATTCACCACCTCTATCACTTCTTAGTTTTTTTTTTATTTTCTTACCAAGTTAATTTTCAACTTCATTCTTATATTGAATGAAAGTTTCCAAAGCTTCATCCTTGGTTCGAATTAAATAAACATAACTATATCTAGTATAGTCATCTATAAAAGTGATGAAATATTTTTTCCCCCTCTACTTTGAATTGATTTAAAATCACAAATATCACTATGAATTAATTCAAGTGGTTCCGTACTTCTTTCAATTGAATGAAGAGGAGTTTTAGATAATTTTGCCTCAAAGAAATTTCACATTATGATTTGAATCAATGTCAAATTTAGTTAAACATTCCATATTAATTAATTACGTAAGATCTATAATTAATATGTCTAGTCTACCATGCCATAAATTTGAAGACTCAAGCAAGTAAGAAGAAGATGTATTTTTATTAATAACTGAGGGTACAACGGTCATTACATTCATCTTGAAAAGGCCATCATACATGCAACCTTTTCCTACATACATCCCATTCTAGTAAGAACAAATTTGTCACTCTCAAACACTAGTCTAACCCATTTCTTACTCAACAAAGATCCGGAAACAAGATTTTGCGAATGTCCGGTACATGAAGCACATTGTTGAGAGTGAGTTCCTTTCCAAATGTCATTTTCAAAACAATCTTCCTTTGTCCTTCAACTTTGGAAGTTGAGAAGTTGCCAATAAAAAGTTATTCACCATTGTCCACTGTAGAATAAGATGTGAACATCTTTTTGTCGGCACAAACGTGGCGAGTAACACCAGTGTCCACCCACCATTCTTTAGGATTTCCGACAAGATTTTGCCTCGGAAACAACTGCAGCAAGATTGATGTCATCTACACCATTGGATATATTGTCCACTTCGGTCATATAGGCTTGAGCAGGCTTCTTGCTTGTTCTTATTTTGTTTTTGTTTTTGCCTTTGCTACGACAATCTTTGGTCCGATATCCCTCTTTGTCATAGATGTAACATTTGCCATTAAACTTGTACTTTTTATTTTCCCCCCCTTTAGAGCCTTGTGATGAACTTGCTCTGGAAGACTTTCGTTTCTTGGTTTTTGAAGCATTTTCCACCACATTTGCCTTAGACTCCATAGAATGCTTATCAGCTCGCTTTTCAGAATTGCGGTTGTCCTCCTCAATCCTCAAACGCACAATTAATTCTTCCAAAGACATTTCTTTGCGCTTGCGTTTGAGGTAGTTCTTGAATTACTTCCAGCCTTGTGGTAATTTCTCAATTAATGCTGTAACTTGGAAGGATTCACTAAGAGACATGCCCTCTACGTGAATGTCATGCAGAATGAGTTGGAGATCTTGAACTTGGCTGATCACAGTCTTAGAATCAACCATCACAAAATCCAAGAATTTGCCAACTACAAATTTCTTTGAGCCGGCATCTTCCGTTTTGTATTTTTTCTTCAAAGACTCCCAAAGTTCCTTTGCTGTCTCGATAGGACTGTAGATGTTGTATAATGTTGTTAAGTCCGTTCAAGATGTAATTCCGGCAAAGAAATTCAGCATGTTTCCAGGCATCAACCGTAACAACCACTTGCAGATCGGTTTCATCCTCTTTCAAAATAGGAGCATCCTCACGGAGAAAACGAGCCAGGTTCAGAGTTGTAAGAGAGAACAATATTTTCTGTTGCCATCTTTTAAAATCAATTCCAGATAACTTCTCTGGCTTCTCATCGTGATTTACCGGTACTGTCACAACATGAGAGGATGTTGGCGCAATTGCAACACACACTAGTACTTGTTTGGGCATTAGTTTCAGTAGCCATGAATTCTAAATTATAAAACAAAATTATAATTAGATTTTATACTACAATAGAAAATTAAACCAAATTCACAAAATTAAATTCTGTAAAATAAAAGAAACAAGAATGTAACTTTTATTTTTCAATTAATTTGGAAATAAAATAAAATTTTATTTAACCAAATTAATTCCACACAAAAAATTAAATTTCTGTAACACTTCAATAGTTAAAACACTAAAACGGAATTTTAATTAATGAATACTCAGAAATAATTTCTGAAACCCAAAATTAAGTTCTGAAAAAATTCCACAAATAAATATTCTGAATTGTTAATGATATCAGTATATTACTACTAGTTGTCAAAGAAAATAGACAGTATATTACTACTATCTGTTAAATAGTATATAATCATTATTTGTTTTTCCAACCAGAATATTATTTTGTAAATCCACAGAAAATAATTTTTGTAAAAGAAGAAAAATAAAGGGAAACAAACGAAAAATTCTGTAAACAGAATAATTCGAATATGTCTTAAGATTGTTGGAACAATCTTCTGTGTAAATAAATAAATTAAAACTAAATCAAACAAAATAAAATAAATGACTTACATAATTTATTTTATCGAACAGAAAGAAAAATAAAAGACCAAGTCGAGTGTATGACACTCTGTCCTTAAGACAGATTCACCCTGCTACGATGCTTACGGTTATGTGGCGACTATCTCCCAGGATACAATGATCTTCACAAATTTGTAGTAGCACTCCAAACAAATTTATCCGGCGAACTAGAACCTTGTATTCTATACTCTCTTAAATTTCCTCTAAAACTATAATGAAGAATAAATAATGCAAATGAGAAAATAAGACAGCAAACATATAAATTGCATACTGATTTTCGGATTTGGAAAAATATTGGAACAGATCTGGTTTTATAGACCTGAACAGGTGCAAAATTTGAAGTGAACATATGGGTTTTTCAATTGAACAGGTGCTGTTTGAAATCAAACAGATTTGCAAACTGTTTCAACAGATTAATTGCTGTAGTTGGAAAACTGTCCAGATTTTGAATCTGTTTGGACAGTTTAACAGATTTGAAATAGTTTAAATCTGTTCAGCAGTTTCAGTAGGAAATTCGGACAGAAGGAGGCACAAATTTGGACAAGAATTTGAATTCAAATTCAAATTCGAATTACAAAATTTAAATTAATTTTTCCCGCAAGAAATTTTGGAAAAAATTCAAATAAATTTTGTCTAAAAAATTAATATTTGAATTGACCCGACCCCGGCACGGACGGACGGGACGGTGTGTGTGTGGTGATTTGGGCTAAGGTTCATTTTGTCCATAACTTCTTCCTTCTATAAACTTGGGGTGCTCCTTGGGGCCTAACCCAAGGTTGTACACCTAGAGCTTATATACTCACAAAAGCTCTCTTCAAGTTTTAATGTGGAACAACCCATATAAGGAAACCCATATTTAATTCTTGAATTTGTTCAATTCCACGAACCCGAAAATGACGTCAAGTTCCCATTCACTCATAAATGGTTTTGATAAACCGTCTTCATCGTGTGACTTACCACGCAGTAAGGAACACGTCACCTCTTCGGACCCGCCCCAAAAGACGCTTAAGGCCCACTCAATTTTGGGCTCAAAGTTGGCCCAAAATAAGTCTAATAAAACCAATTTTCCAACACTCGCATGGGTTGGTCCTGTCATTATGAGCTTGTCCTAAGTACGTAAGGACTTGGGAGGATAGTCCATATGGAGTTGGGTTCAGTATGATCTGCCCACATAAGTATCTGGCCCATATCGGATGACCGTTCGGATTTGGGTTTAATGGTTTGAACCCGTTCCATTCATATTTAGCCCCTTCAAGGCTTTACATGATTAATTATGTGACAAATGAGTAAATTAGAAATTTTTTTTTAGCATCTTAATAATCTTTTTTCAAATTTATTATACATATATAAAATGTAAATAAAAATTGAATGAGCATATAAAACTTGCCTAGAATGAGAAGTGAAAATTCAGTGTACTGGTGATATCGATAATGTGATATCTCACTAACAAATAATAAACCCAATATATGGAATGTAAATCTTACTTTTTAGGTGTCACATATATATAGGAAGATAAATGGTAAAAAATTATTAGACGGTGATTATTATATGGTATGATAGATTGATTTTGTTTTTCTTTTTACCAAAATAAGGGTTAGTTCTGTAATTGGAGTGGCGAAATAGAAAAAAAGGAAAGGCTATGGCTTCTCTCAAGTTTTCAATTAGATAGGAGAGGTGTTGTTGGGCATTGTGGACTCATTTTTAGATCTATTTCGATAATTTGAACTGTTCACATTTTAATATTTGTCAGGTACATCATCTCTGTAAAAAAGTCAAATCGATTGGATAACGAGAACTATGTGTTTAGATCAATTTTATATACAAAAAATAGACGATGAGAAAATAAATACTTTATATACAATTAATTTAAATACGTAATTATTGTTATTCGATGAATTTAATTTTTTATAAAAATAATATAATCGGTAAATTTTAAAATATGAATTATTATTAAAATGAAATAGAAAGGTGGGCTTTGAGCCGGACTGGGCTTTACAATCCGATTACAGACACGAACAGTCCAATCCAAAGGGAAAAGGGGGCGAGAAAGGGAAAGAAAACCAAACTAAAAAAAAAAAAAAAACCCTTTGAAAGTCTATCGGGTGAGAAGCTACTAGAAGAAGTCAGCTTGGGTTCCATCTCTCGCAAGTTCAGTCGTAGCATATCAAACCCTTGCCTTCTCCGTCTCTCGATTCAATCTTTCGAAAGCTCCGTCCATCGAACGCCATGGACGCTGCAAAGTTAGATCAATTGAAGCAATTCATCGACCAGTGCAAGTCCGATCCCTCTATCCTCACCGATCCTTCTCTGTCCTTCTTCACTGACTATCTCCAAAGGTAACATATATATGTGTACATGGATCCATATGCACCTGTATATGCTTATATATGATGTGTGTAAAAATGCCTTACTGTTGAATTTGATTTTCGTGTGGTTTTGATTTGTTTCAGCCTCGGCTGTAAGCTTCCTCATGGACAGTGCCCTCACAACAAATCGGTACTTCTGAAACCATCTCTCTCTCTCTCTCTCTCTCTCTCTCTCTCTCTCTCTCTCCCCCTCTCTCTATATATATATATATTTAAAATCCGTTTGGCTGCTGAGAAAATGTAGGAAAATGAGTGAAAGCAGAATTCTTTGGTGAGTAAAAATAATAGAAATGGAGAGAGAAAAAAACTCTCATCACTTGTTTGGCTGACTGAAGAGGTGAGAAATGGTGAGGAGAAGAACTCTATTTAAATGCTTTTTTTGTTTCTCAACAAAAATTGGTGAGATTTGGCGAGAAACCAAAGTTGCTTTATAATTGTTTTTTCTCTTCAAAATACCTAATTTTTCCATCTAAATACAAAAATTTAAAATAAAAGTACACATGGTGAGAAAGAGTTTTTTTCTCCTGACCTAGATGAGAAATCATATTCTTTCATTTTTTATTTTTATTTTCCTCATCTAATTTACCAAAGGGACAGTATATAGTTTAGGTTGTTTTTTGTGACCTGGGAACTGTCAATCAATTTAAAATTTTGGGAGTTTTAATGTTTTGTTTAATGAATATGATTACAGAAGCCTTATGTTGTGGAAGAGAGTGACGAGGATTTGGAGGAAAATGAGGAGGAGCCTCAACCACATGGAACTGCTGAAGAGGAGGAAGAAAGCGAGATAGTTGAATCTGATCTTGAGTTTGAAGGTGAAACTGTGGAACCTGACAATGATCCGCCACAGAAGGTGTGTCTGCGTGTTGCTCTTATTAAGCAGGCTGATTTTGGATTTTGATATTTTGTAACATGAATATCTCTTTAACATTGAATTTTGCAGATGGGAGACCCTTCTGTCGAGGTCACAGAAGAAAACCGGGATGCTGCCCAGGAGGCAAAGGCAAAGGCCATGGAAGCAATTTCTGAAGGTATTTTAATTTCATTACATACAAACAGACACCTATAATGTATGCATGAAAAAGCATGTTTGCAGAATTTGATGGCTTTGTGGTTAATCAGGTAAGCCCGAGGAAGCAATTGAGCATCTCTCACACGCGATTTTGCTCAACCCAACCTCAGCAATTATGTATGCAACCAGAGGTAAAGTGTTTGTCAGTAATGGTGCTTTCCTCCACTCCATATCTCTTTCTATGTTTTGTGTTTATGTTCTTATATTTGATGTAGAAAATTTTCTTTAATTTCTTACAGCTAGTGTGTATATCAAAATGAAGAAACCCAATGCTGCTATCCGAGATGCCAATGCTGCTCTGGAGGTTTTTCTTTCCTCACTTAGCAGAATAGTATAGTTTCTTGATTGTAATTTAGAAATGTACTGGACACGTCATGAATGCATCTGCAATGTCATCCTCATTACGTTCGGTATGCTCACATTTGTGGCATTTGTGTCATCCTTATTGTCATCCTGTATGATCGATCAAATTTATATGGTCAATTTTAAATTATACTTTACTTATGTATGAGTCTTGAAGATGGTTAGAATGTGATGTTTTTTGTGATGATGGGTGTTGCATTTCCTTGAATGCTTATTACAGATTAATCCAGATTCGGCTAAAGGGTACAAATCCCGTGGTATGGCATGGGCAATGCTTGGTCAATGGGGAGAGGCTGCTAAGGATCTTCACTTGGCATCAAAGCTGGACTACGATGAGGAAATAAGTGCTGTACTAAAGAAGGTTTGCCTTCTTTTTTAATGTTTTGAAATACTATGTATCTTTTACATTATTAAGGGTAATCTTTCCCTGATGTTTCTTTGCAACTGGTGTTGTCTTTTCTTTTCTTTTCTTTCTTTCTCTTTATTTTTATTTTTATTTTTTTTCTTTTGGGTGAGATTTTGGAGGATGCATTCTGAGTTATGATAAAGATGCTTACAAGTAACAAGCGCACACATTATTGTGAAAGACATGAGAACATGCTAAAATAGGAGTGAAACCATTGTATTAGCCTTTCCTGTTTTAGCATCTCACTTAAGTTTTTCTGCATAGGTTGAACCCAATGCACACAAAATTGAGGAACACCGTAGGAAGTATGAGAAGTTGCGCAAAGAACGAGAAGAGAGAAAGATTGAACGTGAGAGACAACGTCGTCGTGCTGAAGCTCAGGTATGATATACTTGTTAATAAAGTTCCCTATTAATCATCTTGTCTGCAACTCATACTTGGTTATGCATTCTGTTCAAGGCTGCATATGAGAAGGCTAAGAGAAAAGAGCAGTCATCTTCAAGTAGTAGGGCAGGAGGCATGCCTGGAGGATTTCCTGGAGGTTTCCCTGGTGGCATGCCGGCAGGAATGGGAGGAATGCCTGGAGGTTTCCCTGGTGGCATGCCAGCAGGAATGGGAGGAATGCCGGGAGGTTTCCCTGGTGGCATGCCAGCAGGAATGGGAGGAATGCCAGCAGGAATGGGAGGAATGCCGGGAGGTATGCCTAACATTGACTACAGCAAGATATTGAATGTAAGATGATACAACTTTGGATCAACCTTCTTTCACTTTCTGTGTTTTTGTTTGTTTTATATGCTTTAGTTATCCCATTCTGTGAAACCAAATGTTTCATGGCCAAGTAGAACTTGGTGTTCATATACTTGCACTCTTGGCTGAATGATGCTTCTTCTTATTATTATTTGGAGCAGGACCCTGAATTGATGGCGGCATTCAAAGATCCAGAAGTCATGACTGCTCTTCAAGATGGTACTTTTATTTCCATTGTAGTATTTGTTGTTTTTGCAGCTTCCTTCATTGTTTTTCTATTATCGCATTTGCATCAACTTATTATCATGCTAATGCTAACTATTGCAATTAGTGGAGACATTATGGTTTTATGTTCATGTACTTATTTGAACTCCATTGGGTAAATGTGCTGAAAGACTTTGTTTTCATCTTACAAAATTGTAGGATTAGTAAGGACATTTAAATTGATATGCAACATGGATCATCATAGTGTATTGGTTGAGATATTGAAATAGTGGTATTTACTTGCTTTGGTTTTGTTTTTTTTGAATTGATACTAATGGAAATCTTTATACATGGAACAGATATGTATACCCGTTTGTTCGATTCCTCATTTTATTTTGATGGTGTTTGGGAAGTGAGTTTTTATGTAGATTTTATTAGATGTAGGTTTTTATGAGATAAAAAAATTTAGTGTTTGGGAAGATAGATGGGTTTTTATGTGGTTGGATGTGATGTTTGTGAGAGAAAAAGTGAAATGATTATGGGGTTGGATGTGATATTTGTTGTTTGGTGTGTTTTTTTTGGTTTTGCAAAACTTTTGTCTTTTAGTGGAAAAATGAGTAAAAAATTTGGGAACTTGCTTCCCAAACACCACCTTTGTAGTTTCCAAGTTTCTGGAACCATTAGCATAACTTTTGTTCTATGCCTGTATGAACTAGGATGTAAAGTAGGTCCTTTACTACCTGTTTTTCTTGTTTTCTTTTTTGTTTTCACACATCCGTATCTATCATTAAATTGATTGCAATTTCTATGTTTATATCAAACTTGGGAGGTTATGGAGCAATTGCTTACCTGCCAGTGCAGCACGAGGTGGCCTTGGCAGAATAAAATCTGCTCAATTATGATCCCCTATAACTGCCTGCCTTGCTCTATGACTTCTTATACTTCTAGCATATTCTGTTGCTGTTGGCTATTCCATCCTAACCTTCTAGACCAGAATCCCTATGTATTTCTCTTTTATTTGCACCACCTTTTGTTCCATCATCATTTGATTCATTAATATTTGTATATTTTCCTCACATCTGACCTCATATTGGAAGTTGTTTCATGTGATGTTTGTAACAGTTGAAAATTGAAATATTCAGAGTCTCCAAGTTGCACAAGCTTGTTTTCTTCATAATTAAAGAATCTATTTTCTGCAAAAATTATTTCGTTCACTTTTCCCAGTTGTCCTTGCTCTATTTCAACAAAGTGCCTTTATGCTTTGCCTACTGTCAACCCTTGCATCTATTTGTTTTTTTCTTCCGCTTTTTAGACAATTCTCATTACAAGTCTACATAAAATGCATACATTTTTCCCTGGTTAGTTATAGTATATACGTACCTGTCATATGTGTATGTATAATATATGCGTGTATGTATGAGTTGTAGATTGGAATTGTACAAATCAGTGGAAAACAAAAGAGTAAATAAAAAAATGAGTACACAAGTGGGCATGTAGCTTGTTTAAAACTTCAAATTCAAAGTTTTTTAATTGATACAAAATTATTGTCAAAAGATAAGGGAGGGAGGGAGAAAACAAAGAGAGGGGTTTGCAGCGGTTGAAGGAGATGATTAGTTTTTGTGCTTGGTTTGTTGGTTGAGTTTAAAGTCATCAAAAATCTTTTCAATTTTTATTTTTATTGTTTTGGTCTGTTCTAGCCCAAGTTCAACATTTTTGTTTTTTTCATCACTTGTGATTTCGGTCCAGCCCAAACTCAGACCAAAACCCATAGAAAAATGTGCGTTGAGTCAGTGTTGTCAAAGCGAGCTTAAAGCGCAACAACAAAAGTGCAATTTGTAGCTAAAGTGAAGTGCAAATTGGGCTTTATTTATTTATTTATTTTTTTCAAGTTTTAACCTTTAGATTACAATATTATTGAATGAACAATTGATAATGGCTATCAAATGTCTGGGTTGTGAAAATTTTGGAAGGCATTAGAGAAATTATATAAAAGCTATGTTTAAATATCTATGATGGGTTGGTCAAGTGACTTTCATACTATTTATTAATAATTGTTTTCAAATTTGCTTTATAGAATTTTAAGAATTGAAGCCGCCTATGTAAAATTTGCGCCAACAACTTTTGTACAATTGCACGAGACTAACAATTTTAGTTAAAAGGCTAAATATATAGCTATTTGATTTGATTTTTTTAAAACTTATTATTATATTTTATGCATAATTTTTTAATGTACATTATTTTTATAAAATGTGTGCTCTACTTTAATTAGGCGTGTGATTGCAGTTAGGCTTTTAAAGGCCTTTGCACGTAAGTGCACCTCACACTTTCACTGACACTGAGTTGAGTTTGGGCAGAGTGGACCAATATCTAAATGGTCTTGAACTCGATCTTGGAGAAGTCATTCTCAATTGGGGCTGGGGCTGAGGCTGGTCAGTCCTCACCCCAGCTTGGACCAGCTGGCCTATGTATGCTTAGGCTGGTAAATTTCACACTTCCACCATTGTTAATGTTTTTTAATTTTTCTATTTATTTATTGTGCATGTTGCATGTTGCATTTTGCTTATGACTGTTATCACTCAACTGTCACCTATTCTTGTTATTAGGGGGCTGCATTTAGTGAGCATTTATGAGTTTTCAGTTAATATAGTTATATATTTCAATGAACACTTTCAACTAGTGAATTAGAAACTTGACCATGTGATGTTAATTAGTAAGTTGTTTGATGATGATGATTATGCTGGCAAGCTTGAAAAATTGAATATTTTTTTTCTCTGGGTTTTCTCAGATAGGTGAATACTTTGTTTTCAAGTTGGACATTGGAACTTCAATTATTGTCTATTTTTGTCCTTGATTTTCACATGTTGGTTTGCTTGACATCTCATCCCTGCATGACCATATTAGGCATTGGTTATGAACTTAAGCGTATATAGCTGTATAGTGGGTTAATGGCTCCCCTAGCATTTTGTTATTCTTATATTTTACGTGGACATAATTATCTCACCTATTAGCATCACTGAAATTTGGCTGAGTGAGGAGTTTGTAGAAGCATGCAGTTTTGTACATTTTTATAGTATGCCTTGTATTACATGCCTCTGAGAGTAGAAATTGCTCTTCCATCACACAAAGGCAGCTCTCGTATTCGTGGCATTATATTATTTTCTTATTTTGTTACTCAAATTGTTTTGCAGTGATGAAGAATCCAGCTAATCTTGCAAAGCACCAGGCAAATCCCAAGGTGGCTCCCATTATTGCAAAAATGATGGGTAAGTTTGCCGGATCAAAGTAGTCAGTTTTCATTTGGTTAGCAGCATGTTCCCGACGAGAATTCTTTAGTTTTGCACAAGTGAAGTTACTGTGAAAGTTTTTCCAAAATTGTGACTAATGATTCATATGATATGAATGTTGGACTTGTGATTGAAAGCAAAAATTGGAAAGCAAACTATTATTTCTGAGAACTATGCGTGGTTATCATTTTTCAAAAACACTTTTCAGAAAATTCTACTTTTTTATTTTCTGTGTTTTTTTATTTTTACTGAACTTTTTTAATATTTTGAGCAATTTTTTTAATTTTTAAACATACCTAATGTACATATACCTAAAAAGTAAAAAAAAAAATTGAAAAAAACCTTTTAAAAATTCACTAAATATTAAAAATATAAAAAAAATACAAGAATTCAGTACATTTTTTGTATTTTTATGTATTTATTAATTTTTAAAAATATTTTTTCACAAATTTTTTACTTTTTAGATAAATCTAAGTAAGGTGCATCTAAAAAAATAAAAAAAATGTTTAAAATTTTAAAAATATTCACTAAAAACAAAAAAACACGAAAATTAAAAAATTTAGTTTTCAAAGACTTAATTCAAAAAATTCAAACCAAACACACTAATCTAATTTGAATTTTTGTTTTTAGGGTTGGAGGTGGAAATTTTCATATTTCTAATCCTTGTATACTGCCCAGTATTGATGATGACCCTCCATTCGTACAAGTGAACATGCAAATTTAGTACATAATTTTTTGTGATGTTTATCAGGCAGTGGCGGCGGCGGCTTGGCGTCACTGTAGACGCCAAGCCGAAGAAATATCTATGAACTAACTAGTTAAATCAGCTAGGTTGGGGAGATCAAAAATTTATTGTTTTCATTATTTTTTCTTTTTTTTATAATCGGGTGTTTGGCCAGCTTGCGTCCGTAATTCTGAAGTTAATGATCAGGTAAACTTTCATGGACTCCTTGGGATAAGTCCAATTCCGAGACTTTAAATCTGCGGCCAAGGGGTTCTCCTGTATCAAACTCGCTATCTACTAGGATTGGTTGTGGGCCTGTTCACCCCAATCTGATACATTTTGGGTTTGGGGTAAATATTTTGGTCTATAAATTTGGATTGGGTCGAGATCTTTGAGTTCGGTTATGTTTACTGGACTTGGGATGAGAAATTTTGGTCTGCCCAGGCTTGTCCGATTGTAAAATACTAATTTAATTTTGTATGTAATTTTAGTTACACACAAAATTTGAAAAAAAGAAGGAAATATATATTTGTTAATGGGGACAGGAGATTAAGGACACAGGGTTCTAAAAATATTTGTTGAAAGTTTGTTATATGAAAAATTGATAAAAGTGAGGTAAAATTCTACGAAGGGGTTGGTTACTATAGGGAGTGAATGAATGTGATTCAATAAAAATATTATAGTATATATTAAGATGTGTTAAGTAAGAATGGCATCCATGTTTTTGTTTGGCAAATACAAAAACTTCATTTATAATTAGAAGACAAAGTACAATAGAGTCTCGGGACAAATAACAAATTGCTACAGAATATAAGGCAAACTAAACAAATCCTAGGATAGTATCCATTCACATGCACAGGCTCCTTTTCTTCTCTTTCTTAAAAGGTAACATTTATTATAAAAATATATAATATATATATTATAAAATTATGTAATAAACGCGTGTACGATACATATCTTTTGCGGAGTATGATGGATTGAGAATTTAAATTTTGAGGGGACAAATAAACATATAACTTCTCATTTTTTGAAATTATCTTAGAGTTATTTTAGAAAGTGAGTTAAAAGTCGTTTTCCAGCTTTTAACTCACTTCTTTCTCTCACAAAAAAGTTAAAAATCAGCTTTTAACAATCTTTTTAAAACCCCCCTTAGAGCATCTCCGATGGTAAGTTATTTGAGCTGTCATTGTCAAAATTTGATAAGAGTTCTCAAAAATGTTGCTCCAATGGACTATTATAACCCTTGCCAAATTTGGCAAATGCCATTTCATCTCTCAAATTTGACAACAAGTTTGACAATTGCCAATCTTGCCACATCATCAAAATAAATAGAATTTGGCTCCAAAATTTTTATGGAAGAAATAAACACAGTGGAACAATAATATACCAGAGATGAAACAATAATATAAAAAATAAATAAACAAAATGGATCAAAAAATATTTAATTTTTCAATTTTTTTTTATTTTTTATATTTATCTAGTCGGGTATAATGAAAATATATAAATTTTTTTTACAAACAGTTAAAAAAAGGTCACAAAAAAATATATAAAAAAAAATTACTAAAAAATTTATATCCAAACAATACCTACAAATTTAGAGAGAAAGTTGGTTGAGATTTGCCAAAATAGTATATGTACCATTAGAGCACCATTGCTATAATTTGACAAATTATTATTATTCATTGCTAAATTATAATAATAGCAATGGTATTATAGCAAATACTATTAGAGATGCTCTTAGTATTATTAGTATAATATACATAATTTTTTTAATTTTTGAGAGTGTGCCATGCTAAATCCATCCATGTGTGTGTATCGTAGCATTACCTATACTGTTGTAAGAATAGAGCGTTATCATCAATATTGGGCAGTATATAAGGATCAGAAATATGAAAACTTGTTCTAATTTACATTGTTCTCAGAAATGATATCCGGCAAACCTACTTACCCATCATTTTTGCAATAATGGGAGCAACCTGGTGCTTTGCAAGAGTAGCTGTATTCTTCATCACATCTTGAAAAGCAGCCATAACCCATGCTGTTATGGTGCTACTGAAGTAACTAGTCAAAAGGCCCTACGGAGTGGGTGACCTAAGACTTGTTCTTCACATGGATGAATCAGACTTGAAATACCTTTCTCTATATATTTAAAATACTATGTAAAAATTTGGGGGAATTGCAATTTAGAAGTTTTTTGAAAAATTATTTACAGATATATGAAAAATTTTAGAATTTTAATTATTATTGTTTATAAAGTTTACCACTAATGTGTCATTTTTTTTTTCTTTCTAAATTTGTATTGAATTGTAATTTTTCTTATAAAATTAAGCGTTTATAGCTGTCGAAGAGTGATAATTAATCAGATTTTTTTTGTACTATGGCTCTTGATCTTCTACTGGGGACTCAATTTTTCTAGGACTCCCAAAGCACTCTCTTTGGTTTTAAAAAATACTAAAAATTATTTTGATAAAAAATAAAAATAAATAAAATTTTAATATCTTTATAGTGTTTATTTTCACCAAATTAACTTTGCAACCCAAAAAAAACAAAAATGTGGAAAGGAGTTGATTGAATTTTTCCACTGGCGTGCTACCAACCTGCTCAGCACAGGCCTAACTATTGGTTGGGGGAGGTGAATGTTTCTTTTTTCCGCAGAAGCAAACAAAGCTAATTAATAAAGCTTAAATTTCCAATTTTTCACTTCTAACAAGTACTCCTAACTTTTTTTGTTTTGTTTTGTTTTTGAACAAGAAGTACTCCTAACTCTGTCCTCCACTTTTCCTCACCAACCACCATTTCATTATCTTCACTTTCTCTCTCTCTTTTCTTTTTTCTTTTTTCTTTTTTCTTTTTTTTTTTTAATATCACCACAGTAAAATATTATTTATTTTTATTAATTTCTTAATTTTTAAATAAGGAAACTAGTTATAAATATTGGTAATGACATAAAATGGTGACAAAAGATAAGTGATATATAATATTTCTTTTCTCTAAATTATGTTTGGATCTGAAATTTGAGAGAAATATGTTGAAAAAATACAAAAGTAAAGAAAATTAAATGAAATAAAAACCAAATTTATAGGGTAAGTATTCAATATTATCGGGATGTCATGTGTTTCTAATCGATGATGTAGTTGGAAATTTTACAAATCCACATTTGATTGAGATTAATGCATCTAATATATTTTACTGGTTCTTATTTCTTAGAAAAACTACGTAGATAATGAGACATGATATTTTAGGATTATTTAATAATTTTTTAAATTGGTATCATTTTTTCCTTTTATTTTACTGTTTTGCCTACAAATTTTTGATCGAATATAAGATTCAACCACAGTCTTTAGGCTGTATTTAGATCATTAATTTGGGTATAAATTTAGAAAAGAAAAGGAAAAAAAGAAAAAAAATGAGAAAAATGTGAGTAAAATATAAGTTACATTTTGGTTATTTTTATTTTTATTTTTCAAATTCTTATCAAAATTTATGATTCAATCACAATATTAATATCTTATCAGACAAAAAGGTACAAATTCTCAACTTCCCCTAATCAGATGGGGAGCGTGTTGTGAGATTCACTTGTTAGGAAAAATATGTGATTCTCCACAAGTAAATCAATCAATGGGAATAAAAATTAATGCGGAAAAATTAAATCAAAGGCAACACAAGAATTTTTACGTGGTTCCCTCAATGTGAGGTACGTCCACGGGATCGAAATCCGATTCCAATATCAACCAAAGAGTTTCCAAACAATTACAAACGAAACACGAAAGGTCTCACAAAACCACCCTTAGGTGAATTCCAAATAATCACAAATAAACAAGAGGAAAGACTTCACTAAATAGATGAACCAAAATCTTCAGAAACCAAAGTTGTAGAAGATCCAAAATAATAACCCAAATCTCACACCTTCAATGTGAACTCCAAACAGTGCTTTGAAACCGAATAACTGTACGGAAAAACAAAACACCGATAGAGGAGGAAGCAATTATTATGGCTGTCCCATAAACCAAAAAACCCACCGAATTATGTATCAATTTTCACTCTGCTGCTGCACCTCTCCCAAAGAACTAAACAATATCAATATATATATATATATTGTGAATCTAGGTTTTTATCAAAACCCTAGTTGTATCCAAATTGAATTGGGTTTTCACAAATTAGATATAATATATAAAAATATATTATAAGTAATACCAAATCAAATTAAACTCTTTAATAAACCAATTGGGTTCCACACTCCAATAAGGAGGTATACCCAACAATTCTCCCCTTACCGACTTAGGTGGAGACATCAACCATACCCGCTAAAGTTCGACACTTCAAATGTTTGTGTTTCGACAAAGTCTTAGTCAATATATCTGAAATATTATCATCTGTGTGAACCTTTTCGAGTTGCAACAATTTTGAATCTAACACATCACGAATCCAATGGTATCTCATATCAATGTGTTTCGATTTCGAATGAAAAGTAGAATTTTTACTCAAGTGAATAGTACTTTGACTATCACAATAAAGCACATACTTTTTTTGCTTTAAACCCAACTCTTGCAAAAATTTCTTCAACCATAACTCCTCTTTGCAAGCTTCCGTAATAGCAATAAATTCAGCTTCGGTAGTTGAGAGAGCAACACATTTTTGTAATTTAGATTGCCATGCCACAACTCTCCCTGCAAAAGTCATCAAATACCCCGAAGTAGATTTTCTAGAATCAACATCACCAGCCATGTTAGAATCTGTGAACCCATCAAGTATCGGTTTACCATCCCCAAAATACAAACACACCTTTGAAGTCCCTCGAAGATGTCTAAGAATCCATTTTACCGCTGTCCAATGTTCTTTACCCGGATTAGAGAGAAACCGACTCACCACACCAACGGTGTGAGCAATATCTGGTCTTGTACAAACCATGGCGTACATCAAAGAACCAACTGCTAAAGCATAAGGAATTTTCAACATCTCTTTTTTATCTTTTTCACTTGTAGGACATTGATTTGAACTAAGCTTGAAGTGACCCGCAAGTGAACAACCAACTGGTTTTGCTTTATTCATGTTGAACCTCTCAAGAATTTTCTCAATGTAGCTTTCTTGAGACAACCAAATCAGTCCCTCTTTGCGATCACGAACAATTTTCATACCAAGAATTTGCTTTGCTGGTCCTAAATCTTTCATAGCAAAAGACTTGCTTAACTCTAATTTCAAACTGTTTATCATGGTAGAATCTTGACCCACAATTAACATGTCATCAACGTAAAGCAAAAGAATAATAAATTTACCATTCGGGAAATTTTTCACAAACACACAATGGTCCGAAGTGATTTTAGAAAAACCATTATTTATCATGAAAGAGTCAAATTTTTTGTACCATTGTCGCGGGGCTTGCTTGAGACCATACAAACTTTTCTTCAATTTACAAACAAATTTCTCTTTCCCTTTTTCCACAAAACCTTCCGGTTGCTCCATGTAAATTTCTTCTTCAAGATTACCATGAAGAAATGCGGTCTTCACATCAAGTTGCTCAACTTCAAGGTTCATACTTGCAGCCATGCCAAGTACAACCCAAATAGAAGACATTTTCACAACTGGCGAGAAAATTTCATCAAAATCAATACCTTTCTTTTGTCCAAAGCCTTTCACAACAAGACGTGCTTTGTATCTCAGATTCTTGCTATCATTCTTCAATTTGAAAACCCACTTATTTTTCAGAATTTTCCTCCCTTTAGGCAACTTCACTAAATCATAAGTGTGATTTTCAAGTAAGGAATTCATCTCCTCTTCCATGGCCTTTTTCCAATCACCTTTCTTTGCATGCTCAATTGCTTCTTGGTAGCTCTCAGGCTCCTCTTGATCGGAAATCAACACAAATTCATTGGGAGGATACTTTCTTGAAGGTTGTCGGTCCCTTGTACATTTTCTCAACTCAAGTTGTGATGGCAGTTCTTGAGTTGGATCCTCTTCCTCAATTTCTGGCTCAACTTCATTAGGATTAGCATCATCCTCCATATCTTCAATAGGTGGCTGCACATCTCCCCTATTTTCATCATCAACTGAAGATGAAGGAGATGGATCCATGTCAATGAGATCACTAGTTTTTGGCTTCGGTTGATCACCTTTGCCAAAGTCTTCAATTGTTTGGTCTTCAAGAAACACAACATCACGGTTTCGAATAACTTTCTTGTCAACCGGATCCCACAATCTATAACCAAACTCATCACGCCCATAACCAAGAAAAATGCATTGTCTTGACTTACTATCAAGCTTGGACCTCTCATCATTTGGAATATGAACAAAAGCTCGGCAACCAAACACTCTCAAGTGCTCATGAGATACATCTTTGCCAGTCCAAACTCTTTCAGGAACATCACCATTCAAAGGATAGGAAGGAGACAAATTGATCACGTCAACTGCTGTTTTTAATGCCTCACCCCAAAAGGATCTTGGCAGTTTAGCTTGTGAAACCAAATACCTTGATCTTTGCACAATTGTGCGGTTCATCCTCTCGGCAACGCCATTTTGTTGAGGAGTCTTCTTAACTGTCTTTTGGTGCCAAATACCTTGGCTGCGACAATACTCATCAAATGGCCCAATGTATTCACCATTATTATCTGATCGGATACACTTCAATTTCTGCCATGTTTCTCTTTCAACCATGGCCTGAAAATGCTTAAATACTTCTAGAACTTGATCTTTAGTTTTTAGTATAAAAACCCAAACTTTCCTTGAATAATCATCAATGAAAGTAACAAAATAAAATGCACCACTATGTGTTCTCTAACTTTAAAGGACCACAAACATCCGAATGAATCAACTCTAACACATTTTCTTTCTAGAAGTAACATTTTTATGAAAAGAAACTCTATGTTGTTTACCCGCCAAACAATGAACACAAGTTTTAAGATGTGTACCTTTCAAACCGGGTAGAAGCTCTTTCTTGAACAAAACTTGTAGCCCCTTTTCACTCATATGGCCAAGCCTCTTGTGCCACAATTCGGTAGAAGTATCATCTTCAAGTGCATTGACAACACCTTTACAAATTTTTCCTTGCATCGAATAAAGTGTATGAGTCTTCTTGCACTTAGCTACCACCAAAGAACCCTTTGTGAGCTTCCATATTCCATTACCAAATTTGTTGTTGAAGCCTTCATCAACTAGCTTCCCAGTAGAGATCAAATTGAGGCGAATGTCGGGAACATGCCTCACATCTTTAAGCAACAACTTGCAGCCCAAATTTGTTTCCAAGCAAACATCACCCATGCCGATAATCTTGGACAAACGTTCATTACCCATTCGAACAGAACCATAATCTCCTTTGGTGTAGGTAGTGAAAAAATCAACTCGAGAAGTCACATGAAAAGAAGCACCGGAATCAATCACCCAATTGCTCTCTTGGCCCACAAAATTGATACAATCATCTTCACAAACGACCATGAGATCATCGGTAATAACTACTGTTGTGTCTTCTTGATTCTTATCCACACTTTTGTCACGCCTTTTCTCCTTATTCTTGAGCTTTCGGCATTCTCGCTTCATGTGCCCTTTCGCATGGCAATAATAGCACTCAATGTCTTTCTTTAAAAAAGAACCATCTTTTGATTTGTCACGGCTTTGATCACGACCATGAGGAGTCTTACTCCTCCCCCTTGTTTGCTTCTGCCTCTCACAACGAATGCTTTCGAATGAGAGGAACCTGCTGATTTTCTTCTAGTTTCTTCATTCAACAAGCTACTAGTGACTTGGCTTATTGTGACAACTCCATCAGGTGCCGAATTACTAACCGTTACAACCAAAGTCTCCCAACTTTCGGGCAAAGAACTAAGTAGCATCAAAGCCTGCAACTCATCATCGAAAATAATTTTCATAGAAGCAAGTTGGTTAACAATACTCTTTGTTTCATTCAAATGTTCTCGAATGGGGCTGCTATCTTTATATTTTAAATTAACCAACTTACGAAACAGAAAGACTTTATTTGTGGCTGATTTTTTTTTATCATAAAGACTCTCTAATTTTTTTCATAAATCATGTGCCGAAGTTTCAGTAGCAACATGATGAAACACACTGTCATCAATCCATTGACGGATAACACCAATGGCTTTTCGATTAAGCCTATTCCATTCATCATCTTTCATACCCTCGGGTTTGCCACTATCACCCTCAATGGGTCCACACAAATCTTTACAAAATAATAGGTCTTCCATTTTAGTTTTCCAAGTTACCCAATTGCTTCCATTGAAGGTAGACATACGGCCCACATTTCCCTCCATTGATTTATACAAATAATTAAACTCAAATAAACCGTAAGCTCTGATACCAGTTGTTAGGGAAAATATGTAATTCCCCACAAGTAAATCAATCAATGAGAATAAAAATTAATGCGGAAAAATTAAATCAAAGGCAACACAAGAATTTTTACGTGGTTCCCTCAATGTGAGGTACGTCCACGGGATCGAAATCTGATTCCACTATCAACCAAAGAGTTTCCAAACAATTACAAACGAGACACAAAAGGTCTTACAAAACCACCCTTAGGTGAATTCCAAATAATCACAAATAAACAAGAGGAAAGACCTCACCAAATAGATAAACCAAAATCTTCAGAAACCAAAGTTGTAGAAGATCCAAAATAATAACCCAAATCTCACACCTTCAATGTGAACTCCAAATAGTACTTTAAAACCGAATAATTGTACGGAAAAACAAAACACCGATAGAGGAGGAAACAATTATTATGGCTGTCCCATAAACCAAAAAACCCACCGAATTATATATCAATTTTCACTCTGCTGCTGCACATCTCCCAAAGAACTAAACAAATCAATATATATATTGTGAATTTAGGTTTTTATCAAAACATTAGATGTATTTAAATTGAATTGGATTTTCACAAATTAGATATAATATATAAAATATATTATAACTAATACCAAATCAAATTAAACTCTTTTAATAAATTATTTGGGTCCCACACTCCAATAATGAGGTATACCCATGACTTGTCCCAGATTTATTTTGATAATTTAAATTATTTATATTGTAAGGTTCATCAAACATACTATTTATACAAAAAATAAAGTAAATCGGACGTGTAATCCCATAATCAAATCTTAACTGTTTTGAAATAAATTATCAAAATTATTCTAATCATTTATTTTTTTAAAAATAAATGTAGTTTTGTTTTGAGTTTATAGATATTCAATTAATTTAATTTTTTTTTATAAATGATCTACTCAACAAATCTTATAATATAAACGGTTCGAATCAATAACAGAATAAGGCCTATGAGCTCTCACAGCACCGTGCTGTGCTTATCGGGCACAGCACGCCCCTGTTTCCCATAGAAATTTGTGTCTTGAGAAGGTGCTGGTCATTGGAGCACTAATTGCGCAGTTGATTATTCGAAACCTTTTAATTCCTAAATAATTAAAAACACTTTTATTTGGTTTAGTTTTAAAATTATGATTTAAACGTAAAATTATATTTTGAATTTTGAATTATAATTTGAAAAGAGAAAATTTATTTGATTATGAGTTTTGAAAATAATTTTGGAATGATTTGTAATTTTTTTTATTTTTTATTGATTGATTAATGTATAGAATGTAAGAGAATGTGAAAAGAGAGAGAAAAGATGAGAGACAAAAAGTGATTAATTAATTGAATAATAATAATAAAAAAAAAGAGAAGAGAGGAGAGGAGTTTTGAAAGTAATTTTAAATTGTATTTTAAAAATATGTTTAGTTAACATGATTCATCCAAATCCTAATTTAAAAACGGAGTTTAGTTTTAAAAAGTAAATAAAACGCTATCCTTCAACTGTGCCAAACAAGTCCTTGTTTGTGTGTGCAAGCAAGGTGAATATGGTGCTAATATAGCAAACTTTGCTTGCTAAAGCTGGAAATGGAAAATGGCTACAGTTGAAACATTACTAAGGCCTTGTTTGGGAAGACTAAATAAGTGCACTTTTTGTCTTTTTTGACTAGAAAAGTGAGGTTGAAAATATGGATGTTTGGGTTAACTTTTTGACTTTTTATGAAAAAATGTGTAATAAAAAATTGTAAAAATTAGTTTTTAGAGGAAAATTTGAATTGGGAGTTGTGCAGCCGTAATTGTTGACTTTTGGTGAATAGTGTTAACTTTTTAACTTTTTGAGTAACTTTTTGACTTTTTAAATTATTCTCTACATCCCAAACTTAGCCTAAGACAATTTTCATACTTTTCAATCTCTCTAACACTCTGTTTGGAAAGTTAGAAGAGAAAAAGAAAAGCATGAGTGGTATATTTTCTTCTTGTTTACGTAAGTAATGAGGAAAATCCTCTCTTCCTTGGAAAAGATAATAAGAGAAGAAAAAAAAAGCTTTTAAAAGTAAATTCTCTCTCTCTCTCTCTCTCTCTCTCTCTCTCTCTCTCTCTCTCTCTCTCTCTCTCTCTCAGTTTTAAAATAAAAAATATAATAAATTTACAAGTTTATCTATTTATTTATTTAATTTTTTTATTGATGATAAAACAAATATAATATATAAATTTCAGTGTAAAAGATGATAGAATCGTTTTTTTATCTCATATTACTAACAGTAATATTGATGATAAGAAAGCAAGGTATAATGGTAGAAATTTAAACTTTAGAGTAGTGTAATAATGGTAAACTAGTGAAACTTACTATATTTTTTTCCTTTAAACCTTGAGGAAGTTAATATAATTTAGGGGTAATTGTAGCCCAGTGTAATAAAGAAAAAAAAAAAACTACATATTCATGAAAAATTTTACAATTTTAATTATTAATATTATAATTTTTTTCACTGATTTGTAATTATTTTTTCAAACCCTCACTGATTTGATATTTCCCCTATAATTTATCCAAACTTTCATTATGTGAGTACAAAAATGAAAATAACTTTTCTTAAAAATACGGAAAAAAGAAAAACTTATTGCTCTTTTCCTTTCTTCCCATATATATATATATATATATATATATTTTTGATATTTGAAGCAGCCAACCCAACTCGATCAGCACAATATTGTCTGCTTTGGCCAAAGTCTCACGGTTTTGCTCTTCTTTAGAAAAGGTCTCATACTAATTAGGAGAAGTTAGTCAATTTATTAAGTGGATTGTGGATGCCTCTCACACCGATGTGGGACAAACCAACATGAGACCTTTTCTAAAGAAGAGCAAAACTGTGAGGCTTCGGTCAAAGCGGACAATATTATGCTAGTCAAGTTGGGTTGGGTTGGGTTGGGTTGGTTCATTTGGCGCCGTCTATGGGAACTCCCTCCGATGTGAGTCCCTTGGCGTTCGGAGCCAATCAACTGGAGACTTATATGGGAGCCCAAAATGAGTTTGTCCTACATCGGTCTGAGAGGCATCTACAACCCATTTAATAAGTTGACTAACTCCTCATAACTAGCATGGAACCTTTTCTAAAGAAGAGCAAAACCATGAGGCTTCGGTCAAAGTGGACAATATTGTACTAGTTGAGTTAAGTTAGCTGTTTCATTTGGTGTCGTCTATGGAAACTCCTTCCAATGTGAGTCCCTTGGCGTTCGGAGTTAGTCAACTAGGGACT
Organism: Camellia japonica; assembly: GCA_030407325.1. Classification (NCBI taxonomy): domain Eukaryota; kingdom Viridiplantae; phylum Streptophyta; class Magnoliopsida; order Ericales; family Theaceae; genus Camellia; species Camellia japonica. The sequence continues at coordinate 83,441,896 of JAPPVO010000013.1, read as the reverse complement.
TATGTGGGAGCACGAAATGGGTTTGCCCCCACATCGGTCTAAGAGGCATTCACAGCCCACTTAATAAGTTGACTAACTCCTCCTAACTAGCATGAGGCCAGTCAATTGAGAATTTATGTGGGAGCCCATCCCACTTTGGTTTGAAAATTCATGTGGGAGCCCAAAATGGGTTTGTCCCACGTCGGTTTGAGAGGCATCCACAACCTACTTAATAAGTTGACTAACTCCTCCTAACTAACATTAGGCTTTTTCTAAAGAAGAGTAGAACCGTGAGACTCTGACCAAAGCGGATAATATTGTGCTAATCGAGTTGAGTTGACTACTTCAATATTCAAAAAGTAACTTTCAAGTAATTTTCTTTTCATTTCTCCCCAATTAACTTATCCAAACAAATTATTAGATAGGAGAGAATTGCTTGTTATTATTATTTCAAATCACCCAATCCTGTAATCTTCTAATTAAAATTTTGTTTGTTTTTATATTTGCTCTAATGACAATTGCATTACTCGCAAATTAAGTCATTAAGTAAAAGAGAATTGCTTATCATTTTTTTTCCTCTCCAAATAATCCAATCCAATTACAATTAATGATCTTTTAGTTAAAATGTTGTTTGTTTTTATATATTTGCTCTAATGACGATTATATTACTCTCAAATTACGTCATTAGGTTCTCTAAATATATATTAAGTTTGGACTTTGTGCTATATAAAAAAAAATTCAATCCATGTTTTGTGGAGAATAGTTGTCGCAACATTTACAATTATGACTTGTTAATTAGCTCATAAGTCGCTTTAAGGTGTGCTTAATGATGTTTGAATCATAATTATGGAAGACTCGGAAACTTTGGATGCTTGTTATCGACACAAGTGGGAAAAAAATGAGATGCGACATTCGGAGTTGGTTTGGAATGTGTGTTAGTTTTTTAATTTTTTGATTTTTTAACTATTTTAATGTGGAGTTTAAAAGCTTCGTTTGAGATAGGATTTTGATTTTTTTAACTTTTATGAAAGAAAAAATGAAATATTTATGGGTTAGATATGACATTTTGTCTTATTTGACTAAAATAGCCAATTTTGTCTAATATGCTCTGTCCAAACTTGCTTCCCAAATGGAGCAGGGCTTCCCTTGAATCTATCATCTAAATTAGGTGTTATTTGGACCTATGAAATCTATTATGATTTTTGTTTCAATAATTTGATTTATTCATTTTGTTGAGTCTTACCTATATCATCTCAAAATAAATAAATAAATAAATAAATCGATCTAATATTTATAACCCATTCATTTTATCACATTTGTATTAAAAAAAATAAATGTTTCATTTTTAAAAACACATTAGCCATTAATTTTTTTGAAGACAAATTAGATAAAATAAAAGGGTTACGAAAATCACATGAACCTAATTTTTTTATGGATGATATACACACATGGTTTGATAAAAGGAACAGTTTGAATTATCGAAATTGAACCTGTGATAGGCTCTATGGGCCCGAATAATACCCTTCAATCCAAAGTCCAAATTTGAACGGGAGGAAAGCCCAACTCATTCCATATATACAAGGGATAAAACTCTATGGTTGTATTTGGATCATGGATAGATTTAAGTAGGGATTTAAAAAGGAAAAGGAAAAATATGAGAAAAATATAATTATATTTTACCAATATTTTTCTTTTCTTTTTGAAATTTCTATCTAAATTTATAATGCAAACACAACCTAAATTAAATGTTATTTACATAATAAAAACAATATCTAAACCAACTTTAATTTTCTTTTTCTTCACTTTTAAGGGGAAGAAGAGAGCTGGTTTTGAGAACAAACAATATTCTTTGTTCAAAAAAACGAACGATATATTACAATATTTACAGCATCTTCAATTCTTATTTTTATATTATATTATATTATATTTTATTTCACATCAAATTTCAGTGAAAATTTGGTTAAAAATTCAGATATGATGAAGAACATTTCAATTCTTACTCTAATTTTTTTTTTTCTTGAAAAATTCCAAACATACTCGGAAAATATATTTTAACCATTTTTAATGAAAGAAAACCATCTTCAATCATTATTCTTTTTAAAATTTCATAAAAATAAAACTGCGGAAAATTTGGTAAAGAGTTTGGTTCATCATTAATTTGGTGGAAAATTAGCTCTCACTTGATTTGACACGTTAGAGCACATTTTTAGCCTATATTTTTTATTTTTTTATATATTTTATATCAAATTTTATATTGATGAAAAAATCGATAAAGAATTAGCTATTCTCTTGCCAATAATAATGTAACATTGACTTGAACTCTGTGAAAATAATAGAAATATGATGGCTATAAATACACAAATTATTAGTAATTTTTTATTTTATTATTATTTTTTTAGATGGGCAAAATATTAGTAACTTTGAAGCAAAACTTGGGTACCTACCAACATAGCAAAACTAAACAACAATATTACATATTGAGAAAATAGATCTTTGGCCCATAATTATACGGGATACGATTTACATACTACTAACTTCAAATTTAAAATACATAACCTTATTTTGGAGACAAATTTCAGATAAAAAATTTATAGTAGCTAGTATTTTTCAAACCAAAACTAAACATAGGCCAGCTTCAAAATGTACTTTTGCTCTTTGGAAAAATTACATTTCAATCTATCTTTTCAAAAATAATTACAGAATCATAGAAAAATTTATGATTTTAATTATTAATATTTATAAAATTTATCATTTATTTGTAATTACTTTTTCCAAAAATCACTGATTTGATATTTCCCCTTGTTCTTTTTTGTCTCTTGGGTAGGCTTTGCACAAGTCTCTGCTTTATCTACCTAAAATTTTGTCAAACATGGGTAAATATGAATTCAGATGCATTTTGGGTACTAGCTAACTACTAACTTTGCCAACATTAATTTTAGTCTTTGTTAGAATTTTCCCCTTGTGGGGCCAATGTGTCAATTGTTTGGTTTATGAAAACTGAAAATAATACTAGTCAGCTTGTTGGTTTTAGTTTTCAGAAAATAGTTTTAGAAAATTTTACTTTTTTATTTTCCGTTTTTTTTTTGTTTTCAATGATTTTTTTAATATTTTAAGTAATTTTTTTTAAATTTTTAGACGCACCTAACATGAATACACTTAAAAAGTAAAATATTTGAAAAAAATCTTTAACAAATTCACTAAATGCAAAAAAATATATGAAAATTCAATACATTTTTTTTGTATTTTTGTGTATTTATTAATTTTTTAAAAATATTTTTTCACAAATATTTTACAATTTAGATACATCTAAGTAAGGTGCACGTAAAAAAGTACAAATTGCTTAAAATTTAAAAAATATTCACTAAAAACAAAAAAATATGAAAAACAAAAAATTCAATTTCCAAAACACTGAAACCAAACAAACCGAATAATTTTATCTAACGGCTAGTAATTAGATTACATAAGATAAGAATTCTTATGATTAATTGCGAATACATAAATGGACATGTCCAATTATTACCTAATTATATGTTCTATTGAGGGCCGATATCAACTATATAGATAAATTTCATGTTTTGAAATTCACACCAAATTGGTTATATTGTTGTTACGATCATAGATTCAATAGAATGGTCTAAATCCCATCTCCCATTAAAGAGCGTATAAATAAGAGAAAGCGTGAAAGACAGTGTTCTAAATGAACAGGCTCACCAATCTACAAAATGTCTACTTTGCATGAAATATTTATATATTGCTCAATTCACTGTGGAAAATAGTCAGTTTTTTTATTTTTTATTAAATTTAACTGTGCAAGGAATTACAAGTTTTCCAGTGAGGAAATGCTTCAAGATCATGCAAAGAGAAAAAAGTTAGAGAAGTGTAAAAATGGAATTCAAATATGGAAGGAACTGTGAAATGTGAACAAAGGTTTGGACCCTAGTCAATTATACTGATAATGAACTCACAACAGCTACAGTACAACCCGCGTTGCCAAAAGTAAAAATAGCCCAAGGCTCTGTTGGAAAAATGGTTTATATAGGCTTATTTTGGGTCGATTTTGAGCCCAAAATTGAGTAGGGTCCGAACGTCTTTTGAGGTGGGTTCGAAGAGGTGAGGTGTTCCTTGTTGCGTGGCAAGTCACACGATAAAGACGGTTTGTCAAAACCATTTATGAGTGAATGGGAACATGACGTCGTTTTCGAGTTCGTGGAATAGGAAATTTAAGGAAGTAAATGTGGATTTCTTTGGAAAGGGTTGTCCCATATTGAAACTTTAAGAGAGTTTATTTGTGTATATAAGCTCTAGCCTACAACACTTGGGTTGGGCTCCAAGGGGCACCCCAAGTTTGTAGATGGGAAGAGTTATGGACAAAGTGAACCTTAGCCCAAACCACCACACGCGCGCGCCGCCGCCGCCGTGCCGAGTGTGGGTCAGGTTGGTTCTAATATTAATTTTTTGGACAAAATTCATTTGAATTTTTTCAAAAATTATTGCGGGAAAAATTAATTTAAAATTTGAATTTGAATTCAAAATTTATTGTCCAATAATTGTGTTTCTAAACTGGTCCGAATTCCATCTGTTGAACAGTTAGTAAATTGCCCAGGCAGTTTCAAAACCGTCCAGCAGTGCAGCAGTTACAAACAGATTTGTTTGTATTTCAAACTAAATCTGTTTAGTTTAAATATTGCATCTGTTCACTTCCTTAGTACCTGTTCGGGTCAAACATTTTTTGCCTATAAATACCAACTTTCAGCAGTGTTTAGGGGATCTGAAAATCAGTCTGCAATTTATGCTTTTGCTGTCTAGATTTTATTCTTTGCATTTTAATCTTCATTATAGTTTTAGAGATAAATTAAAGAGAGTATAAGAACACAAGGTTCTAGTTCGCCGTACAAAGTTGTGTGGAGTGCTACTACAAGTTTGTGAAGATCATTGTATCCTGGGAGATAGACGCCACTCAACCATAAGCACCATAGTGGGGCGAATCTGTCTTAAGGACAGAGTGTCACACACTCGACTTGGTCTTTGAATTTTCTTTTAATTCGGTTCAATAAATAAATTCAGCACGTTATTTATTTATTTGTTTGGTTGTGTTACTATTTATTTTATTTACACAGAAGATTGTTCCAACAATCTTAAGACAGATTCGAATTATTCTATTTACAGAATTTTTCATTTGTTTTCTTTTCTCTTTCTTCTTTTAAGAAAATTATTTTCTGTGGATTTACAAAATAATATTCTGGTTGGAAAAACAAATAGTGATTATATGCTATTTGACAGATAGTAGTAATATACTGTCTATTTTCTTTGACAACTAGTAATAATATACTGGTGTCATTAACAATTCAGAATATATTTTTGTGAAATTTTTTCAGAAATTAATTTTGGTTTTTAGAAATTATTTTCTGTGTTTTCATTAATTAAAATTTTGTTTCAGTATTTTAATTATTGAAGTCTTACAGAAATTTAATTTTCTGTGTGGAATTAATTCGGTTAAATAATTTTTATTTTATTTTCAAATTAATTGAAAAATAAAAGTTATATTCTTATTTCTTTTATTTTACAGAATTTAATTTTCTGTGTGGAATTAATTTGGTTAAATAATTTTTATTTTATTTCCAAATTAATTGGAAAAATAAAAGTTATATTCTTATTTCTTTTATTTTACAGAATTTAGTTTCCTGTGTGTAATTAATTTGTTTAAATAAAATTTTATTTTATTTTCAAATTAATTGGAAATAGAAGTTACAATTCTTGTTTCTTTTATTTTTTACAGAATTTAATTCTGTGCATTTGGATGACTTTTCTGTGTAGTACAAAATTCTTACAAAATTCTAATTATAATTGCGTTTTATAATTTAGAATTCATGGCTACTGAAACTGGTTAAACTAATGTTCAAACCAGTATTGGTATGGTGATTGCCATTACGCCAACCCCTTCTTATGTTGGGACTGTGCCAGTGAATCATGGTAAAAAGCCAGAGAAGTTCTTCGAAACTGATTTTCGTAAAGGCAAAGGACGATCAAGTAAGAAGGTTGCTAAAGCCAAAATGATTGAAATGGATAAAATTTTCAATTGTGTAGATGTCACAAATCTTTCTGCGGTTGTTTCTGAGGCAAATCTTGTTGGAAATCCTAAAAAGTGGTGGGTGGATACTGGTGCTACTCGCCATATCTGTGTCGACAAAAAGATGTTCACATCTTATTCTACAGTGGACAATGGTGAACAACTTTTTATGAGCAACTCTTCAACTTCTAAAGTTGAAGGACAAGGAAAGATTATTCTGAAAATGACATCTGAAAAGGAACTCACTCTCAACAATGTGTTGCATATACCGGACATTCACAAGAATCTTGTTTCCGGATCTTTGTTGAGTAAGAATGGGTTTAGGTTAGTTTTTGAAAGTGACAAGTTTGTACTTACAAAAAACGGGATGTATGTAGGAAAATGTTACATGTCTGATGGCCTTTTTAAAATAAATATAATGACAGTTGTACCCTTTGGTATTAATAAAGATACATCTTCTTCTTACTTGCTTGACTCTTCAAATTTATGGCATGGTAGACTAGGACATGTTAATTATGGATCTTTGCGTAGATTAATTAATATGGAATGTTTACCTAAATTTGACATTGATTCAAATCATAAATGTGAAATTTGCGTTGAGGCAAAATTATCCAAAACTTCTTTTTATTCAATTGAAAGAAGTTCGGAACCACTTGAATTAATTCATAGTGACATTTGTGATTTTAAGTCAATTCAAACAAGAGGTGGGAAAAAATATTTTATCACTTTTATAGATAACTGTACTAGGTATAGTTATGTTTATTTAATTCGAACCAAGGATGAAGTTTTGAAAACTTTCATTCAATATAAGAATGAAGTTGAAAATCAACTTGGTAAGAATTTCAAGAAAATAAGAAGTGATAGAGGTGGTGAATATGAATCACCTTTTGGTGAGTTTTGTAAAAAACATGGAATAATTCATCAAACTACCGCTCCTTACTCACCTCAGCAAAATGGAATTGCTGAAAGAAAAAATAGGACTTTAAAAGAAATGATGAATGCCATGTTAATCAGTTCTGGATTATCTCAGAACTTGTGGGGGGGAAGCAATACTTTCTGCTAATTATATACTTAAGAAAATACCTCGAAAGAAAGTGAATCAAACACCTTATGAATTGTGGCATAGAAGAGTACCATCCTACAAATACTTAAAAGTGTGGGGGTGTTTAGCTAAAATGGCTATACGTAGTCCTAAAAAGACTAAGATAGGTCCTAAGACCATTGATTGCATTTTCATTGGTTATGCTAAGAATAGTAGTGCATATCGGTTTTTGATTTATAAATCAGAACATACCGAAATGCATGTAAATACTATTATTGAGTCTCGGAATGCATCATTCTTTGAACATGTATTTCCAAATAAGACTGGACAAGAGACTAGTAACAATAAAAAATCTCATGATGCCATTACTAGTCAGGATCAAGAACATGATCAAGAACAAGAGCAAGAGTTAGACCAAAATGAGGAAGATGAACCTAAGCGTAGTAAACGTGCTAGAACCTCAAAATCTTTTGGTCCAGATTTTCTAACATATTTGTTAGAACATGAACCTTTAACTTTTAAAGAGGCTATGTCCAGTCCTGAGGCTCCGTTTTGGAAAGAAGCTATCAATAGTGAAGTTGAATCCATCTTGCAAAATCACACTTGGAAATTGGTGGATTTTCAAAAGAAAAATGAAAGCGGATGGATCAATTGACAAATACAAGGCAAGACTTGTGGTCAAAGGATTTAGACAAAAAGAAGGTCTAGATTATTTTGACACATACTCACCGGTTACTAGAATAACATCCATTAGAATGCTAATTGCCATTGCATCTCTATACAATCTAGAAATTCATCAAATGGATGTGAAAACTGCTTTCTTAAATGGTGAGTTAAATGAAGAAATTTACATGGAACAAGCAGAAGGTTTTTCTGTTTCAGGAAAAGAAAAGAAAATTTGTAAATTGATTAAATCATTATATGGTTTAAAACAAGCGCCAAAGCAATGGCATGAGAAATTTGACAAGACAATGATGTCAAATGGATTTAAAATTAATGAGTGTGACAAATGTGTTTATATTAAAAACACAGACAAAGATTATGTCATTGTATGTCTTTATGTAGATGATATGCTTATCATAGGTAGTAATAATGATATGATTAAAACTACTAAGAAAATGTTGAATAAACATTTTGACATGAAAGACATGGGCATTGTTGATGTAATTCTTGGTATAAAAATTACCAAAACATCAGAAGGATATGCTTTGTCACAATCTCATTACATTGAGAAAATACTTGACTAATTCAGCAAAAATAATGATCATCTTGCTAGAACACTTGTAGATGTTAATTTGTTTCTATCTAAGAATGTACAGGAAAGTATTTCTCAATTAGAGTATGCCCAAATTATTAGAAGCTTAATGTACTTGATGAACTGCACTCGCTCGGATATAGCTTATGCAGTAAGTAAATTAAGTAGATATACGAGTAATCCGGGAGTAGAACACTGGAAAGCAATTATAAGAGTTCTAAGGTATCTCCGATTTACTCGTAATATTGGGCTGAATTATATTAGATATCCTGCAGTACTTGAAGGATACTGTAATGCAAATTGGATATCGGATACTAGAGACTCAAAGTCCACCAGTGGGTATGTCTTTACTCTTGGTGGGGCGGCTGTATCTTGGAAATCTTCCAAACAGACTTGTATTGCTAGGTCTACTATGGAATCAGAATTCATAGCTTTAGACAAAGCTGGGGAAGAGGCAGAATGGCTTCGCCACTTTCTTGAAGATATTCCAATATGGCCAAAACCGGTGCCTACTATTTACATACATTGTGATAGTCAATCAGCTATAGGTAGAGCACAGAGTCATATGTATAACGGTAAGTCACGACACATTCGTCGTCGACATAACACTGTGAGACAACTACTCTCTAATGGAATTATTTCCATAAAATATGTTAAGTCTAAAGACAACATAGCGGATCTACTAACCAAAGGGTTAACAAGAGAGTTAGTTGAGAATTCATCGAGGGGAATGGGACTAAAGCCTATTAAATATGAGTTACCACAACGGCAACCCAACCTAGTTGACTGGAGATCCCAAGATCTAGGTTCAAAGGGACAACCGAGTTGTGAATGACTCAGAAGAATCACTGGGGAGTCCAACTCCTACCAATTTCTTTGATGAAATAGTGATGTTTGCAGCGTTTTAGATTAAGTAATACTTTTAATGATTCTTATATCTAGGTATACCTAGTGGAGTATGGCAGGATACTCTTCATAAGAATCATCTATGTGAGTGTGAACTGGGCCGGTTCTATGAGATTTGTGAAGGGCTACAATTCTCTAGAGCACTCATGAAAGACCAGGTTGTTCAGGGCCAAAATGAACACAATAGTAAGAACTAAACTGTGTCTGGGAAAATACTATGTGAGTTCTATTGTCTTGGTTTACACAAACGGCTGAACAGTTCAAGACATCATGTTCACTGGTTAGCTAGTAAATCCGATAGTGTCTCACAAGGGAAGGTTCAAAGCCAAAAGCTACCTATCATTTGCAGAATATTTCCAATTTCTGTACTCTCTGTAATTAGATCGTGTTGTTGCATTTTCTCTCCGTCAAATTCCATTCATGTGGGAGATTGTTGGAAAAATGGTTTATATAGGCTTATTTGGGCCGACTTTGAGCCCAAAATTGAGTAGGCCCCGAACGTCTTTTGAGGCGGGTCCGAAGAGGTGAAGTGTTCATTGCTGCATGGCAAGTCATACGGTAAAGACGGTTCGTCAAAACCATTTATGAGTGAATGGGAACATGACGTCGTTTTCGAGTTCGTGGAATAGGAAATTTAAGGAAGTAAATGTGGGTTTCTTTGGAAAGGGTTGTCCCACATTGAAACTTTAAGATAATTTATTTGTGTATATAAGCTCTAGCCTACAACACTTGGGTTGGGCCCCAAGGGGCACCCCAAGTTTGTAGATGGGAGGAGTTATGGACAAAGTGAACCTTAGCCCAAATCACCACACACGCGCACGCGCCGCCGTCCGTCCGGCCGTGCCGTGCTGTGTGGGTATGGGTCGGGTCGGTTCTAATATTAATTTTTTGGACAAAATTCATTTGAATTTTTTCAAAAATTATTGCGGGAAAAATTAATTTAAAATTTGAATTTGAATTCAAAATTTATTGTCCAATAATTGTGCTTCTAAACTGGTCCGAATTCCATCTGTTGAACAGTTAGTAAACTGCCCAGACAGTTTCAAAATCGTCCAGCAGTTACAAACAGATTTGTTTGTATTTCAAACTGAATCTGTTCAGTTTAAATATTGCATCTGTTCACTTCCTTAGTACCTGTTCGGGTCAAACATTTTTTGCCTATAAATACCAACTTTCAGCAGTGTTTAGGGGATCCAAAAAACAGTCTGTAATTTATGTTTTTGCTATCCAGATTTTATTTTTTGCATTTTAATCTTCATTCTAGTTTTAGAGATAAATTAAAGAGAGTATAAGAACACAAGGTTCTAGTTCGCCGTACAAATTTGTATGGAGTGCTACTACAAGTTTGTGAAGATCATTGTATCTTGGGAGATAGACGCCGCTCAACCGTAAGCACCGTAGCGGGGCGAATCTGTCTTAAGGACAGAATGTCACACACTCGACTTGGTCTTTGAATTTTCTTTTAATTCGGTTCAATAAATAAATTCGGTACGTTATTTATTTATTTGTTTGGTTGTGTTACTATTTATTTTATTTACACAGAAGATTGTTCCAACAGGCTCGTGGGCGGCCCAAAACCCGTCCGAGGTTAGAGGTGGGCCCGACCCATTTTTGCCCGCCTCAAGCCTAGCCCAATACCTTAGGCCTGAGCCTTCAATTTGAAGCCCAGCCTAGCCCGTTGGCCTGGTCCAAAAAAATTTTGAGCCCTATAGCTGGCCCACCCGACCCTCTCTCTCTCTTTATGATAAATGTCAAATTTCAAAAAAAAAAAAAAGGCAACTTGTAATGGTTAAAAAATAATAAAAATGAACGCTTGATCTTGCCAAAAAAAAAAAAAAAAAATTATAACAAAATAAAACAAAATAACGGTCATTTCTTTACAATTAATGAATGAAAAAAAAAAATTATAATTCTACACCTCTACTGCTGCCCTCGCTTGCCTACCTACCCCTGCCCTTTGCATGCGTCACATCCCTCTTCACAGCGTCTCACATCGAGTTGCAACTTGCAATGAAAAACAAAAAGAAAAAAATTTGTTTGCATGCACCTGCTGCCCCCGTCCTACCCCTGCACTTCCTTTGCATCATGCGTCACATCACTCTTTACGTCACATAAAGTTAAGTTGCAATGGAAAAAAAAAAAATGTCTGCATTTAAAAAAAAAAAAAAATTTAACGGTTATATTACCGTTTAATACAACGGTAATATATATATATTTTTTAATTTATACATTTACTTCAACCTTTCAAACTACTATAAATATCTCTTTTTTCAAAATTAATCTCACAAATAATTCTCTCTCTTAAACTCTCAATCTCTCTCAACCCTCAATTAATTTTGAAGTGTCATCCCTAAGTGGCAAATTGCGCAACAAGAAACTTTTATCAAAAGAAGCTAATTTGTGCATCGCATTCGTCAATCGAGAACATTAATTAGTTTAATTAAATTTATTAACTACTCATTTTTTTCATTAATTATTTGTGCATATATATTAATTATTACTTTTTACTTATTGTATTTACACATTATAATTTAAATTAGTTGTTAATTCTTATATATTGTTTTCCTTACATTACTATGGATCCTAATATTCTTAATATTTATGTCGATATTGATACATATACTATACAACATGAATCTGTTGATTCTCCTTCTAATATTCCTTTTCCAACAGTTAGATCATCATTTGAGGGTAGAAGTAGTAGTATTTGGGAACATTTTGAAAAAATATCTATAAATAATTTTGATGGTACAATTACATTTAAAACAAAATATAAATATTGTACACATTTACTTAGCGTTGCATCTGCAAGGGGTGTTAGTCAACTAAAAAGGCATGGTAACAAACATCTATAAAGTCAACAATTTGATATTCGAAATCAAATGCAATTAGGGGCTTCATCAACAGGTAATTTGCAAACATTTTTATATGATCCTATACGTGCACAAAATTATGTAGTTGATTATATTATTAAAAAAGAACAGCCTTTTACCACTAGTGAATGTCCCGATTTTACCAAAATGATTCACAAAAGTTTTGCACCTCAATATCAAAGTGTTTCAAGAAATACTACTAGGAACAGAATTTTAAAGAAATTTGAGGATATTAAAAGTGAATTATTTGACGCCTTTAAAAATTTGAATGGAAGAGTTTATTTAACATTTGATCTATGGTAAAATACTGGTTTTGAATATCAATGTATCACTGCACATTTTATTGATTATTTCATTTAAATTAGTTGAATTTCGATACACTGATCATTCGTTTGGTGTATAAATAAGAAATGTATTATATGAGTGGGCTTTACAAAATAAAATATTTACGATTAGTCTAGATAATGCAACATATTATAATCAAACTGTAACCCATTTAAAGTCAAATTTACAATTACTTGTTGACGGTGATTTATTTCATGTTTGTTGTTGTGCCCATATTTTAAATTTGATTATTAAAGAAGCTATACATTATACGAGACTTCTGTACTTGTAATAAAAAAATGCAATTGTTACTATTATGTCGTCTACTAATCAAATTTCAAAATATAGAAAAGTTTATCAAGGAGAAAATATGTCATTTAAAAAATTAATTTTAGATGTAGATAGTAGATGGAATTCAACATATAATATGTTAAAAATAACTTGTAAATAAAGAAAAGTAATAGATTTATTTTTTACAACAATATCAATAAGAGGAGTACTGACCCTCACAGAACTTAAATGGCGCCAAGTAACATTGTATAAAGATTTTTTTAAAATTTTGATACTTCAACAACATTATTTTCTTATATATATATATATTTATACTTCAACATTTGTTTTACATATGCTAGCAGAATTAATTAAAATTTTCGTAAAATATATGAGTAATAAATATTATGTAACAATTATTATTTCAATGAAAGTAAAATTTGATAAATATTTTGATCGTTTGCCTCATCTTTTAAGTTCAGCCATAATAATTGATCCTAGGTATAAAGAAATTGGTTTACAAGAATTTTTAGAATGTATTTTCGTTGATCAAACATAGTTTGTCTCTATTATACAAACATGCAACAAATTATTTGAATAATATAGGGCAACTGCATCTGTAAATACACAAACACACACTACACTAGCAGTCTCATCTCGAGGTGGGAGATTAAGTGTTTTTTCAGCAATAAAGAGTAGAAGAATATCTCAATATACAAGTGTAAGTAGTTCTGAACTACGACATTATTTGGAAAGCCCGTTAGTGGATAATTTTGATGATTTTAACATTTTTAAATAGTGGAAATAAAATGAAACTATGTGGCCTGTGGTTTCACAGATAGCCCGTGATATACTAGTCGTTCTTATTTCTACAATTGCTTTGGAAATAGCTTTTAGTGTAGGTGGACGGGTGCTGAGCGATTACTAGAGCAGGCTTTCATCTCAAATGGTTGAGGCACTGATGATATCCAGAGATCATATGCATGCGCTTACAAGAAAACAAAATTATAGTGAAAAGGAACGAATTCAAAATGATTTGGATGACATATCCTCGAGCAACGCGACTGAAATGTCTGTCTCTTCTAATGATTGATCAACAATTTATTTTTTACTATTTTATTTTATTTTATTTTTGGTATTAGATTATTGAGGTAGAGTATAATGCAAATGATTGATAGGCTAGTAGGTGCTAACCTAGTTGAGATGTACTTAACCTATAATGATGCAATTGCTCTACCATTATCAATAATCTACACATATTTTATTCAATAATATAAATTTTTGTAATATTTTATTTCATTTTGAAATAAAAATTATTCATTCAATAAATATTATATAATTAATTTAATATTGTAATATTGAAAGTTTCATTTTTATATATATAAAATTATTCATTTCGAAAGAAAAAAATTACATAATTGCATACTTTTTTAGTTATAAGTTCATAATTAAAAAAATATAAGTAATACATAATTAAATTTAAATACCACCATGAAGCATAACCAAACATAATATCTCATTAATCTTAACTAAAATACTCTAGTATAATTTTTCTTTTACTTTCTATTTCTAATAAATAATCTACATAGATAATGTATTTATCGTTAATTTTTTATTTTTTAAAAAAGGGTCAACTAGGCCCAGCTCGTGACTCGAGCCCAGGCTCGCGGCGAGGTCCTAGGCCCTATTATGAGTGGGATTGGGATTGGGCTTGGGCCCAACCTTTTGGCCCATGGGCCGGCCCAGTTCCAGCCCACTAAAAAGGAGGGAGCCCGTGAGGCCCATGCGGGCCGGGCCATGCCATTATTACATCCCTACCAAAAGTGAAAATTCTGTTACAAAAATATTAGGAAATCAATTTCTATGGTTACATGAGTCATCACTAAAAGGTTGTCTTAAAAAAAAAAAAAAAAAAAACCTTTATTGATAAATTTTTAATAATATCGCTAAAAATGTACTTTTAAGAACAAAATAATTTAGTGTCAAAAATGTTTATTTTTTAGATGAAAATTTTGGTTCAAATAATGTTAGTAACTCATTACTAAATATTTAATTTTGTTGTTGAAAATACAAGAAGAAAACTTTTGACAATTGCAATATTTTATACCTAAAAAGTGTTTTCGTCTCTAAATTTGTCTTTAATAACTTTGATTGTTGTAGTGCCCTTTGCTCAGCCTCATTCTGAATCTATCAAGACGATTTGAAGTGTTATCTTGTTCAACATTTTGAACTTATGCCAAAAATCATATTGATTAGTCACCTGATTTGATTAAATTTATGTTAAATGATTAAATGACAAATATAATTTTAAAAATTAATTTTTTAATTTTATAAAGACAAATTTAATCTAATCAAGTGACTATTAATATCTAATTAACGTAAATTTTTTATATAAATAACCAACTTGATATTACAAAATAAATAATTTAGATCATTCATAAATCTATTCCACCAAAAAGCACAATAGTCACCCCAACTTGCAAGCAATGCCACTCTTAGCAACCTTCCTTACCATACCAAGTACTAGCAGGTACACTTGTGTGTACCTAAAGATATATAAAATAATTAATTCACCAACAAAATATTTTGTAATACTAATAATGAATAATATTATCTTGTTTTAGGGTTCATGTTGTGGCATTTTTTTTCAGTGTGATAAGTCGTACGTGGCTGATCATCAAGTTATCTGATCCTAGGGTTGTTGTGGGAATTCATACGTGGCTGCAAATGAATCAATTTGATTGTTGGGGCAATGTGAGTACATAGCATGTGTAACTGATAGTGACTTGTATGTATGTATAGATCTTACAAGCACATTAGCAAGTGAAATGTCTCCTCTCATCACTTGTCTTTCCTTATGGCGAAAGTATGTGAATATAATGCTTCTTAAAATGCATGTATTTGTGTATACAATTATAAGAAAATATTAAAATTAATTCTTAAAACTGTTGTTAGTGTTGAAAAAATATTTAAAAAGTATATAAAAGTGTATTTAGACTGAAAATCCTATGATACTTAGTATTTTTTTGTTTTTTTTTTTTTTATTGTCTGATCTTAAACCTGTTATTAATAAGAGCCATAATTATACGATAAAATTCGAAAAAAATTTAAGAGGGGCAGAAGTATTAGTAGTAAGATTATGATGTGTTGTGGCTTGCAAGTCATTTAATTGATACTTGTTACTTGTTTTTCAACACATGTCACTATAAAGAATTAATTTGTGTTGTACTAAACTAACCCATTTGGCGTCTTTACAACCTCAATAAACCGAATTATTGAATCTGTTTGTTTGTTGTAATATTTTGTAGGTTAAAAATTAATAATAAAAAGGTTAAGTTAAAAATACAATTTCTTAGATTTTTAATAATTAATTTATTTAAATTATTTTTATCTCATAATTTAGAAAAACATTACACTAAATATTTGACACAAACTCTTACAAATACAAAATAAAAACTATAATAAATGCCGATACACCAAAGAAACGCAATGGGTGTGGCTTGTGTTCAGTTCGTAATTGGACTGAACCATATTGTTGGGCCCCGTGGGCTCATTACGAAGCCTGTATCGATAATTTAAACCGTTCAATGTGTAGGGCTCGTCGAGTACTTCATTCTTGAAAAAATCACGTTGATTGGATATACTTGATCAGATCACATTTCTGTCAACGTTTAATATGATTTTGAAAAAATTATTAACTGAAATGTGATCTGATCAAGCAGCAATCAATATGCTATTAGTGTGATTTTTTGCAGGAATGAAATACTTGACGAACCTTATATATTGGATGGTTCAAATCATCGATGTGAGTTCTGTAATGAGCTCACAGAAGCCCAACAATACAGTCCAATCTGAAACTAGAAAGGAGACTAACCTCACCCAAATGCAATTAGTATGAATAGACTTATTTCCTCTTGATTAGTGGAATGAAGTTGATCATTAAGAGTAAATCATTAACTTCAATGGGCATGCTTTGACAAACGCCCTAGGATTTTTTAGACTTCTGAGTCACATTTTTCAAGTTAAGTTAGTTTTAAATTGTCCTATTTGTGAGGTAATAAATCTCTTGTGAGTAACATGTTTTGTGTTAAGCTTTGTTGTGTATATATATATATATTTTTTTTGTAAAAACATTGTCTTTGTAACATTTGTATTATTATATCAAGTGAAAGTTAGATGTGGTGTCAAAACTTTTATTTGTTTCTGCTCATATCATATATCTTTTATTTTCATATTATTAAAAAAAAAAAAATTAGATTTACGGGAAGAGCGAGACTTGAAAATCTAAGGAGAAAAATTATCACATGAGTAATACACATATAAATATTTTATTTTATTTTTATTTATTTAAATTATGTACATATCGCGTGTGTTAACTGTTAATTATTATACCTGATAACAAAATATCATTTTATTTATTTATTTATTTATCAAAAAACAAAAAAAAGGTCCCACATTCAGCTACACACACCAAAGCCAAGAGCTCCAAGTCAAAGACCAACAATTTGGATTATTACCTGCCCCAATCCATAGCCATACATGCAGATAATAACACAATTTGTGTTCACATAATTGATGAAGAATTAACTTCGACACTAGGGCTTTGACAGCAAGGCTTCTTCTTTGCATGACACGTGTTAAAATGGGACACGTCAATAGCTAAGTCATCGAAAATCAACAGCAGTTGACAAAACTTGTTCCATTGTCTGACATTCAGGTCCATCCGATCAAATTCAATGGATATGAGATGATGATAATCTATGGCCAAGAATTCAATTGGTAGGTTAGATAACCAATTAGCTAGCTCACTACTATGATCCCCCACAGGGCCGGCCTAAGATTTAGGGGCCAAGGCAAATTTTGAAAATGGGACCCTCTTAAATTGAAAAAAAAAATTTATGGATAAAACGGTAAGTTATAATTTTTTTATTTGTTTGTAGTCACAAAAAAATTTACTTGCACATATAATCATTAAAATTATAAACAAAAATTTACTTTCATATATTAAGATAGAAGCAATCATTACAAATACTTAAAAAAAAAAAAAATCTAGTCATGTTGCTTTTTTTGGGCCCCATGTTCAATTAGGCTTATAGTATTTGGGTCTTTATTTATTTATTTATATCTAAAACATAAAATTATATTTAGAACTCTTATTTTCAGCTCAAATTTGGAGGCCCAAGGTGCAAGCCTCTCTTACCTGCCCTCAAGGCCGGCCCCGATCCCCCAATAGAACAATCTAGAATTAAGCACTACTACTACTACTACGTGTTACATAGTTAGTAGTATTAAAAATGGAAATATATGGTCCGTGTCAAAGATATACTAAAGTCTGGTAATTGCATGAATTGCGTGTGAGAGTGTGTTGATATCTCTATTGCAATGAAAAAGCTCTAAGGGAGTTGCGTAAGACCCCACGAACAAGAAAAACAAACTCTATTCATATGGGATGAATTTCCTAGTTTGATCTAAAGTGCAAATTAAATTGGGAAAAGTCTACCTTTAAATACACAAATGATGTAATGATGACAGTTTTAAAATTAAAAACGGTATATTTTGATGACTGCTAGACTGACGTGATAAGCAGCTTCACCGTGAAGATGTTTTTAAATTGTTGTTCATTTTTGTCAATGAAAAAATTACATAAATAAAATCTACATGAGTGTTTGTTTGAAAACAAACTACTGATGATGTAATTAAAAAAAGTTATTATGTTAATAAAAGTAGTCATAGTCTCTAACCTATGTTAAATTTTAGATGAGTTGATGGTTAATCGTTACACTGATACTCAATACATCTTGTATTTGAATTTTACTACCTATTTGATAATTAAAATATTTAGAGATGTTGTTTAAAAGGGCATGGTGAGATTTCTATGTACACTTTCTCAAATTTTTTTTTCTTTAAATTTTTTTATAACCCCTTTAACTTACATTATAGTTACACCATTAAAGCATATCATTCATTCTCTAAATTAACAACCATATGACACACAAATTCAAAATTTATCATTTTTTTCATAATATGATTAAGAAAGGGAGTGTTGACAACTTGACATATAGTAGCCACCTGCAATAAAATAAAAAAAATAAAAAATAAAAAAAAAGAAAAAAAAAATCCGATTATTTTCTTTTGGACTGTATCATCCCAAAAAATGAAAGGAGAGAAGCAGCAATTGTAATAAAAAATTGCTACTAACAAAGATATGCTATTCTTGTGCCACAAACAAAACTATGTTTCAGTTATACAGTACCTGGAACACTACTTTTCTAACCACAACTCTGAATCTCAAGTTTGAGGGGAAACTGGAGGAGAAAACCCTACGGAACTTTTGGTAATAGATTTGGGTAAATTATATTCACATCTTTGTAATTTGTCTCTTATATCAATTTCGTCTAGATGAATAGTTTGGATTGTATCAATTTTTTCTTTTAATTTTTTTACATTATGTCAATTTAGTTTAATTTGATAATATTTGTTAAGAAATTAAACAAAATCAAAGGCAAAATAGTCCATTAAAAAATGAATAAATCACTTCAAATTAGACATTAAATCTTTAATCACATTGAAAAGAGTGAACGGATTATTTTTTCTACTTGATTTTAATCTAATTTCTAAAAAGATGTAATCAATTAGATTAAGTTGCATAAGAGGCAAATTACAAGAATTATGAGTGATTATGAGTGTAATTTTCAATAAATTAACATAACAAAATATATATATATATGTTTTTTTCCTAAAAAACAAGAAAATATTTTGTAATAGATTTGTAATGTTACTTGAATATTGATGATGATAATTGGGTTTTTGGAAGTTGTTATTTTTTTTTTGGAAGTTGTTATTACCCGCTGCTCTTTGATGGGAAGCAACTCATATATTTCTCATTTACTTTGGGGAGCATATATGAGAAACAAAACCATCTTTAGAGGATAGTCGTGTTCAACAAATGCACCAAAAAGTGTTTGAAGTAAATTTAAACGGTCATCACTATAAAAAAAATTAAAATTTTAGAAACTAAAATTTAGGAATAAAATTATTTTTTAAGAATCAAATAATTTTGTTGCGAAAAGTATCGTTATTATATTTTTAGCAACAAAATTAGACATTAGTGATGAATTATTATCCTTTTGGGACTAAATTTTGTCTCAAAAAATAAACCATTTTGAGACCAAATTATTTTGTCCCTAAAAGTTTATTTATTAGTGACATTTTTAAAATTGTTGTTAAATGCCTTGTTTTTGACTTTTCGAGATGACCTTTTAACGACTATCCTTATGACGATGAAAATTGGTCCTTAAATGTCTTTTACAACAAAATTTTCACTTTTAGAGACCAAAACATTTGGTCTTTAGAACTCTTATATGTTGTAGCGCATGATACATCCCTCTAAAAAGGGAGCACTAAACTAGCTCTAATGAGCTGGAAATTCTAAACAAAAAAAAAAAGATAAAAAAAAAAGGTAGACACAACCATCACATCATGGGAGGCTAGCTCATTAGAGCTCCCCTAGCGCTCCATATTTAGAGCTTCCAAATATTTTTGAAATTTAAATTTGGTGCTGGTTTGATAATTTACTTCTTTTAGTAAGTTTTAAAATTTTTATGGAAAGACATGAAAAAAAAATAGGGAATGATTTGACAATTTGTAATAAATTTTTAACTAAAAATCTTTTTCTCCAAACAAGGCCTTAGGTGATATAGGTGGTTTTTATACTAATAAAATTTGGTACCGACCTCACTATTTATTTTATTATTTTTTTTAAAGCAAGATTCTCCCTTGTCTAACATGTGGGCTGGATTGTGTTATTCAGATGCATACGGCCACCATGTATCCTATTTTTGAAGATAATTTGTTTATTTTATAAGTTACTGTATATGTATTATTCATAAAAAGTCATATTGATTTCAATAATTATAATTATAATTAAATTATTTTATTATATTTGTTTTAAAAAAATAGACGACAACTAAAATTTAAAAATAACACTGTTTACTTTTTTAAAAGAGAAATGTGATGAAGCTCAGGGGACTTGGCTTAGTGGGAGGAGAAGGCAACTAAAGGGTAACAGAGGTCACATGTTCAAATCTTACGAAAGTCAAACATCTCAAATCTTGAGACCATTAGAGATTTGCCGGTCGTTAACTTTAGGATTTCAAGATTAGTCGAAATGCGCGTAAGCTAGTTCGAACATCTAGATATTAACCAAAAAAAAAAAAGTAACGGAAAAAAAAGAGTAATGAAATCATCTGGTTACGATTATCAAATCAATATAATTTTTATATAATTGATACACACACAAAAACTTACAAAATGAATAAATTAGATTATCAAACACTCCCATATTGAGACAACACCAATCCCATTCCTCTTTTAATTTTTAATTTCTAAGTTGAAAGTTTTTCACATAGGAAGGCTAGTCTCCGGTTCATAAAATTGGACGGTCCAATTTTAACTTGTGGGCTAGTTCCACAGATTTGATTTGTTTATTTCATAATTTTTGTGTGTATTAAATAAATTAAATTAATTTAACAATTTTAAATATATGATTTTATCATATTTATTTTAATAAAAGACCAAGTGTGACTTTAGAATTTGTCTTTGCAAGAAAAATATGATAAAATTATATGTAATTATACTTATTAAATCAATCTAATTTCTTATTTTTATATAATAAATAATTTACACACAAAACTTAAAAAATTAACGAATTAAATCATCAAACCGCAACCCAACCCCCTTCAACATATTTTAATTATCATCATCATCAATCATTTACCCATGGAATTTCATCGAAATGGTTCTTTCCATTTCTTTATTTCAGAAAAAAATAAAAATAAAAATGTAGCATCAAGTACAATTTTTTCTTTTTGAAATTTTCTGGGTAACCAATCGTATAGCAAACAAAATCATCGTTCATCAGACTATCCATCCCACAAATTTGAAATGCATAACCAGCTGGAGTACTCACAATAATGATGATGGTGATGAATATTGTTTTTATAATGGAGAGAGAGAGAGATGTAGTGTGGGTTTTCCTCAGATCGAACGGTTGAGGTGGTTAGATCAAAACAAAGACCCATGATGATCAAGAGCCACAGAAGATCATATACAAGTAGTAGTGTAATAAGGACACGTAAACGTGGTGATGACGAAATAGGTGATGGAATGGTGGAGTAAGAGTGCAATCAGGGGGAGAGTAGGATTGTGTAGGAAAATGGGAAGAAAATTTTTGGGATGCTTAGATGTAGCTTTGTCGTTGGGTCACCCAAACAAATTCACTTTCACCACCTTGTGGAGTTGATAACACCATAACAGGAGATTGTAGTTCATCTGTACCTGTCACTAACCAATGGGTGGGCCATGGAATCACAGTCTCCACTCTCTCTCCTCGTATAATATATAATTACATTTTTAATCCAAAAAATATGAAATTTGTGTTGTTTTTCTTCTCAATATTTAAATTATATCAATTTAGTTTCTAATAAAATGTGATAAAAATGTTTAAATTTGATTCCAACCAACAGAAATATTTAAAATGAGGGGTAAATGTGTAATTTCAGAGATTAAGATGATATAGATCGCATATATATATATATGTATTTTTGAAAAATGATATACAAACTTACATTTTAAACTCATTTTAAGATTCACTGATATGCAAAAGATATAATTGGCTAATAATTAGGGACAAGATGAGAGAGAGAGAGAGTTGTTTTAGATATTTTAATAGACGATCACATCACTAAACTGGAAAAGTTAGACTATTTTTTTAATTAATTAATTAATTAATTTATTTTTTAAGTGAGTTTCTACCCATATCACATATTTTAGAACTAAAAGTGTAATTTTTAAAACATCAATTTCCATATTTACTTTAAACTTTAACCACTACTAACTGAGTTGAATTAGATAATCAAATTAAAATATTTTTAAATATTGAAAATAAAATTAACACAATTTAAATATTAAAGGTGAAAATGACACAAATAATATTTTGGACACTGAAAATGTAATTAAGCCCTTTATATATTGCAGGCGGAGAAAGGTGGGAGCATTGCGAAAAGGTTGGTTGGTGGGTATATAAAGGTGGGTGTGGGGCTTTTGTCTTTAGAAATTATAGCATTGGAGGACACAGAGAGAGAGAGAGAGACAGAGACAGAGAGAGAGAGAGAGTTGTGTTGGTAGTGGTGGTGGTGCTAGTGATGGGAAGACAACCTTGCTGCGATAAGCTAGGGGTGAAGAAGGGGCCGTGGACGGCCGAGGAGGACAAGAAGCTGATCAACTTCATTCTGACTAATGGCCAATGTTGTTGGCGTGCTGTGCCCAAACTTGCCGGACTTCGTCGCTGTGGGAAGAGCTGTAGACTCCGATGGACTAACTATCTTCGCCCCGACTTGAAGAGAGGTCTTCTCAATGAAGCTGAGGAGCAATTAGTCATTGATCTCCATGCTCGTCTTGGCAATAGGTTCCATCTTTTTCTCTCTCCTGAGTTATTTCTTGAGCAGCACGGTTATAATCATCGAAATATTTGATCTCTGAAATCACTGACTCTTTGTTAACATTTGTAAAAGTGTTGGTGATTTCAGTGATTAAATTTTTTTAAGATCATCCTACATTCCATTGTTTGTTAGTGCATCTCAAGCGTTAACAATTCGATTATGGTTTTGCATAGCAAAAGTAATTATTTTACGTTGTGTTTAGATTTTAAAATTTTAAAGGGAAAAAAAAAAAAATCATTAAAAAATTAATATTTATACACAACTTAAAATGTATCGTATATGATGTGATATTTCTACCTAACATGTTTTATGCCGAAGTCATTGAAACATGAAACATATTGGTCTTTCTTTATTTTCTCATTTTTCAACCAAAATATTTGGCACTAACTGTATAAATTTTGTGTCTATCTTGATAAATTTTTTGTCACGATATATAATTATATGTTTTGACGACACAATTAACTAATGCAAGCTCAAACATCTTGTTAGTTCATTAACGACGGGTTTGGTTGCTAAGGCATTGGATTCTATCTCCTGTTTCTAATGCATTTTCATACTCATAATTTTATCTTGAAATTTTTGTGTTTTAAAATTCACATCATATCTTATAATTGAAAATACATTAAGTCCAGGGGCCGGTAGCTTAAATGAAAGCTAATAAAGCAACATTTTTTAAACTAGCTTCAAGTTTAGCTTAATGCCACTCATCATTGTTTATTGATTCAAACCAAATAGTATACAGGCTTGTTAGAATGGCGCTCTCAACAAATGTATTCTTTAAATAATTTAGTCCAGCAAATTCTTAGCTTAAGATTCAAGGGTTGAATTTATCTTTGCAATCCCATAATATTATAATATACTAAGTGCATCACTAGCAATAAATAAATAAATAAATTTCTTGTGCTAATGGGTTGGCTATATAATTCTAATATATTCTTTGTTATTTTATCAGGTGGTCCAAAATTGCAGCAAGATTGCCTGGAAGGACTGATAATGAAATCAAGAATCACTGGAACACCCACATCAAGAAAAAGCTTCTCAAGATGGGAATTGATCCTGTCACCCATGAACCCCTCAACGAAGAATCGAAGCCAACCGAAGCATCATCAACATCATCATCATCGCGTGCGGATCATTCGCCAGAATCTAAAAACAATCATTTGCAATCACAGAAAACTGACAATGGAATCCCCAACTCGGAGGAGAACTCATCGTGCTCGCCTCTGACTGAGAACTGTTCAGGCGATGACCCGTTGATGAGTAGTTTCTTGTGGGGGAATGAAAGTATTCCTCCAGTTGATGGATCATGGGAGTTTCCAAGTGATGGACTAAGCTTCAACGACAATAATATTGGGCTGCCATCTTGGGATGAAGATTGTGCATGGCTATTGGACTGCCAGGACTTTGGTATTCATGATTTTGGTATTGATTGCTTCAGTGATGTTGAAGTCATCAACACGTTAAACACGTTAGAGATGGGCAATAAGCAATGATTAATGGGAAAGAGGCCTCCCTCATGTCCATTAATTGGACTTGAGCGTCCAATTAAGGAGATTGTAGGTTTACTTCATTTTGGACTTATTTCTGAACCCTTCATTTAACTTGATCAGATATCGATATCTATTTAATTAGATATCAAACTCTGAAATGGGTTCGAGATAGGTCCACCCACAGTCCCCTCAATAGGACACTAGAGCCTAATGAATGGACTAGAGGAGGAAGCCTTATCCTAATTAATATATGAAACCATGGTGGAATGAGAGGAAACAAAAGTATTTAAGCTTTTACTAGTGCGCATGCTACAAAGTATCATGTCTGGTCCAATTTTAGATTCTCAATTTCTTAGTTCTGTTTGATTTTGTCAACAAATGTTACAGAATATCCTTGGTGGGTCGAAATGAAACCTTGTTTGTTATAGAGAGGTTTCTCACCAACCAAATCAAAAGTATATGATGCCACCAAACTCATCAAATCAATTAAAGGTCATATAGAACTTGGTCTCCTTAGAAAATGTTGTTGTACTCAGTATATGTAAAAGGTAGAGAGGCACATTTGGACCTATGAAAATGTTAGATGGGCCTTGTGAACGTGAAATCTTTTGTATATAAATGTATTTATGTCAAAATCAATAAGAAGAACATATTTGTTTTGTTGTGGTTTTGCAAGTGTGTTAAGTATTATATAGATTTTGCAAGGCAACTGTTGGACTCTTTCTTTTGTGTAGTTAAATCAAAAGTAAGGATGAAGTAAGTAAATGATACGTGGAAACATGACTCATCCAGTTTATGAGGACAAAAGAGAGAAACTAACTAGCTAAAAGCCATTGGCAAAAACTTTAGGCAGCTGATGAATGGTTCATAAAGTGAAAAACCATTCTAATAGTAAAAACAAGATAGATAAACTCTTTGGTAATTAGTTATGAAGCACGGATAGTTCAAATAGGGTGACGTATCCATATCGTATCCGTATCGAATATCAATACTCTTTGGATACTCGTGGATACGTATCGGATACTTATTAAAAGTATCGGATACTTCTTAATTATTTTTTCATTAATTTTGGAGTATCGGATACTTAATTTTGAAGTATCGGATACTCCCAATCATGTTTACTTGTTTTATAAAATTAGAATTGTAACATTTATTGAATAGTAATATAATATAATATAATTGCAAGTATAACTATAAGATTATTTTTCTAATACTTTGTTAAGTTCTTCGATAAGAAGAGCGTAGTAAGTTAAATAATAGCATTTATCAAATTGATGTATCCTAATTATTTCATGCATGTCCCTTATAATTACATAGAAAGTAAGAATTAACAAGAGAATATAACAATGGTAAAATTAAATATCAATAAATAAATAAGCAAGTAAACTTGAATACAATATTTTTCACTAGTGTCAAAGGAAAAAGTATAGGGACAAGTTGTGAATTATTCTATTATTGTAATATAAATATATTAAACTTGATATTGAAATGAAATATTTGTAAGACCTATTAAAAATTTAAAAAGTAAACAAGCTACTAGTTTAAATTAATACAAAATTCTTAAAGGTTAGTATTTTGCATTATAAAATTACATTGTAGTTTCTCAACGTTCTATAGCTTATGTGTAACTTACTATTAATAATTTTAAAAAATATATTTTTTATAAACGTATCTTAACCGTACCGATATCCTATTTTTTAAGTTTTATCATATCGCTGTATCCGTATCGTGTCGTATCTATATCTCGTATCCGTATCTATGCTTCCTAGGTAATTAGTCTAAGTAGACCACTCTAGTTTGATAATTAAGTTGGGCCTACTTCAGAGTGGCCAATTGGGTTATAGTGCCACGCTTCTATTTACTCCATCTTAGAGTGGGTGAATGAGCCTGTCCGTTGGGAAGCTTGGCCCGATTTGGGATGTGCCCCAGTTATTTTGACCCTATTTAATTACTAACTTATTTATAAGGGTAAATTACAAATATATTCCTGAGATTTGTTTAAAATACATATTACCTCCTTGTGTTTGAAAAATTACAAATACCCCATTGTTAGAATTTTTTTATTTAATAGAATTAATTAAAAAAATAAAATTTATAATTGCTCTCCTTTATAATAATGAAATTACCTAAATTATTAATTGAAACATATTTCTAATATGATTAAAAACTGTTAATTGACTTGATAATTTATTAATAAAAGACGCTATTTGTTATGAAATTAGAAACCTCAAGGGGTGGAAT
Source organism: Camellia japonica (assembly GCA_030407325.1). Taxonomy (NCBI): domain Eukaryota; kingdom Viridiplantae; phylum Streptophyta; class Magnoliopsida; order Ericales; family Theaceae; genus Camellia; species Camellia japonica. Next base: position 83,414,950 of record JAPPVO010000013.1, on the reverse strand, counting down.
GTAATTTTCAAAATTACAGGAGCGATTCGTATTTTAATTAAATATCAGGGGGTGTATTTGTAATTTACCCTATTTAGGATAAAGAGCTTCTAAAATAACTCAAAATAAGAAAATACAACAATTTCATAACAAGACACTTTATTAATAGGAAACAATTGAAGATGGAAATTCGTAGACAAAATTACAACTAAAACAAAAGTTTCTAAAAATAATAAAACTGTTGTAAATGAAACCTAAATGAAGGAATTTGCCCGAAATCTACCACGGTCACTACATAGATGTGAGTTTTAATAAAATTTTTGGGCCATTTTCAATAGAATATGAATCTTTTGAAGTTAATTCACAAATACTAGACTGAATTTTTATTTACCATTTTGTTAATCTTCAATTCAAGTGTTTCAAATACTTTGAAGTTACTCCATCTACATCACATTGTCACAATGTCGACTGCAAATGATGCACACCCAAAAGTTCTGACAAATATTCAAATCAATGAAGCACGACAATGCCGTTTTGCATCACAATTATATCTAAACATTGTTGGCAACAAATTAAACTATGCTAAACCTCTTGGAAGCCATATGAGAGAGACAGTCTATATAAAAGGGCACAACATGAATTGCAAAAGTTGCTATCCTGTCTCTTTAATATAACATAAGCATCTATTTTTCCCCTTGTGTGAGCAGCACGATTTCCTTCCTCTTTCCAATCCAGCCGGCAAGATGGTTGATATAAACAAATCTTTTATCTTATTTTCTTACCGCTAAATACAAAATGTCTAATGATAAAAAAAAAATATATAATAAGAAGGGCATTTCTGTATAACGCTACTCTTTAGATTTTGACCAGTAAAATAAAACTTCATTAATGAAAATTAATGTACGGATAAAACATTGAGAAAATACATTAATAAAGTAGAGGCAAATGCTCCAAACATAACTCTCCAATTCCAACTAGATTCATACCGAAAAGAAAGTCAGATCATGCGCAAGCACAAGACCTCATATTGGCAAGACACCAACCAAAACAACAAGAAGAAAAAGAAAACAAAAGAACCAAAACAAAGATCCACCCAAATCGTGAACCAAATTGCAATCAGGGAGAACAAATTCCATATTTGAACATCCAATCAAAAAAATCGGTTCTTGGAGCAACACATATACTCAAGAAATGTATTTTTTAAACATCTAGGATTATCGATAATTGTCACTATTATATATTAAACCATACTTTAAGTACAAAAGTTTTCTGGCTTGAATTATCATTCAAGTATGGCATTATGGGGTGACAAAAGAAGTCACTGTGAAGTGCTTAAGAGTAAAAAACATTCCGAGAATTATGACATTATATTGTGTCCACTTGTTCGTAACACATGACGATGAGAAGATGCTACTCTTAGCTCATTAATTTTAATTTAATTAAGCATAAATACAATATAAGAATAAGGAGACACTCCATGTTTGTCTGTAATGACTAGTCACTTTATCATCATTATATGAGGATCTTCTCAATAAAAAACAAATGTATTCCAGCAGGGTTTTGTCAGAAAATTGCACTTTAACTAATAGTTCCATTAATAATGTCATCTTATCTTATGCCATTAAACAATACTTCTCAGTGGTGCTTAGTTAATCACACTTAAAATTGTTGTACATTTTTTTTCTTATAAAATTTCAATAAATGAAGAATGTACAAATTTGTTATTTTAAATCATCTAAGACCACTAAGGGTTCGTTTGGAAATCGGTTATTTTAGTAATTTTTTAACTTTTTATGAAAATATAACAAAAAAATAGAGAGAATAGATTGACTTTTTCTATTGACTTTTGATTTTTTAACTAATTTAGTTTGTTCTCAAACATAACCTAAGCCTAAATCGTTTGAAAACCTAATCGTACCTAATTGTTTAAAAAAGATTATTTCAGAGATTTTTTTTAATAAAAAAAATAGTTTTTTATTTTCTTGAATGGACTTTTATTAAGGATTGTTTAGTTTTGAAAAATATAAAAAAATAAAACAATTTGACTTTTATTAATATATAGATTTGAAAATGTCAAACATATTTGACATGCTAAATGTCAAACGGGAGCTTGTAAGTAAACATATTTTTCTTTTTCTTTATGCTCCCCACAAGTATAGCAAATTTTTTTTATCTTAAAAAAAATTACATATACGCATGAGTGGAGAAAGAAATTTAACTGACATACCTTTTTTTTTTTATATATATTTATAATTTGTAAGAGAAAAATAGAGAAATGAAAAATTACATAGCACAGCGTTAAGATTCGAATCTAGGTATGACGTCTAATAAAAATGCATCTCATTCACTAGATTAACACTTAAAAATACAGAATTGAATATTTTACTTTCCTAGGGGACTTCCAAAAGCCTACGGTATGGGGTTGTTTGAGATGTGCTATATAAGTATATTTTTTGACTTTTTAGTTAAAAAAGTATAAAAAAAAAATATATGTTTGAGATAACTTTTTAACTTTTTAAAAAAAAGTGTGTAATAAAATATTGTAGTGAAATCAAAATGACCATTCTACCCTTGTTGACTTTTTGACTTTTAGGTAATTGAATTCAAAGGGTCAAAATAATAATTTTGCCCTCTAGGCTTCCTTCACAAGCTTCCTAAATAGTATGAACTTTTTAACTTTTTTAATAATTTTTTGATTTTTTAACGTTTGTAAGCTATCCCAAACTAGCCTAATGCTTAGTTAAGGGAAGTGTGAAAAAAAAAGGGGTGTGTGTGATAAAGGAGGAGACCCTACAACAAGATTCTCCATTTGCTGATGATGGTGGCCTCATTTTGGCCCCTTAAAAGATAGATTGATTGCTAAGTGGAAGGTTGAATATCAATTGGGTACTTGTGGGTTTATTTGAATTCAATTGGGGGGCCATTTACCAAACAAAACCTTATTGTTTCATAAAAACCATGACATCTCTCGTCTGTTGATGCTTCACTTTCCCATCATTACCGTCACAACCTATATATATTTATGTTATATTGTAAATCAAAGAAAAGTTGCATAATTTTTATTTATTTTATTTTTTGTAGTTCTTTTCCTATGTGTGCATACCATTAGAGCTTAAGCTGTTTGGGCTCCATTGTGAGCGAGTATATGTCATATGATGTATGTAGGATAAATAATAACGCTTGCTTTTGTGCTTTAGAGGAGAGGGCAGGCTCTACCCACTTCTACCAAACAACATCATTAGGGGAAAGGGATGCTGAGAGTGCAACCACAAAGTGTGACCACTATTACAAGATATTAAAAAAAAAAGAGAGTAGAGAAATCTCATGGGTGCTACCTGATTTTTCTAATGAAGTCTTTGGATAGTAGTCCCCCCAAAAAAAAAAAAGAAAAAAAAAGAAAGTTCACTCTTCCTTTTTTTTTGGGTCATATTTTGTTTATTGTGAGATGGAAGACTTTCAAGTATAGATTAGTACCGCATGAGAGAGATGTTGTTAAAAAAAATAAATGAGTAGTAAGATAAGGGAGCGAATGGGTGGTATAATTAAGAGATTGTTTGACAATATATTAAATAAGTGCATTTATTTAATTATTTATTATAAGTTGTCACATCATATTTTTACTTTTCTGTATATTTTTTTTTATAAAAATTCAAAAATTACTTAAATAAGTAAATCCCAACAAAATCATAATAAAAATATTTAAAAGATGATGGGTGCATAGAGAGAAAAGATGGACCCATCAAACTTCTCTTTTACTCAAAAATATGAGTTATTATTATTATTTTTGAGTCTCTGAGTCTCATAAAAATATATTTATAAATGATATTAGGCCATTCAATAAATGTTCAAATTAAATATAAAAAATAAAATTAATTAAAAAAAATAAAAATGCCGGGTTACAACCTTAATCCAAAAATAAATGGACTAAAATTGTACCCATCCCAACACCATGACCTGAAACTTGGAGTTGGGTTGGGCTAATTAGGCGGGTCACTGGGCAGTGGTCATTCCTCAAACCCGATCGATCTGGAAGCTTCACTGCCGGGCAGCGAAGGAACACACCAGTTCATGTGTGTCTTCTCTCTCTCTCTCTCTCATCCTCAGTCACGGGTACACACGAATTTCTTCTCTTCAATCTGTTTCTATTTTTACGATGATGCACCCCAACCCTTTACTTATTAATCAGATTTTGCCAGATTAGTTCATGATTGGCTTGGATGAATGTGGATTTTGAAATGCATAGCTTTGACATTAATTATTTAAAGTGAATAACACTCAAATTTAGATTTTATATGGATTGTTTAGAATGTAGATTGGTTTTTTGACCTTTTAATTATTTTAGTATCAGGCTAAGCTCTGGTTTGGCATTTATTTTGGGACTAAATAATCATAAAAAGATAAAATTGACTATAAAAGCCAATAAAACAAAATATTACTTTTTACCCATAATTATTACATTTTTTTTTTTTTTTACAAAAGTCAAAAAAATCCCAAAATAAAAACCAAATGAGGCTAAAAAAATTCGGCTAAAAAAGTCTCAACACAAAAAAGTTGGCTATATTAGCCAATGCCAAACGACCCCTAAAAAGTTTTATTTGGGATGAACTTTTTAATTTTTTTGACTTTTGTGAGAGAAAAAATGAAATGATTATGATTTAAATGTGATATTTTTTTAGTTGGATTAAAAAGCTTATTTTATATTTTTATGACTATTTTAGTCCCAACCCATCCCAACTCATCTTCCCGAACGATGGCATAATTTAATTAAATTTATCATGATGAATTTGAAATAATTATATAAAAGTAATTATGTGAAATCATGCTGAGGAATTCTAACAATAAAGATTCTACTAAAACACATCTCTTCTATGTCAACTTTTATATTTATCTGTAATCTTGATATCCACTTATGATAGTTAACTTTTCATTATTTTTAAGAAAATGTTAGAGATTTTAAATATTTTATCAATATTTCTATTAAATTGTCATAGGTGTGGAACCCACACCACGTGAGTTCTATGTAGACATTATACTCATATAAAACATTTGATAAAAATATTAATAAAATATTTTGACTCCCTAACAGTACTCTTATTTTTAATCTCAAATCACTTAATTTGAAATGTACATCTATGCAAATGCACGAGTCCGGATCCTTGGCCACCCTCTTCTGCGGCCCCTCCTATGACGCCCCAAAACGACGTCGTTTTGGGGTGAATTTTCAATTAAAAAAAAAAACCAGAACAACAAAACCAAAGGAGGAGAAGAAGAAGAAGAAGGGAGAAGAAGGAAAATTTCACATGTTCAGTTCTTGAAAACACAAACAAAAAATCTAACAAAATTAATACATGGCACCAACATTAAAAGGACCTTTCTCCCAATTGAACCAACTGTCTGATAAACAATTTCACCAAAACCCAGTTAAGATTAGGAAATGGAAATCAAAACCCACAAAGCAAGAACCAAGAATACCACAAAATTAGTTCTATACACACACACACACACACACACACACATATATATATATAGGCATAGAAACAGACATACCAGAGAAGAGAGAACGAAGAGAGAAGTGGGGTGATTGGGAGACGGTGGCGGACTAGGGAATGGAAGCGGCCAAACCCTAGATCTAGATCGAGATGGTGAGAAGAGACCGAGGGTCTGCCGCTGCCTTCCTTCTTCTCCCTCATTTTTTCTTCTCCTTCTGGTTCTTTCTTCCCTCATTTCTTCTTCTTGTCCTTTGGTTTATTGCTGTTCTGTTTTTTTTTTTTTTTAAATTGAAAATTCACCCAAAACGACATCGTTTTGGGACGCCGCAGAAGAGAGCGGCCGAGGATCCGAACTCGCAAATGCACTCTTAACCTCAAAGACCTAAGCATCACTAAACCTGAACCCTAGGCCTGAACATCCCTAAACCCCTTCCCTATGAAGCATGTACTTATCCGTACCAGGCGCTTGGTATATAGTACTTACTTTTGTATACGTATCGTACATAAAATATATATTTAAATTTTTTCTTCTTAATTTTTAACATATTTAGACGTAGTTAGTAAATACCTAAATCATATCGTCTTTAAGTTGAAATAATATTTTCTTTTACTACAGAAATAAAATTTATTTCACTAGATTTTTTATTATTTATTTTTAGTTTTATCTTTAACATGATTTTAAAATTAAATTATGGTTTGTAACTTATTTAATATATTGATATTTAATTTTAATTTATACCTTTACTTTTATCATTAAATGTTAATTGTAGGTTTGATCTTAACAAATTAAATCATTTAATCAATTTTTACATTACTATAAATTAAAAATAAATATTTTTTTACAAATATACTAAGCCGTAAACGTAAATCACTTTTTTGAAATATTACCATATTGACGTGTCTGTATCCTTACTCATACCCGTACCCGTTTCCGTATCCGTGCTTCATAATCCTTTCCCCTATTACCGTACTCTTATTCCTTTTTCTCTACTAGCTAAAATTTGGTCATCCATTACTCCTATCCCTCCTTTACAACTCCGTACAAAGAACGAATGAACAGAGAAATGAAGAAAAAGAAAAAATGAAACAACAGTTAGAGCGAACGAGAATTGACACTGTTGCATAGATACAACAAGAAGGGGATGGTTTTTTGCTGCAGAAAATGGTTTCAAGATGAACTTGAAATTGTAGCTGTTCTTCATTTCTTTGCCACTGTTGTGTTCTCCCAGATTAGTTCTTCACTTCATAGATGGGAGGATCACCATCTCCCCCACTTATGAGAAAAGAAACTATAGGTTTAAGAATTCTAGACTTGCGTGCTTTTCATGATTATGATGGGTTTTGTAAATGATATGGAGAATAGGGTATATGCCTGAAATTCTCTTTAATGACATTAAAAAACACATCTTCCTGTGTACTATAAGAGATACTAAAATTTGACAAAACTGAACTGGAATCCTCCATTATTCCTGATACAGTCTGGAATAATCTTAGATTTTAAGCTTAACGGAATTGAGCATGTCATGTCTCGGCATGTTGTCGGTTCAGTATGGGATTGACAATTTCGATTACATTCCCTATTTCCTTTGTTAGAAATGCTCTTTATGTAGGTTTAAAATTTATTTAGGCTAATTTTTTTTTTTAAATTGTGAATTTGGAATCATTAAGTCCTTCAATTTCAATCCGTGATTCAATGTAATTCTCCCATCACCCCATTGTTCAAAATTTGAGGTGAGCCATGAGGGTTTAACTTTAAGTTTATAGTCAACATTTAACATTTGGACCAATTATTTACACTTAGTTTGAATTCCGGGATTTCCAAATCTTATGTTTTATTTGAGGTAATTAAGTAAAGGAACCATAACCCTATTTCCATAGTTCTTTAATTTTAAACATGCCAATGAGATCGTACACTCAGAATATTTGGATTGGTGATCTAGCTGCATCCAGTGTCACCAAGACTTCTGCTTCCTCCAGGAATTCTCACCTCAACGACATCCATAATTCTTTTAAAAATCTTTTTGTAGCTTAAACAATATTATACACTTCGACATTGGCATTGCCATTCAATGGTTAATAGTTGCCAAATACACAATCATGGCCAGATTGTTACATATGCTAAGTGGCATTTTGGTTGGCTAGGAAGCAAGGATACGGGTACGAGATACGAATATGATATGATATGGATATGGCGAAATGATAAAATCTAAAAAAATAAGATACAGATATAGCTATGATACGTTTGTAAAATATATGTATATTTTTTAAAATTATTAGTAGTCATGAGTATTCTGGTTAGGAACTAACAACCTCTTTAATCTCATCAGAGACATTGTTATTCAATTTCTTCTAATTTGATTTGTTTCGTTTTTGTTTCTATTTTTGCATTAGTATAACTAGATTTGTCTCATTAAGAGGCCTCATATTTCCCTCCTTCCTCTCTCAGTCTATTGTATTTTGTACATCCTTTATGCTGTTCAGAGATCATACAATATGGGATCATACATAATGTTGAAATTGTATTGGTTGGCCAGTTCAGCTCTCATTATTCCTTCCGGTATCCCCTCTTCCACAATCTGCCAACATAGAGCTAGATGCCATCCATTCTGTTGTTCAAGAAAGTGAGTAAGTTTTGGAGAAGTTGCAGAAATAGGAGGAGGTTATGGTTCAGGAAGTGACCCAAAGAGCCAAAGATCTCCGCGACAAGGAGTTCAAGCTTCCGTCTGCGAAGCCTCCACCCTGTTTAGCGGAGAATGATGCTTGCTATGATTGTGTTGGGCATCATAAATGAATAATTTTATTATTAGTTATTATCTATATAATTGTAGGATATGTGACACTCTCCTACTCATTTGGAGGTTATAATAAGTTATGAATTATTAAACATATGTAAAAGATGATGAAAGACAAAGTGGAGAATATGGAGTATGAATTGGAGGTTAAAGGAAGTTATAGAGACATAAAGATGAAGTGGAAAATTATAGAGTGTGAAGTGTGGGAGATGGAAGGATATGGTAGTTATTAGGTAGTTTTTTCTTACAAATATTTGTCTATAAATAACCATTCATGACTACATTGTAATGGACATCGAACTCAAATCAAAGACCAATGATTTCTATTTTTTCTTGTTATTTATATTTCCTGCACTTTATTTTCAACACTTTATTTTCGAAGTATAAGAGTAGAGGTAATTTTATGCATTTCATTTTCAAAGCATAGGAGTAGAGGTAATTAATTATTATTTTGATTGTTCACTCAATTACCCCGAGTGTTCACTCAATCATCTTCCTTCGTCTCCCTCCTTCTTCTTTTGATTTTTCTTTTCTCTACATTTGGTAATTTTGAAGTCCTCTTCATTGAGGCAAAAGAACCGTTAACACAATTGCTTGATAATTGGCTTGAATTTAATTTGTAAGGATTTTTCTTTCTTTGCTGGTACGCTCGCATTTATGGTATTTTTCTTTGAAGAAAAAATAAGCCAACAATTTTTTGGCACGCCCGGTGGGACATTAAGTCTAAGAAATGAAAAATGAATTGGATTCGTCCATTCCAAATAGCCTTGATGAAATCTTTTGGCATAAACAAAAATTTTGGATCTTCAAGAAGAGATCTATTTTCTTGATGAAATAAACTTCCATCAATTATAATATTATTTGGTGGAAGAAAAAAGACACGATTTAATTAGAGAAATTCATAAACTTGATAAGGAAGTTCGCCAATGGAATGATGAGTTGTCAACTCTCACTACCAAGTCTTTAACTGAGGCTTTAATGGCCGAAATTTGTGAATTTTTTTAGAATTCTTTCATTATTGAAAATGGCAAAAAGAAATAATTGATTTCATTAATGACTCGAGGGGTTAAAAAATCCATTTTTAAAGAGCCAACTTATGAAAATAATATGGCTAAAAAGCCTGTTGTTGAGTCAAACATGGTTAAAAATGATGTTCTATATAAGGTTCGGGTAGGCTCAGCCCTGAGATTTCCGGGCCCAAAGCCGATAATCAATTGATAAATTTCTGGGGTCCTTCACATTTTTTTTTTCATTGAATGAAAAAAAAAAAATGAAAGTAAAGGACAAAAGATTTGTGTCAAAATCACAAAAAAATACTTAGTATTACATTACAACAACTAATAAGTATCGCTTGATTCTCGCTCTTCTTACATTTTTAGAAGCAAATAAATCAATCATACTTGCATAATCTAGTTTTTTTGTAAAATCATTTTCAATAGATAACAATGTTAATTATTTTAAATGGGCCTTTCAATTTTTTTAATGAGTCAATTTATTTTAAATTAGTTTGGGACTTCCTTAATTTTTTTTGGACTTAAAAATACCTAATATATTATACTAAACTATAATAGAAGGGGGCCCTTTTTTGGGTCTATTGTCAATGGATAACAATGCTAATTTTTTTGAATGGCCTTTTCAATTTTTGAATGGGTCAATTTATTTTAAGTTAGTTTGGGTCATCTTTAATTTTTTTTGAACTTAAAACATACCTAATATATTACACTAAATTATAATAGGAGGGGGCCCTTTGTTGGGTCTATTTTGAGGGGCCCTAGGCCATGGCTTAGTGAGCCTATGCCTAGGGCCGGCCCTGGATATGTGATTCTCAAAATCATTCCAAAAAGATGTAAGATTCTTCAAACTATTCTAAAAGGAGTACAAAAATTCCTTAGTAAGTCTTGAGTATAATTTCAAATTGTGAGTGTTACGTTTAGAAAAATTACATTAAGGATTTCTTTAGTATTTTTGTATGTGTTACATTGGAGTGTTACGTTTGGGATTACAGTGATTGGAGTGTTACGTTTAGAAAAAGTATACTAAAGAATTTTGTTTGTGTTACATTGATTGGAATGTTACGTTTGGAAAAAAAAAATACACTAAGGAGTTTTTTTTTTAGTATAACATTGGAGTGTTACGTTTGTAAAAAATACATTAATGAGTTTTTTTTTAGTGTTACATTGTTACGCTTGGAAAAAGTGCACCAAAGAGTTTTTTAGTGTTTTATATTGGATGTTACGTCAATGTTACATTAGTGTGTGACATTATTAAAGTGTTACATTTTTTTTTTCGTAATGTGCGATTTGTTTTAAGAGAAAAAATCTAAAACCTCTATAATGCGAATTGCTCAAATGTGTAATTTTACATTTAGAAAAATTCACTTTTATCCTTAGAAAATTAAATCCAAACATGTAATTTTCACTTTAATGGGACCTTTGGGTTCATAAGAAAAAAAAGGAAGGATTAAACAATTCATAAGATTACATTTTAAAATTTATTGGTGCTTCACCCAAAATTTTATTATCAATTATGAATACTGTACGGGAAAGAAATAAACCTTCTTGTATAATCCTGTTGATCAAAATTGCGCTCCTCCGTACGACGTCGCTCTACTCCCTGAAAACACAAACGTGAGCTAGCCGGCGGGTGCGTGCCGGATACCTCTCCGATGGCTAAGTCAGAAAAATAGACAAATAGACAGAAAGCTCTGTGTATTCGGAAATCAAAGTTGTGTTACCTTTTCATAGGTGATGTTGTGAGTTTTTATAGGTTCTATGTGGCATAATCCTAGTAGGACTCTTATTCCTCTATGTAGAGTCCTCCTAAGAATCATATTCCTGAAAGATAATGTTTATCCTTCAACACCCCCCTCACTGCTTAAACCAAGTGAGATGGTTCTTACCATGGTTGAATGTTAATACGATCGAGATAACATAGCCATGCTAAAGCCGCAGACTAGACCGAGCTCCCACTAGCTCGGTTCTTCCTTCTACCGCGTGTACCTCGGTTTGACATATTCCAACTGGGTTGTCTGAAACCGCACTAACCACAACGAGCCGAGACCGAGCTAACCAATAGCAAGGTTCTTGAGGAAAGCTCAACATACTTCGGCTCAATATGGTATGACCGAGCTAACTGCTTCCGCTCTAAGTGTGGTGACCGAGCTAATCTGCAGAGCTCTCTTGGACTGGGCTAACTGCAGAGCTCTCTTGGACTGGGCTAACTGCAGAGTTCTCTTGGACCGGGCTAACTTCTAGGCCCTTTTACTCGGCCTCTCTTACTATGGCCCACACATCGGCCCATTTACCCAGCTCGGCCTAATTTACTTATAAATTACCCTCTCAATTGCCCCTTAGCATGATAGGGATTATCTTTTTCCAGCTAAGTTAAAAAACTTTAGCCTTTCAACCGAGCTAAACCCACACCGGGCTACCCGTCTGCCCGGTCAAAACGTCTCTTCAGTCACTGTAACTGAATCGCTTCTCATTCCAAGAACACGTGGCACACTCTCATTGGCCCAATGCAACTGTCGCGCCGTCTTCGTACTTCGCGTATTTTGAACGGTCATGCCCAATTTCTCCTTCTTTACACAAAAACTGCTCATTTTGAATCTATCACATCCACTATTCATCGTTTTCTCTCTTTTTGAGCTTCTTCTCCTTCGTTTTCTTGCAACTGTGGAGCTTGTGTTCTAGCTGGGATCTGTTTCACCTTCAGTTCCTCCATTTTGAACTGGTATGTTTGCTTAAACTGATTTCCTTTTTGTTGATTTCACACTTGTTTGCAACACATAACATGCGTATTTGTATGTTTTTTGCAAAACACATACTCCATCTTTGCTTTTGTTTTTCTGGGAAAAATCCATGTAGTAGAACCTCAAATAATCTGAGAAACACTGATTTTGATCCAAAATTACACATCAACCGAACTAGGATACTGTTTGTATTAGATGCAAGCCTAGCCATACCCAACGACCGCACTAAAACTTCATGCTATACTTGTGGTTTCCATAGGTTAGGGACCCTTTGTTTCTTTTAACCGAGCTATCGAACCGTTTCTAGGTTTGCGCAATACCATGCTAGAAGGCCTCAACCACCGACCGAGCTAAGACTTGGGGCTAAACCAGCTTCCTTAGTTCAAACCGAACTAAGAATGCTGCCCCAAAGGCTCAACCGGGCTAAAAAAAAATCCCCTTAGTCAAACCGGGCTAAAACTGATAGCATCTTGTGTAGCCGAGCTAGGACTTCATTTATCTTGCCCTTGTTTTTTGTAGCACGGTCCAATGATCAGTGCTTAACACCTTTCTTTTTTACTTTGCAGACTTAGGTTGGCCAGGCACTCCTCTGATTGCTCAACCGAGCTACTAGGCGCCTTTTCTTGACCGAGCTAATCCTTTAGCTAATTTATTGATAATTTAATAATCAATGGGTAAATATAGGTTTTTAGTAAACTCACCAGGGGCCATAGCCGAATTCCGTAAGGACTATCAAATTCCGGATGATGTCCACCTTTCATTAGCTGAACTAGACACCGTCCCCTGGGAAAAACAAGGCTTTGTCCCTTTTAACGTTATTTCCATCGTAGAGTGCGGTCTGCGATTCCCTATACAACCCCTTCTTTGTGAATCCCTTAGACAAACCAAGCTCTGCCCTACCCAACTTTCCACCAATTCTTATCGCATAATAAACGGCATTGCCGAGCTAAACCGTCGGGCTGGCCTTAATCTCGGTCTAGCTGAGCTCTTCCATCAATATTCCATAGGATCGGCCGAAGATGGCTGGGTTTACTACTTAAGAATAAGGCGCCGGTGTGAAAAAATAATAAAGGATACCCCTGATAAAGACGTGAATAATGATGATTTTTTCTGGGTATCTGGGAATTTTGAGGACTAACAAGCCCAGATCCCTGGCCATAGAATAAATTGGAAAAAGGGTGTAGCAGGTAGGGTTACCTCGGCTTCATTGCATGCTTTTCTTTACTTCGGTTTTCACTTCCTGAACCGAACTAACTGTTGTCTTCCTTCATGCAGATTTGAACTTTCTCAAGTCCCTATACAGCTACCCTAATTTGAATGTTCTTCGCACCGCGCTGTGATATCCAAACCGAAGTTGGACCGAGCTACTGAATTTTGAGCCGACCTACCGATACAGCGATAAACGAAAGACCAAGGTAACTGACTTTTTGTTAGAAGCCTCTCCCGAACCGGACCCAACCTTGCCCCAAATCAATTTGATCCCTCTAACCGCTGAGCAAGAGATGGCCAAAAAACAAGTTGCAAGGGCCCTCATGATTGAAACAAACCAGCCCGAGGTACCACCAGCCGGTCAGACCCAGGAGATCGTGGTGGCCCTTCCATCCCATCAACCCTCATCATCTCGTTCAAACAAGCGTGCTCGGACTTCCACAACCGAGCCACACCTTGTTGATGAAGAAGATACCATCCTTTTGCCAAGCCCTCCACCGAGCCCACAACCGGAGCGCTCTGACCGAGCTAGCTCGTCCAAGTGGGTTCCAAAGATCACTTTTCAGAACTGTGCTATACGGGATACTGATTCAGTGGTCGCTGAAAAAGACCACCTAATGGCATCCAATCTGGCCAAGAGCGTTTGCCTTCCAGCCGACATGGAGCACCACAACCATCTCACCGAGCTGAAGGCCATTCGCTCGGCCACAAAGTCAATGGTGCTAGTAAGTAACCTCCTTTGCTTATCTTTCTAATTTGCACAACTTTCTGCTCGGTTTTACTACAAGTCTCTTTCCATTTTTTTTTGCAGGCCATACAGAAGAACCACATCGCTCACAAGTGTGTATTGGAACTTCACAAAACAACAAGGCAGGCAATGGCCGAGGTAACTGTAGACACCCCATTTTTGACCGTCCTCAAGACCTGGACGTCACCGCTTGAACACTCGGTGATTATCCATGTTCGTGTTCGTTTGGAGTTCCCGGAGTTCTCGGCTACGCGTCTTGCCTCAGGACCTCCGAACTTGACCGTTTTGTGTCTGGTTTTGCACCAAACACTTGTGCTTTGCCTTGGAGGGGCAGAGGATGCCTTGGGAGACATCCCCACACACCACCGGCAGTGGCTAGAGGCCACCGGCTGGTTGATGTTGTCATCGGCACTAAATTGTGCCGGTCGGCACTCTTTTGTGCCGGTCGGTAGTCAATTTTGGCAAAATGACCATTTTGCCCTGCCGACTACTGTGCAGTTGCTTTATGAGATATTTTTAAGCAGCTGTATAGCATTTGTTTCTCCTCCATACACGTGTATGGAGGGATGAGTCCTTGGTTTACTTAGCTTGTAAGCTTTGATTCCTATAAGAGAAGACTCTCTTCTCTTGGCTCAAGGGTTAGAGAAGTTAGACATTTTAGAGAGAAAACACAGAGAAGAAGGTCTGGTTTTAGGTTAGAAATCCTATATCTATCCTATCTCTCTTTTCCTTGTTCATTTTGTACACTAGGTGCTTTAGTTCACACTATTGCATACAAGCACCTAGTGTTTCACCTTCCTCTTGGAGTTGAGGTTCTAAGAGCTTATTCTTGGTGTTCTTGACTGGTTTGAGGCTTAAGGAGACATCAAGGTCACCATTGTTGAAGAAAAGCTCCAAGGGTAAGAAACTTACTTTATTTACCCTATTCTTGCACTCCATTTCTACCTATCTTTGAACTGTTTTTTTGCTTAGTGTTTAATACAAAAAAGTTCTATTTTTTAGTCCTCTTGATAGTTTATTAAGAGTGTTTTGTGGTTTGGAAGGGTTTGACCACCCTTAGGCCTTGTAAGGCCCTTGTTTTGTGCCTATTTTGGTGAGATCCGGGATTTTGGTGTTTGGGGCTCTTCACCACTGAAATCTTGAGGGATTTCAGTGATGTAGATGATGCCTTAAAGTCCTAAGAAGGAGAGGGCCACCCCCTCTCCTTGATGTCCTTGAAAAGGGCAAGTTTTGGCCTCTTGAGGGAGCATTGTGCTTGAGTGTGTGTTGAGCATGTATGGACTGTTATTCATGCTTAGGATATCATGATTTAACATTGCTATGTGTTGGTTTAGTATTTCTTGCATGTTTCGCATAGATGCTTTGTAATGCCTTCTTGGTGCCTTAACATGCCTATGGTTGTTAACCCTAGTTCAAGCATGATTTAGGCTTAGACGTATGAATGTTTTGTGCTTATTTTGCCATGCTTTAGCTCTGTCCATGATTGTTTGGATCGATTTTGGCATGCTTAATATAGCTCAATTGCATTTGTGGCTTGTTAAGCTTGTTGGCCTCAAGTTTGTGAATGTATAGCATGTGTTGCTTGCATCATTTTGGTGGTTTAGAATCACCTAACATGTAATTTCAGTCCCTTTGGTGTGCTTGTATGCTTGCCTCGGTGGCCTCTTCATTGCTTTGAAAGCATGTGTTGTATGCCTTATGTTTTGAGCATTAATGTATGCCTTCGAGTTCAAGTCACTTAGATGCCATCTAGGTGGAATTTTGGGTTTAGTTTCATGTGTTAAAACTCTGATTTTAGTTGCTTAAGTATTGCCATGTTTAGGCTTGTCAAGTGTAGTTCAATACCCTTTTATTAGCCTTGAGCATTTGGGCCATACTTGCATGCTAATGTTGGCTATTTTGACTTGGTTTGGCACCATGTTTTGGCATGATTTTCATAGCTTTCTATGCATGCTAGCTGCCCTCTTTTAAGTGTTCTTAAGAGTTGCTTGTTCATGCCTAAGTGTTGGATTATGTATGCTCGCACGTGTGCATGTTTTGCATATATCTTAGTCTTCACTTCTATGGCATTTGGCCACTGATTTTAGGCCTACTTAGAGTTGCCTAACCCATGTGTAAGTCCATCCTCTTGTTGCTTGCCTATGCTCCTTGAGTGTTGTAATGTATTGGTAAATGGGTGCATGTTAGGACTAACATGATTGAATGAAGTCACATGCTTGTTTGTATGCTTGGACACTCACATTACACCTTGTATACTTGATGGTTGGCATTGGTGTTTCATGCCTTGTATATTTGTTAGCTTGTATGCTCCTTTGCATTAGCATGATTGCATACTAGTTGACATGCTTAGGGTTGCATTGCATTGACATGCATGCTTTACCTCTTGATCAAGTCATGATGGAGGTAGAAGCCCCTTTGATTTGTTTGATTGGTTTGCATGCATTTGAAATTTAAGTTGCACATTTGATCCTTTGGGCCATCATGCATGGGAATGCGTGATTGGTGGTCCGAGAATCGAGGCACATCTTCCTTTGAGTCACAAGTATGATAAGGAGTGTGTTTAGTGCATACATGCCTTGAATTGCATTGCCATGCAAGTTGTTGCCCTCTGCTGCTGTGAGTTGCAGGTTCTGCAGACATTCAGTGCCGACCGGCAGTATTTTTGCAGCCGATGGATCAATTTAGTGCCGATGAGCTCAATCCACTGCCGGTGGGAGTTTTGTGCAGCCGGTAGTGATCTCCAGTACCTAAGGAAGTATTCCTAAGACTTTGGCAGTCTTCAGAGAAGGAAAGCAGGGAAAACAGAGGCAAGCTAGGCATGGCAGTGCAATTCTGAGCGGAATCCGAGCGCGCGTGCATTGAGCCCTCGCCCCGAGGCGGTTTACTGTTTTCCTTAGATAAATTAATTTGTTAATTTAATTAATTTGTAATATTTAATTAGCTTGCGTAGTTAATTATTTGTATTATTCTTTCGGCCCCTCCGAGCGAGGGCAAATTTGTAATAAGTGTGGGTGAGTGGTGTGTATGTCTTCCAACCCCCACTTTTCTTCCCTTTTATTTACCTGCTTATGATGGTAGATTAGGGCACGTCTATTTTAGCATATCTTATGCAATGCATGCGTGCATCCATGCATTTGTCGACATGCACCGGGCTCGGTACATCATACAAACTGCATCGTACTCTCAATTTCCAAATTGAATACGTGCATCGAATGATTGCATGTCACATGCCATTTTAGGGTTAGCCAAGCCTACTCTAGATTGCACCCTTGCCTGCGATGCATTAGTCATCTTAACATGAACTAGGGCACGCATGTTTGCTAACTAGTTTTTGTTTTGGCACGGAGTACGATGTAAGTATTTATGCTTTAGCATATCGCATGCGTGTGAATGTTAACATGACAGTATGCTTACCATGCGGCTAAGTGCTTATGTGAGATAAACTGTTTGAATGCCTGTGGGTGGAGGTTGGGTTGCTTGAGTTGGAAAACTCATTGAAATCCATATTTTAGCCTACTTGCGAGTAGCAAAACCCGAAACGCTTTCAAAACAAACGGATATGCAATGATTATTTCCGAATTAGGCAATCTAGTCTATACTTGTTTGCTGCACGCATAACATAGTAATTCTAGGCTAATAATTGGAATAAGAACACATAATGTTTTCAAAATCGGATATCACGGTTAGTAGAGGCCGGTCTTCGGACCGGGCGAAAGGGAGTGCTCATAGCTGACCTTCCCCGATCGTACCCAAGCTCCCGAGCCAAGACATTTGGTGATGACGGACACGTGGCCTTCGGCACCGAGTCAGGGTTTCCTAAATTTCCCATTTTAAAAAATATTTAGGTGGCGACTCTATAATCTGGCAAAGCAGTCCGTGTTTGGCACTACTTTTCAAAAAATCTGTTTTTCTTCAAAACGATTTGCCAGAGTTGGACTCTTTGGTTCAGATTTAGAACCACAACACAAAAAGGAGAGTCCGAGCTGTAGAGTGAAGCCCACTGGCGCGTTTACAGTAACCGAAAAAACCGCCGAGCTAGAATAGGCCAGGAAGCAGATAGCCAAGCTACAAACCGAGAATGGTCGTCTCACCGGTCTTGTTAGCTCGGCTGAAGCAGACAAACCAAAGGTTGCGGCCGTGATAAAAGATAAATATCTGCGCGAGCTGGCCAAGCTTGAAGGAAAAAAGAATGCCGAAATAACAAAGGTTGAGAAGAAGCTGGAGGATGCGGAGGACCGCGGTTTCAAAGGGGGCGAAGCCCTGTACATCAAGCAGTGTGAAGCCGCGAAGGACCTGTTCTTTAAATGCGGGTGGAGGGGGACTGTGGCACAGCTCGGTCATGGACCTGAGACCGAGGTCTTCAATCCTCCTCCATATTTCATACCGAGCTCAATGGCGGAGTATGCTGCTACCATTCAGCAACAATTTCTGGAGGAGGAGGATGAAGATGAAGCTCCAGAAGACAACACTTGATCCGGTCGCCAGTCTACCTCCCCAACTCCAGAGGTCTCCATCCCACCTTTCCCAACTGTGTCCGATGCTGTGCTTCCAACCGAGCTACCTCTAGGAGAAGACCGGGTGATTTTAGATGCTGACTTAGATGACCTGTTTGCTTGACTATGTACTTTTCTCTCTTTTTTTTTTTTTTTTTGCCTTTTGGAAAGAGAGATTGTAACCAAGATAAAGTCCCTCCCTTTTGTACTTTGACTTTGCATGATTAATGAAATCTCTTTTGTTCTAACTGTTATTTAGGTTAACTACCATGCATGTAACTTTCTAACTGTAATCTGAATGAAGTATAATATTCTTGGGCCGAGATGTCTTATTTTGGTCATAAACTTTACAATTTGACTGGTCATACCTGCCAACCTCTTTAGCCTTGATCCTTATCTCGGCTAAAGAACAATAAGCGTTGGTTTTTCCAGCCAACCACTCTTCAGCCTAGATCCTTACTTCGGCTGAAGAGTACTAAGTGTTGGTTTTTCCAGCCAACTTCTTTCAGTCTAGATCCTTATCTCGGCTGAAGAACAATAAATGTTGGTTTTTCCAGCCAACCATTCCTCAGCCTAGATCCTTACTTCGGCTGAAGAGTACTAAGTGTTGGTTTTTCCAGCCAACCTCTTCAGCCTAGATCCTTATCTCGGCTGAAGAACAATAAATGTTGGTTTTTCCAGCCAACCACTCTTCAGCCTAGATCCTTACTTCGGTTGAAGAGTACTAAGTGTTGGTTTTTCCAACCAACCACTCTTCAGCCTAGATCCTTACTTTGGCTGAAGAGTACTGTGCTGGTTTTTCCAGCCAACCTCTAAGTTGGTTATTTCTGCCAACCTAGAGTAGAGTGTTTGGTTATTCCTGCCAAATGTCCTGCAGCCTAGATCCTTATCCTGGGCTTAGGAGAGGTGTTGGTTATTCCAGCCAACTTCTAAGTTGGTTTTTCTGCAAACCTAGAGTAAAGTGTTTAGTTATTCCGACCAAACGTCCTGCAGCCTGGATCCTTATCCTGGGCTTAGGAGGGGTGTTGGTTTTTGCAGCCAACCTCTAAGTTGGTTATTTCTGCCAACCTAGAATGAAGTGTTTGGTTATTCCGACCAAATGTCCTGCAGCCTGGATCCTTATCCTGGGCTTAGGAGGGGTGTTGGTTTTTGCAGCCAACCTCTAAGTTGGTTATTTCTGCCAACCTAGAATGAAGTATTTGGTTATTCCGACCAAACGTCCTACAGCCTGGATCCTTATCCCAGGCTTAGGAGGGGTGTTTGGTTTTTCCAGCCAATTTCTTCAGCACTGATCCTAATCTTAGCTGAAGAGAGTGCAAAGTTGGTTATTTCGGCCAACTATGCTTTCAGTGCGCCTAACTTACTAAAACAATCTTTTACAGAAGGAAGACAACTATACTGAAAAGAAACTACTTGTTTTATTGAGAAAGAAAAAATTACAAATACTTGAAAGAAAAGTTAAAAATAAAATAGTTTGAGATTGGCAGTGTTCCATGGCCTGAGAATGGCTTTGTTGTCTTTATCTTCTAAGTGGTATGCCCATTTTCCTGCTAATCCAACCACCTTGTAAGGTCCTTCCCAGTTAGGTCCTAACTTGCCATCTCCGGGTACCAAGGTGTTTCCCATCACTTTGCACAGTACCCAATCTCCGATTTTGAATTGTCTTGGATGTATTGTTTTGTTATACTTTCTGGACAACTCTTGCTGGTACGAAGCAATGTAAACCAGTGCTCTTTCTCTTCTTTCTTCCGCGAGATTGAGCTCCAATGCTATGGCTTCTCCATTTAAGTCTGGATCAAAATTTTCATTTCTAATTGTGGGGAGGCCAACTTCCAGTGGGATTACTGCTTCCATGCCATAGGCCAAGGAAAAAGGCGTTTCACCAGTTGACCGCCGAGGTGTGGTACGGTAAGCCCATAAAACGTGAGGGAGCTCCTCAGCCCACTTTCCTTTTGCTTTCTCTAACCGTTTCTTCAATCCGTCCAAGACGACTTTGTTTGATGCTTCCGCTTGGCCATTTGCTTGGGGGTATGCTGGTGTAGAATTGTAGAATTCTATCTTGTACTCCTCACAAAAGCCTCTAAAAATTTTGCCGTCGAATTGAGTGCCGTTGTCCGATATTAGAGCTTTTGGTATGCCGAACCGAGTGATGATATTCTGCCAGACGAACTTTTTCACATCCTTCTCCTTGATTGATGCCAATGCTTCTGCCTCTACCCACTTTGTGAAGTAGTTTGTTACTGCAAGGAAGAGCTTTCTGTTGCCGGGTGCCGTTGGAAGTGGTCTTACTATGTCTAAGCCCCACATTGCAAAGGGCCATGGGCTTGTTAATGGTAGGAGTTCTCTGGCTGGCTGATGTATTTGGTGTGCGAACTTCTGACATTTCTCGCACTTCTTGACATACTTCTCTGAATCCGCTTACATGTATGGCCACCAATACCCTTGTGAAATTGCCTTGTAGGCCAATGATCTTCCTCTTTGATGGCTTCCGCATACGCCTTCGTGTATTTCGAACAAGAATGCTTCCACTTTGTTGGGGTGGACACACTTTAGGTAAGGTCCTGTGAAGAATTTCTTGTACAATGCCATTGATGGGGAGAGCCAAAAGCGCTGTGACTTTGCTCTTATTTTGTTGGCTTTTTTCTTTTCTTCCGGTAAGACGCCGTCTTTTAGGAACAGTATGATGGGATCCATCCATGAAGGGCCTAGTTCGGCACAACATACCTCTTCTACTTCGGGTTCTTCAATGCTTGGTCTTGGTAGGTAGTCAATCAGCAATGGATGAGGGATGGAGGTATCTGCCATTGAAGCAAAGCCTGCTAGTTCGTCCGCTCTACTGTTTTCTTCTCTGCCAATCTGCTCTATCCGCACTACTTCAAATTTCTTGATCTCCTTTCTGACTAACTCTTGTTACTTAGCCATCCTGTCATCCTTTGCCTCGTAGTCACCTAAAATTTGGTTTACCACCAGCTGTGAGTCACTGTAAACCATTAGCTCGGTGGCCTTCATGTAGGATGCTGATTTTAAGCCTGCCAGAAGCGCTTCATATTCCGCTTCGTTGTTTGATGCTAGGAAGCCAAGGTTGACTGCTTGCTCCACCACTAGGCCATCTAGTGAGATGAGGACTATGCCTAGTCCTTCACCGTGCCTGTTGGACGCTCCATCCACGAAGAGCTTCCACATCTCTCCAAACGAACAGTTTCCAGCAAGCGGAAGGATTAGATGATGCCTTGGGATCGAGAGTGTTTGCTTTGCTGTTCTGCCCCTCGCTATCTGATTATACCAAGTCTTTATTTGTTGGTGACCTTGCTTGGGGTAACATGGTTTGCTTCTTCCTCTCTTACCTTACTCTGTCTGCCTTAGGGTCTGACTGGGTATCTTGCCACCAGGGGTTGCGCTTTCTAGCGGTCAACTTCCAACCCTAGTTCGGTTATATCAGTCAGGTCGACTGGGCAGATATGATGACTCCTGGGTGTGAATTCTGCGACAAAGCTCTGCCAAGGCTTGGGCTTTTACCGCGGTCTAGGTTGGAACTTGATGTCGAACTGTCCCAACTCTACTGCCCCTTTAGGATTTTCCCAGAAAAGTTTGCCCTCTCAAACAAAGCTTTTAATGGAAAGGCTGTGAGGACGACTATGGTATGGGTGTGACAGTAATGCGACAACTTCCTTGAGGCCATCATCAAGGCTAGGGCCAATTTTTCCAGTGGTAAGTACCTTGTTTCTGCGCCTAGTAATGTCTTGCTGACATAAAAGATTGACAGATGTTGGATTCTTTCTGCTAGGACCAACACTGCGCTAATTGCGTACTGTGAAACTGCCAGGTACAAGAAGAGTTCTTCTCCAGGTATTGGGGTTACAAGCAGTGGTGGAGAAGACATATTTTTTCAAGCTTTCTAGAGCGTGGTCGCATTCTTCGTCCCACTCGAACTTGGCTCTTAATGCTTGAAAAAATGGTCGACATCTGTCTGACGACCGATTTATGAATCGATTGAGTGCAGCTGCTATGCCGGTGAGATGCTGCACTTCTTTTACTGAGTTGGGCCTCAATAAAATACTCGGGCATATCCGGGGTAGGGGGAAGCTGTCCTTTGGGCACGCTTTGTTGACTGTTTTGTAGTCTACGCAGACACGCCATTTTCCATTCTTCTTTGGCACCACCACTGTATTGGAGATCCATCTGGGGTAGTGCACCTCTCTGATAGCTCCTGCCTCTAGTAGGTTTCTTACTTCTTCGGCCACTATCTCGGCGTGGTGGAGTGCCGATCTGCGAGTGTGCTGAATGATTGGTTTGGTAGTTAGGTGGACGTTCAATTGGTGACAGATGAAGCTTGGGTCAATGCCAGGCATATCATACGGCGTCCAGGCAAATACTTCGATGTTAGAGGTCAAGAATTCCATGACCTCTATTCTCTCAGTGCTGGACATAGATGAGCCAAGCAAAAAGAACTTATCCGGGTTCTTTTCATCTATTCTTACCTGTGCCAAGTCTTCCACTGCCTTCTGTTCAGCGGCTTTGCCAACATCCGCGAACAATTCATTGCTCTCTGGTTCTTCCACCATCTGTATAAACCCCTTGGCAGCTCGGCTGCCATTTACTGTGACGGAGCATTGCTTGGACATAATTTGGTCTCCGTAGACCTTTTCAATTACTCCGGCTTCGTTGGGGAACCGTATTACTTAATGGTAGGTTGATGCTACTGATCGCATGGCATGCAGCCATGTTCTTCCTAAGATGATGTTATAAGCGGAAGGGACTTTCAATACCCATAATTCTACTTGTTTCGTCATGCTTCCTGCTCTGATTGGGAGGATTATCTTACCGACTGGCCACTCTGGCATTGAGTTGAACCCGATCAGGGGAGATACAGCAAGTTTCAAGTCTTTGTCCTTCAGTTTCAATTGTTTGAAGGTTTCGTGGTACATTATCTCGCATGAGCTCCCTTGGTCAATCAAAATTCACTTGATGTCGTAATCCTTGACGCGGAGAGTGACGACCAGTGCATCATTGTGAGGGCAATATATCCTTGCCAAGTCTTTGTCCGAAAAAGACATGACGTTCGTGGCCTCTGTTCTCCCCTTTTTAATGGTAGGTTGCGCACTCAATACCTCCCTTAAGTGTTCAAACCTTCTTGATCATTCCTCTGAGCTCACATACTCTCTCAGGTTCGAATACCCCATGTATTATGTTAATCACCCTTGATGTGGGGCGTCGATTGGCATTCCATCTGGGTTATCGTGGTTCTGGGGGCTGGCTGTGTCCCTCCTTTTATGTACTTGTCCAGGTGCCCAGCTGCCACTAACTCCTCCAAGTGTTGCCATAATGGCGTGCAATTTTCAGTGCGGTGTCCCTTTTCCTTATGGAAGGTGCACTTGGATCTTTCATCATAGTCCTTTTGTGCTTCTCCCAGCTTAGCTGGCCATCTGGCGAAATGTTCATCACGTATCTCACTGAGAATTCTGTAGATTGGTTTCTTGAATACTGTGGTAATGGCAGTACAGACTCTCAACCATCTTTTATCTCGGTCCTCTTCGTTGTCTTGCCTGCCTCATCCATTCTTGCTTGGACGTTCTACCGTGCTGACCTTTGCCGTAGTCTTCTTATCTAGCGCTGCTGTTATACCAGATTTTGCTTTAGCATGGGCGCCATCTTTCTCCACCCGAATATGTTGGTGCACTCTCTCCATCAAGCCTTCCATCGTGAGGGGTGTGTAGACACCCCATTTTTGACCAACCTTAAGACTCAAACGTCACCAACTGAGCGCTTGGTGATGTTGCATATTGTGCTCGTTCTGAAGTTACGGAGTCGCGGCCGCGAGCCTTGCCTCCGGACTTCCGGACTCTTTTGTGCCTTGCCTCGGTTTGCGAACCATGCCCTGTTTTCTTTGTTTTCTCTTCCTGAAGGGAGGGAGAGGTCTCATAGACCATCTCTCAATGGCCGTAGGCTACGTTTCGTGGTCGTAGGCCATTTTTCCCGTTTGGAGCCCGGTTCTCTGTTTTCAGAGCCGTCGGCCGTGTGCCTCGGTTCGGGACCGCTTAACCACCCCCGTTTGCTCCGATTTTTGGCATACACCTTGTTTCCTCTCTTTTGAGGGACACTGTGGCCCAAGAGACCAACTTCATGGTCGAACGCCACCTCCGGTGCTTAATAGTCAGTTTTCGGGGCCCCAGGCCCCGCGTTTTGGCCCCTGAACCTTCGTTTTGCATCAGTTTGGGTTCATTTTTGGCGGAGACCTTATTTTCATTGTTAGAAAGGTTGTAGGAAGGTGGGAGGCCAGAAATTGTTCTGAAAACCAGTTTTATTTCTTCATTGCTCTTCATCGCCCGTTTTCTTCACTAGAAAGCTGGTTTTTCCCACTCCCGGGCCACTTTTTCTGACTTTCCACCACATCATTGTGTTGTACACACCTGGGAGGCCACCAATATGGGTAGGCCAGCTAGCAATTGTCCTTGACCCTTTTGAACCCCTCTAAAAGGCTAGTTTTTCTCTCTCCTGGTTCACATTTTCTGGGTTTTGACCATACAGCTGTGTTGCACTCATCTGGGAGGCCACCTTTTTGGGGTGGCCGGCCAGCAATTCTTGTTGACCTCTTTGACCCCTGGTCAGCCGGCCAGGGGAGGTGGCCGGCCGGCCACCTGGACCTTTTGCACCTGGCCGGCTATTTTTGTCCCTCCTGGTGCATTCTAGCTGTGCCAACTGTTTTGCACCAGACCCCCTGCCCGAGGGTCTGTCCTTTTAGGAGGAGATTTGAATTGGTTTTTCCCCCCTTTTCTTTGGCTCCCCTCCCTCTATATAACCAACACCCCACTTCATTTCTAAGGGTTAGAAAAACCAGCTGGAGCATTGATACATACATCCCCATATATCTCTCTTTTGTGCTAAAAGTCCATATTTTTTTGCATATTTACCCTACACCTCATAGCCTACCCCCTCCATCACTCATTCCAGCACCTTGGGGGCCATTTGAAGAGGTTGAAAGCTCAGAATTTTGGACCAAAAGCTCCTGATTTGCTGCTCTTCAAGGGTAAGTACCTATTTCCCTTAAACTTGTATTTTTTTGCTTCATCTATAAGCTATACTTGCAAGCATTTTTGGGCTTCGACCTGAACTGAAAATAGTCTTATTTTGAGCTCATTTTCATGTTTGATCAAGGACTCTTTATTGTTTGAGGCCATCTACTTCCCCTTACCCTTTATCTCTCTTTCAGGGTCATTTTTGCATCATAGATTAGCCTTGTTTGTGAGCATTTCTGGGCTTCGAGCCAAACTGTAAAGTATCTTTTTTTAAGTCCACTTCAACTTTGTTGAAGGGATCTTTACTGTTTGAGGCCATCTACTTCCCCTTACCCTTTATCTCTCTTTTAGGGCCATTTTTGCATCATATTGTAGCCTTACTTGTGAGCATATTCGAGATTTTCCATAAACTGTAAAGTATTTGTTTTGAGCCCCTCTTAAACTTTGTTGAAGGGCACTTGGCTGTTTGAGGTCTTTTACTGCCCTGTTTGTCCAATCTCTCTTTTAGGGCTGTTTTTGCATGATACATTAGCCTTATTTGTGAGCCCTTTTGGACCTTGACCTAAACTGAAAAAAGTCTTGTTTTGATATCATCTTCATGTTTTATTAAGGTCTATCCTCTTTTTGGGGTCATCTTCCCCCTATGCATGCTTCATCTCTTCATGATTAGGGCTATGTATTAGAACACTTGCATTGGCCATGGTTTGGCCTCTTAGCCACTGAAATCCATGCCTTTTTGAGTGCCAAAATCAGAGGGGATGCCCCCCTTCTCTCCTTGTTTTGTTTAATGGTCCTTTTGGCCTTCCAAAGGACCTCATAGTTGCATGCTTCTAAGCCTTGTTCCAGGCCTTTTTCAGTGGGTTTTAAGACCCCCATAACTCATTTCCAGGGGTGGTTTTGTTATGCTTCATGTCTATCTTGTATGTGCTTAATAACCCCTTGAATGGCCTTCTAAAGGAGCTCATCATTTTTGCACATGTTGGCTGCATTTCAGTGATTATTTGGGCATATTTTCACATGTTTTGTTCACTGATTTTTGCTAGTTTGATGAGTTCTCATATGCTTCATGCACATGCCATGTAAACCATGTTTGCTAGTCAAAGTTGCATGCTATTTTAGTCCATCATGCTAACACCTTTTGGCCATGCTTTGAACTAAAAATGTTCATGTTTTGAGACTGCCTTGGCTCTGTCTTTGTGCTTCATAGTCAAATAATGCATGCTTTGTATAGCTATAAGTCAATACATGTGCCTAGTTTTGAGTTTCGGGACCATTCCATGCATTGTATGACGTATATCCATGATTCGAGATCATTTTGCATCATGATTTAGTGCTGGAATTTGCATGTTTGAATGCCATGTTTCATGCCTTGCCATGCCTTGTTAGAGTGGCATTTGGTGCCTTAGGTTCGGTCCTCAGTTTGCGTACATATATGCACGCATTTCGGTTATCTCATTTTCATCTTATGGCCGCTGATGTGAGTGTGGCTGAGGCCCACTCATATTGGTATAAGTCCATCGTGCATTGTGCCATTCCATTTCACAGCATTGCGTATGCTAGGTTGTATATTAGAGCATTGTGTATGCCATGTTACATCGTGCATTGTGTATGCCATTTCATAGCATTCTGTATGCTAGGTTGCATGTTAGGATTGCATTCATGCATGTCATGCATATTACATTGTGTTTGGGATAGGAGTTAGCCCGAGCACGGGGAACGAGGGACGTTTCGTACTCTGAGTGACGGAACATGTCTCAATTCCCAGTCGCCGACACTCCGGATTAACCATGATGGAGTCTCGGTCTTGTTGTGTTTACATGTGCATTCATTTCATATTAAGTCGTGCAATTCGACTCCTCGGCCATCATGCATCGGGATGCGTGATTGATGGCACGAGGATCGAGGCAAGCATACATATGTGAAAATACATTGCCATGCCCCTTTCTTGCTCTCTGTTGCAGCAAATCAGAAACCGGCAGTCTTTTGGAGCTTCGTGCAATATTCCGGGCTTAATTGTAAACAGAGGCTAATTGGGGCATCGCAATGGATTTCCACGCAAGGCAACTCAAGCATGCATCATTCATCATTCGGAACAGAGCTAAGGCGGTCCATGGGCTTGCATGCCAATTTACTGTTTTCCTAGTTCATTTGTTAATCAATTAGGGTTTTGTACTTATTCGGACTGTAATTATTCATTTGGGACTGTATTATTTATTCGGACCCTCCGAGCGAGGGCACAATTGTAATAAGTGTGTGTGTGTGTGATGTATGTCTTCCAACCCCACGTCTTTCTCCCTTTTATTTACCAGCTTATGATGGTTAGATTATGGCATGTTTCAATTAGCATACTTATGCTTGAATGTTTGCATCCATTCATCTGTCTTGCATGCACCGGGCTCGGCGCATCATACTCACTGCATTGTATTTCAATTCCGAGTTGAATACATGTCAGCTACAACATTCCATATGCCATGTTTAGAATAGCTGAGCCTATCTTAGTTGCATTCCTGCATGTGTCGCATTAGGCATTTCTGTATAGTTAGGATCATGCATGGATTTCTAACATAGTTTCCGTTTTGGCTTGGAGTACTCGGTAAGTTTTTATGCTTTAGCATCCTTGCATGTGTGTGAGTGACTGCCATGATAGCATGCTTACCATGAGGCTATTTGCTTATGTGATATAATTGCCTGAATGCCTGTGGGTGAAGGTTGGGTTATTTGGATTGGAACAATGCATTGACTGTGAGTTTTAAGCCCACTAGATAGTGGCAAAACCATCTTTTCTAAGCCCGCCTGAGGGTGGCAAAATCTGCATTTTAAGCCTACTTACGAGTAGCAAACCATCTTTCAAAAAACAAACATGAAATGTTTTGTTCCAATTCAGGCGACCCGGTCTATACTTGTATGCTGTGCTCATCACATAGTAAATCTAGGCTAATAACCGGAATAAGAACGCATAAGGTTTTCAAAACTAGATATCATGGTTAGTAGAGGCCGATCTTTGATCGGGCGAGCGGGGGTGCTCACGAAGTGACCTTCCCCAATAGTACCCAAGTTCCCGAGCCGAGGCAACTTTGGTGATGACGGACACGTGGCCTTAGGCAAACGAGTCAGGGTTTCCTAAATTTTCCCAAAAATAAAATATTTAGGTGGCGACTCTGTATCTGGCAAAGCAGTCCATGTTTGGCACTTCTTTCAAAAAATCTGTTTTCTCAAAACGATTTGCCGGATTTGGACTCTTTGGTTCAGATTAAGAACCATGACAATTTGAGTCCGAACTGTAGTGAACCCAAATGAACAGAACGGGACTCATCCTCCCGGGGCGTTCGGGGACGTCAACAGGGTGGCGTCATAGTAATTGAATCCCTCAACCTGTTTCCGACCGGAAGTCCTCTTTTGTATTGTGCGATGGCGAGATTGGTGGGGCAGTCCCCTATCTGGTTGAATGTCTCCCAGTAGCGACTGTTGTAGGATCTCAATGTTTCCTTGTCGCCCATGTCAATGGAGAGTAGTTGATCGATCTCCACTGGGGTCTTGGTGTTCGTTCTGAACCTTGTCACGAACGCCTCTGCCAATTGTGCCCAGGAGGCTATGCTGCCTTCTGGTAGCCTTTCAAGCCAGGTTAAACCTAGGTCGGCTTGATGGGAATATGATGCACATTAAAGCCTCGTTTCGTCGGTAAACTGCCATGATCTGGCGAAAGTGGCTTAAGTGCGAGTAGGGGTCTATTTTCCCTCATATGTAGTAAACTTGGGCTGAAGGAAGCCGGAAGGTAGGGGCGCGTTCTCAATTGCCGGAACGAACGGCGAGGTCTGCAGTCTTGCTAAGGCTTTGTCTATCGGTTCATAAGCAAGGTGCGCTATTGGCATTCCTACTTCGACGCTTCCATGCGTCCGAGGAGCCAACCGCTGAAGGGCTGAGACTCTGCGCGGGTCGCGCGCCCTGGTATCCTTTTTCCATCGTGCCCTTTTTTCTAGCACAGTTCGTAGGTCGGATGATCTAGGCAACTCTGTCTACTTGGATGATGTCTGGTGCGTGCGCGAGGGCCGATAGGTGCTTCCCTCAGTGTATGACCTCTTAGTTCTCGTTCTCTCAGACCTGGAGTAACGAGTCCTGGCAGTCCTGGATTGAGTATCGCCTATTCTGAGGCTTCTACTCTCTGCTTGTGACGGTGTGGTATGCCTACCACGATCCTCCGAGTGGCGAGGGGGCGCGTTGCCTTTGCGCCCCTCTCCTGTCGCCACCCCTTTTCCTTTAATCTGGCATTTCAAAGCCTCCATGTCCGCCGCCATCTTCCTTATCAGTTCATCTTGCTCTTTTACACGATCCTCCAGAGCTTGAGGGTTGATTCTTCGCCTTTGCCTTTCAGGACTTTGTGAGCGAGAGCGACGGGGGCTATTGTTCCGCCTCCCCCTTGCATCTCTCCGGGAGTTCTGTCGCTGGGGCTCTAAGTCAGCCATGGATGGGAGGGATAGAAGGCAAACCTTCGCGCCTCCCACCCCCTTCTGG
The DNA here is from genome assembly GCA_030407325.1 of Camellia japonica. Lineage (NCBI taxonomy): Eukaryota > Viridiplantae > Streptophyta > Magnoliopsida > Ericales > Theaceae > Camellia > Camellia japonica. The sequence goes on along the minus strand of JAPPVO010000013.1, from coordinate 83,384,967 downwards.
GGTTTGTCCGTCGATGGCGGACTGCGGCAAATCTTCGTTGTGCGCCATTGCTTCCAATTAGCGAGGAAACTTGATCAAGAGGTTTTGTTCTTTCTGTATCTTCCCACAAACGGCGTCAATTGTACAAGAAAGAAATAAACATTCTCGTATAATCCTGTTGATCAAGATTGCGCTCCTCCGTACGACGTCGCTCTATTCCCTGAAAACACAAACGTGAGCTAGCCGGCGGGTGTGTGTCGGATACCTCTCCGATGCCTAAGTCAGAAAATAGACAAATAGACAGAAAGCTCTGTGTATTCGGGAATCAAAGTTGTGTTACCTCTTCATAGGTGATGTTGTGAGCTTTTATAGGTTCCGTGTGGCATAATCTTAATAGGATTCTTATTCCTCCATGTAGAGTCCTCCTAGGAATCATATTCCTGAAAGATAATGCTTATCCTTCAACACCCCCTCACTGCTTAAACCAAGTGAGATGGTTCTTACCATGGTTGAATGTTAATACGACCGAGATAACATAGCCATGCTAAAGCCGCAAACTAGACCGAGCTCCCATTAGCTCGGTTCTTCCTTCCACCGCGTGTACCTCGGTTTGACATATTCCAACTGGGTTGTTTGAAACCGCACTAACCACAATGAGCCGAGACCGAGCTAACCAATAGCAAGGTTCTTGAGGAAAGCTCAACATACTTCGGCTCAATATGGTATGACCGAGCTAACTACTTCTGCTCTAAGTGTGGAGACCAAGCTAATCTGCAGAGCTCTCTTGGATCGGGCTAACTGCAGAGCTCTCTTGGACTGGGCTAACTTCTAGGCCCTTTTACTCTGCCTCTCTTACTATGGCCCACACATCGGCCCATTTACCCAGCTCGGCCCAATTTACTTATAAATTGCCCTCTCAAATACTTATAATTTGGCTCCTATAAATTTTGCATCCCCTACTTTGGCTTCGTTTGGCAAAACAATTTGGGGTTAAGTTAGCCACTATAAGATTAAATAGACTAAAAATTCAACAAGATAAAATGTCATATTCCAAGTATAATCATTTCACTTTTTCTCTCACAAAAATTAAAAAAATTAAAAAAAATAAATTTAAATAAACTTTTTAATCCTAAATTAAAATAGTCAAAAAAAACCAACTTAAAAAAATCAAGGGAAATTCCTCGTAGCTCGAAAAAGTGTGGCACGAATGGCTCGAAAATAATCTCTTACCGGTAAGAGATTATTTTTTTGCCTATGAAAATAATCTCTTACCGGTAAGAGATTATTTTTTTGCCTATGAAAATAATCTCTTACCGGTAAGAGATTATTTTGAGCCATTCGAGCCGTGATATTCGAGCTACGTAGCAGTGCTGAAAAATCAATTGTCAACCTACAACTTTATATAATCCACTCTTGTGGAATGAATGGTATAATTGGGCTGACGAGGTCTATTAGGAGTTTCATTATAGTGAATTAAATTTGTTCATTTTGTCAACTCTTCTGTATACGTTATAAATAAAAAGTTAAATTTATCAAATAATCATAATCACACAACTATATTATGGTCAGTTTGAGATAAAGGTTGGGGCTAAAATAGTTATATAAGTTAAAATAATTTATTTTAGTTAAATAAGATAAAATATTACATTCAACTCATAATTATTTTATTTTTTCTCTCATAAAAATAAAAAAAATCAAAATTTTTTATCCAAAACGAGGCTTTTTAACTTCAGACTAAAATAGCAAAAAAAAAAAATCAAAAGACTAAAAAGCAACTCACATTCCAAACGAATCGTATTTGTACTCATGGCATGGATACTAGGACCTATTTGGGAAGTTTATTTTTATTTTATTTTATTTTTTATTTTTTTAAACTAAAATTTGAGGTAAAAGTATGTTTGGAAATTTTTTTTTTTTAATCTTTTTACAAAAAAAAAGTATGCAAAAAGTAGAATGAATAAAAAAGAATCTTTTACTTTTTTATGAGTTGAAATTCTTTTAAGTTTTTGATTTTTTGAATGACTTTGACAATTGTTTTTACTAAAGAGGCCGTTGTCAAGCGGGTTTTAACTTCTAAGCCTCGTTTGGTAATTATATATTTTAGCTAAAAAGTTAAAAAGTCATTATAAGTTGTTACATCTCTCTCTTTACTTTTCTACATATCTTTTTGTAAAAAGTCAAAAAATTACTAAATTTTCTTATTTCCAAACGAGGTCTAAATATATTTACAAATTATCTATTTTTAAATTAATAAATATAATAAGAAATTATGACTATAATTATTATATCAATCTTGTTTTTTTGTATGATCTATACACAATAACAATAAAATCAACTATTTAAACCACTGAAATGAGATTTGTGATGAGCTCTGTGGGCTCAATTGCACGTTCAATCCACATGAATGAATTCCACATAAGCTTGTTTCATGTGAATATAATTGATTTTTTAATAGGAAATATAAAAAGTAAAAATAAAAAGTTTGTTTAACCATTATCCCATAAATTATTTATTTATTTTTTTTAATTTCACCCTCAAGTTGTCACTTTCATTTATTTATTTATTTATTAGAATTTTTTATGTCAACTTTTGTGGTCCAATTGAAGACAACTATCTAAATTAATAGCTTTTAAAGCTTAATTTTATGAACAAAAAGTCATTTTAACATTTGAACAATACTTAAATGATAGTAGGGAAAATGAGAGGACTAGGACTAGGTAAAATTCAAATATAAGGATTCATACTTCCCAGTTAATGAGGATGAGGTAAATTACATTTCACTTTAATTTTCGTAATTTTAATTAGAACTATTTAAATATCATACTTTCAATTTTGGTATAATATGATCGGTTTATTATGGGTTGTTAACATTTTTAAAAGGAAAAATATCACATGCAAAACTAAAAGGGCCAAATGTTAAATCGTTATGAGATTGGACTGTCTTTAGTCCACTATCGTATTGGACCGTCTAGTCTGGCTTGTTAGGTCCACTTTTGGGTCTTGTTTCGATAATCCGAACCGTTTATATTTTAGGATTCTTCGAATATATAATCTCTGCAAAAAATCAAGTCGATCGAATAACGAAAATCATGTGTTCGGATCAATTTTGTATGAATCGTTTATTTTCTCACTGTCAATTTTTTTTCATACAACTGATCTGGACATGTGATTTCTTTTATCCGATCAATTTGATTTTTTACAAAAAAATAATATACTTAACGAATTCTAAAATATGATCGGTTCGAATCATCAAAATAGGACCCAAAAGTGAACCCAATGAACTCAACAGTACCTCTCGAGTCCGATTTAGGACAGGAAAGAAGCGAAGCCCAATCTTTATCTCACATTAACTTAACAATGTTATAGTCCCTACTACAAATCGAATTATTGTTCCATTCAATATTTACTCAAGTTAAACCCCTAATCTCTAGTACTTATGCCATCATCCATCAAGTCATTGGTTAACCTAAAGCTATATGATTCATGTGGCAAAGAAGGGGATTCAATGGCTTTTATTGTGCTTTGGATTTTCTTCCTTTGTTTCATTAATTTTGGTGCCTCTTTTCTGCAGATGAGATTAGGGGTGATTTTGATGCTATATTGGTGCTGCCTTTTGGGCAATTGCTGCTGCTTGCCCTTTTGCTACTGGTTTCTTCTCTTTATGTATTTTTGCTACATTAGTTTGCTTTGGGCTTTTGAGGTTGGCATCTTGCTAATTTCAAGGTCTCTCGTTTCGCTAAGTGTTTGCACATGATTGGCTGAAATCGTATGTGTCACCTAGTTGGAATATACTTAATTGACAATTATGCATATTTTTTTAGCTTGGCTTATTGATGTACTAATAGTTGGTACATATTGAGTGTAATTCAAATAAATAATAAATCAATGATAAAAAAAAAGGCTAGTATCATAATAGTAAAAGCTTTTTTAAACTCAAGGAGAAGTAAACAAATGTTTAAACACTAAGGGTTCGTTTGGAATGTGAGTTGGCTTTTTGATTATTTTAACCTAGAGCTAAAAAGTCTCGTTTGGGATGGATTTTTTAACTTTTTTGACTTTTGTAAGAGAAAAATAAAATGATTATGGTTTAGATGTGATATTTTGTCTTATTAATTTTTTAGTCTATTTTATTTTTTTAAGGTCCCAAACTTTTTCTTCCCAAACAAGGGCTAAGTCCGACATTCCATATGATAGTATGCATTTTTTCTTATTTATAATCCTTTTACATCAATAATTTTTTTTTATTTTATGATAAAAAAAAAATAAAAAAAAAAAAAACAAGAAGGGAGGGGGAGCGGAGCGGAGGTGTAGAAAAGTAGATGGATGTTTGGCTATAGAATATAAATTGTCGAATATAATGTAAGTTAAAAGATAAGTGTCACGTTTATAGTGTGTTCAAATTGTAAAGTTATGTTTTTACCTATTAAATTAAACTTCCAGCATTTTTGATTGAGATAGAGATGCCGAATGTCAATTCTTTACTACTTAGGGAAAATTACAAAAATATTTAATTTATCTTGTTTCTTATCAGAAAAATAAATGTTCTATTTTCAAAACTATACTAACCGCTTCTTTTTATTTTTTATTTTTTATTTTGTAATAAATCAATATCATAAATTACATTTGTTATGATTATCGAATTAATCTTTTTTTTTTTGGTATGAATAATATAAAAAAATTATAAAATAAATAATTTAAATTATCAAAATAAAACTCGTGATGATACTACAAGCCTGATCAACACCCTTCAACCATTCTCTATAATTAGAGGTGGACTTTAAATCTTCACTAACGTGCTGCGTTTGGTACGGTGTGGGCCCCAAGGCTCACTGATTAGAAAAATAACGAGTCCAGATCGTCTGTCGCGATTCCTTGCGATGCTTCTTATGGCGTTTCAAAACGATGTCGTTTTGGATTTTTTTTTCCCTTTATTATTTTGCTTTTCAGCCCTTTTTCATTTTTGAACCCTAGCCCTCTAAGATAAACGAATAGAGAGGCGACAAACGGAGAGGATTGTGCGGGCGACGTGATTTCCCAACGCAGTGACGGAGGCAAGGAGAGGCGGCGAGAGACGAACAGAGAGGGCAACGGTGGCGAGGTGGCGACGAGTATACATTCACAGAAATTGATGAATGGATTGCTTGCTTTTAAGATCTTTGTTGTTGTGCTGGCTTCTCAAAAGTACAATAGAGCTTCTTCAGATCTGAAGAAAAAGGTTATAAAATTTTTATAAAAAAAAAAATTTACTCAAAAATTGAAAAACTATACATACATTCTAGGAGTGTAAAATTGACCCGTGGCTCGTGGGCGGCCTGAAGCCCGCCTGCGTTCCAGGACGGGCCCAGCCAATTTAGGCCCGTTTGGGCCCAGCCAATTTAGGCCCGTTTGGCCAGGGCTTGGGCCATCATTTTGAAGCTCGGCTCGGCTCGTGGCCCAGCCCATCGGCCCTCTCAAGGCTCAGCCTGAGACCCGGTGTCTTTTTTAGTGGAAAATAATAAAATTTTGACAAAAACAATTAAAAAAATTTTAAAAAAAATGGTTAGGCTCTTCCAAGACCGAGGCTAGACCCAGGCCCAGGCCGACCTGCCCAAGGCTCGAATACCCTTGGGCCTGGGCCTAGGCCTAATTTTTTGGCCCGTGGACCGGCCCCGCCCAAATTTTGGCGGGAGCCCACAAGGCCCGACATTGGCCGGACCAAATTTACACTCCTAATACATACACACTAATATACATACATATATATTTTTTACATACATACATACACACTAAAAAACTGTAAGCACTGGACTGTTCTCTATACACTGGTGGTGAAGAATTTTATTTTGTTTTGTTTGTGTATTGTTTGGGCGATTTGTGACTGTATAGATCTTGCTGAGAATCATTTTGAATTTGAATTTGAAGTTTGTTTTTTTTCTAATATATATATATATATTACTTGAAGTGGATTGAGTTTGGTGACTGTGGAGGATTGGCTTTCAATTTAGAGATGTTTGTCATGATAATCTAAAGACGATTTTTTCAAGCTTAATTTTGCGGCTCGTGTTCTTGAAGCTGAGTCTAAGTTGGCCTGAAGACCAATTGTTCCACTTTAATTTGTTTTCTTCTTCCTTGTCGCCAAGAGAGAGAAAAGAGGAGCCACAAGAAAAAGAAGATGAAAGGAAGGTTCTGCTCTGCTACATTTTTTTTTTTTTTGAATTTTGTTTCAAAACGACGTCGTTTTGAGGCACTGTAGGAAGCCTCGCAAGAAAGGGTGACAAAGGATCCGAACTAAAAAATAACACGTTAATATCAAGAGTAATGATATAGAAATGAAATTTTTGTATAGAATTTTTATACTAAATAATATGGTTTCTTACGATTCATTTATTTTTAATTAAAATATTTATTATTATTCTCATAATTTTAAAAATATTTTTAACACATTATTTTGAAGCCCTATTTAAAAATTGACTATTTTAATTAATTTTTTGACTTTTCAAAAAAATTGTACAAAAAAACAAAAAGAATAATATGATTGGATGATTTATTTTATTTGCTATTTTAGCCCAAATTGAATTATTTTAACCCATCCCAAATGTGTTTTTTTTTAACAATTTTTAATTTGCAAATCATTTTTTTTAAAACATTAACAGTGTTTCTAGTAACTTTTTGGATTATTTTATCATATTTCTTACTTGATAAATGAGATTTGTTTTTATTTTATTATTTTATTTTTTATGAGATTATTGTAATTAGTTTTGTGTTTAGTGTATATATATAATAATTAGGTATCTGGACTAATTTATACACATCTCGACTAATTTTGAATCTTAAAATTAATGACCATATAAAATTCCAGTAACCCCTTGAGGTGACTGAATCTCAAGATCTTAAATATTATCATCAAGTTTTAGCGCTTGGCCAACCACTTAGGTTGTTTACTGTAAAGCTTTATAGATTTATTTATTTATCAATATGCAAAAAGTACTTATTATCACCTTTAGATAGAATTTTATTATCAATTTCGAATACTTATAATTTGGCTCCTCTAAGTATAAATTATGCGTATCATACTATATAATTTTAGATTTATCTAATAATTATAGTCATCTATTATATTTGTACTCAAGGTGGGGATATTACGCCCATTTGGAAAGTGTTTTTTTTGTTTTTACTTTTTGTTAAAATATGAGATAATAAAAAATTAATATATTTGGAAATAATTTTTTAAATTTTTGTAAAAATAAAAAATGCAAAAAAAGTATAGTGAATAAGAATGTATCTTTAATTTTTTTTGTATGAATTGAAATTTTCTTAACATTTTGACTTTTTGAATGATTTTTTGACTTTTTTTTTTTTAATACTAAAATAGCTGATTGTCAAGCGGGCTTTAAGTATATTTTAAAAATAAATTATCTATTTTTTAAAAAATAAATATAATATAAAATTATGACTATATTTATTATATTAATCTTGTTTTTATGTGTAACACATAACAATAAAATCAATGATTTAAATCCTCGAATAGGATTTGTGATAAGCTCTGTGGTTCCAACTGCACGTTTAATCTCCATGAATGGATTGTACAAAAGTTTGTTTCATATGAATATAATTTTATATATATATATTAAAATTTTTTATAGCAAATTTAAACATAAAAATAAAAATAAAAGTTTGTTTAACCTTTATCCCCTCAATTATTGTTTTTATTTTTTTATTTCATCGTTAAGCTATCACTTTCATTTATTTATGTATTTATTAAAATTTTTAGTGTCAAATGTGGTTATGGGACAATTTAGAAACTCGATAAAAAGTTAACTTTTTTGTCTTTTTAATTTTTTTACACAAAAAAGTTACAAAAAACCACAAAAGCTAGTTTTTAAAGCTAAAAAAGCCACTAAAAAGCCAAAAAAAAAAAAAAATCAGCTTTTTACTAACTTCTCAAAACACCACTATAAATTAATAACTTTTAAAATTAAACTTTATGAACAAAAAATCATTTTAAAATTTAAACAACACTTAAATGTGTGCGCTAAAAGGGAGAGGATTAGGACTCGGTAAAATTCAAATCTAAGGATTCAGACTTCCCAATTAATGAGGGTGGAGTAAATTACATTTCACTTTTGTTTTCGTAATTTCAGTTAGAACCATTTGAATCTCATACTTTCAATGTGACCGGTTCATTATACTCCGTTAACATTTTTGAACGAAAAAATGTCAAATGTAAAATTAAAAGGATTAAGTGATTAATCATTATCTCTCGTTAACTTAACAATGTTAGGGTGATTTTATTTGTACTTAAATAATGACTCAGTACCCCCAATAAAATTAATGAAATTTTGGTTCTTATTATACCTTAATATAAATTTACTAATAAGGACAATACACATTAAACCCTAATTTTTTTTTTCTTCATGGTACATCCAAATCACCTATATATATTTTTCATATTCAACTTTCTTCATATTCTTCTCAAAATTTCAATTATTTTCTTTTCATTTTCTTCCTCACTTTAAAACTCCAATCCACCCCATTAAAACTCACCATTATCATCAACGTTATTGTTACATAGATATTTTACTTTTATCTTTTGAGTGATTGTATTCAGGACTTTGAAATTGATAAATCTTCACAAAAGTATCTTGCTTTCCATCCGGATTTGGATCCTCTCTACAAGTTTTATGTCTGGAGATCATATGGAGCTTTAATAGGAACGTGACACCCACTACAAGAAAAGTGGGCTTAAAAGACGGAAGCATTTGTGACGGCACAACTTGCCGTTACAAAAAAAGTGAGTTTTTGCAATGGCACAACTTGCCGTGGTGAAAAAGGTGAGTTTTTGCGACGACACTATTTACTGTCGCAGAAAAATAGAGTATTTGCGACGGCAGAAAATGCTGTCGTGAAAAAGGAGAGTATTTGCGATAGAAAAGATTACTGTCGTGAAAAAATAAAGTTTTTGCAATGGCACCAACTGCCGTCGCAAAAAAAAAAAAAAAAAAAAAAAAAAAAAAAAAGGTGAGTTTTTTGNGAGAGAGAGAGAGAGAGAGAGAGAGAGAGAGACAGACAAACAAATAGACAGGCAGACAAAGAGAGAAAGAGAAAGAAAAGACTGATGAGTGAGAGAGAGCGAGAGAGAAAGAGAGACAGAGAGAGAGAGAGACAAAAAAAGAGAGAGAAACAACAAGTAAGCAAGAGATAGATAAAAAGAGAGAGAAAGATAGCGAAAAGAGATGAACGAGAGAGAGACATAAAAAAAGAGAGAGATAGAGAGAGAAGAGAAATAAGCGAGAAGAGAGATGAGTGAGAGAGATAGAGAGATAGAGATAAAGAGATGAACGAGAGAGAAAGAGATGAGAGAGATAGAGAGAAGAGAGATGTGCGAGAGAAACAGAGAGAGAAGACAGATGAGAGAGATAGAGAGAAGAGAGATGAGCAAAAGACACACACACACACACACAGAAAGACAAACAGACAGACAGAGAAAGAAGAGTGATGAGTGAAAGAGAGAAAGAGAAGAGATAGAGACAGAGAGACAGGAAGATGAAAGAATGGGTGAAAAGAGAAATGTTATATCAAAAGAGTAAGATGACGTCATTTTTTTTAAATTTTTTGTGACAAAAAATACCGTTGCATTTATTCAAACAATTTTGTGACTGTATATTTATGAAGCTGTCTCAAAGCCACAATAATTTTTTTTTTTTACTTTTTTTTTGCAACGGTACCTACTACAGTCGCAAAAAACTTACCTTTTTTTTTTTTTTTTTTTTTTTGCGACGGCAGTTGGTGCCATCGCAAAAACTCTATTTTTTCACGACAGTAATCTTTGCTATCGCAAATGCTCTCCTTTTTCACGATAGCATTTTCTGCCGTCGCAAATACTCTATTTTTCTGCGACAGTAAATAGTGTCGTCGCAAAAACTCACATTTTTCACCACGGCAAGTTGTGCCATTGCAAAAACTCACTTTTTTTGCAACGGCAAGTTGTGCCGTCACAAATACTTCTGTCTTTTAAGCCCACTTTTCCTGTAATGGGTGTCACGTTCCTATTAAAGCTCCATACGATCTCCAGACATAAAACTTGTAGAGAGGATCCGAATCCGGATGGAAAGCAAGATACTTTTGTGAAGATTTATCAATTTCAAAGTCCTGAATACAATCACTCAAAAGATAAAAGTAAAATATCTATGTAATAATAACGTTGATGATAATGGTGAGTTTTAATGGGGTGGATTGGAGTTTTAAAACGAGGAAGAAAATGAAAAGAAAATAATTGAAATTTTGAGAAGAATATGAAGAAAGTTGAATATGAAAAATATATATAGGTGATTTGGATGTACCATGAAGAAAAAAAAAATTAGGGTTTAATGTGTATTGTCCTTATTAGTAAATTTATATTAAGGTATAATAAGAACCAAAATTTCATTAATTTTATTGGGGGTACTGAGTTATTATTTAAGTACAAATAAAATCACCCTAACATTGTTAAGTCAACGAGAGATAATGATTAACCACTTAATCCTTTTAATTTTACATTTGACATTTTTTCGTTCAAAAATGTTAACGGAGCATAATGAACCGATCACATTGAAAGTATGAGATTCAAATGGTTCTAACTGAAATTACGAAAACAAAAGTGAAATGTAATTTACTCCACCCTCATTAATTGGGAAGTCTGAATCCTTAGATTTGAATTTTACCGAGTCCTAATCCTCTCCCTTTTAGCGCACACATTTAAGTGTTGTTTAAATTTTAAAATGATTTTTTGTTCATAAAGTTTAATTTTAAAAGTTATTAATTTATAGTGGTGTTTTGGGAAGTTAGTAAAAAGTTGATTTTTGATTTTTTTTTTTTTTTTTGGCTTTTTAGTGGCTTTTTTAGCTTTAAAAACTAGCTTTTGTGGTTTTTTGTGACTTTTTTGTGTAAAAAAAATTAAAAAGACAAAAAAGTAAACTTTTTACCAAGTTTCCAAATTGTCCCATAACCACACTTGACATTAAAAATTTTAATAAATACATAAATAAATGAAAGTGATAGCTTAACGATGAAATAAAAAAATAAAAATAATAATTGAGGGGATAAAGGTTAAACAAACTTTTATTTTTATTTTTATGTTTAAATTTGCTATAAAAAATTTTAAAAATATATATATATATATATATATATAAATTATATTCATATGAAACAAACTTCTGTACAATCCATTCATGTAGATTAAATGTGCAGTTGTACCCACAGAGCTTATCACAAATCCTATTCGAGGATTTAAATCATTGATTTTATTGTTATGTGTTACACATAAAAACAAGATTAATATAATAAATATAGTCATAATTTTATATTATATTTATTTTTTAAAAATAGATAATTTATTTTTAAAATATACTTAAAGCCCGCTTGACAATCGGCTATTTTAGTGTTAAAAAAAAAGTCAAAAAATCATTCAAAAAGTCAAAATGTTAAGAAAATTTCAATTCATACAAAAAAGTTAAAGATACATTCTTATTCACTATGCTTTTTTGCATTTTTTATTTTTATAAAAATTTAAAAAATTATTTCCAAATATATTAATTTTTTATTATCTCATATTTTAACAAAAAGTAAAAACAAAAAAAACACTTTCCAAATGGGCGTAATATCCCCACCTTGAGTACAAATATAATAGAGTTATGTGACTATAATTATTAGATGGAAAATGATTTGGAGCCCTAAAAACTGTCCCTCTAATCCCCCTAATTTTCATTTTGGGTAACTGTTTCCTTATTTATTTATTTATTTTTTTTACTTAATATGAAAATTAGGGGGATTAGGAGGAATATTTTTAGGGATGTAGTAAGGTCCTTATTAGATAAATCTAAAATTATATTTATAATCTATACAGAAGAGAGCGAATTATATAAAGCACGATACGCATAATTTATACTTAGAGGAGCCAAATTATAAGTATTCGAAATTGATAATAAAATTCTATCTAAAGGTGATAATAAGTACTTTTTGCATATTGATAAATAAATAAATCTATAAAGCTTTACAGTAAACAACCTAAGTGGTTGGCCAAGCGCTAAAACTTGATGAAAATATTTAAGATCTTGAGATTCAGTCATCTTAAGGGGTCACTGGAATTTTACATGGTCATTAATTTTAAGATTCAAAATTAATCGAGATGTGTATAAATTAGTCCAGATTCCTAATTATTATATATATATACACTAAACACAAAACTAATTACAATAATCTCATAAAAAATAAAATAATAAAATAAAAACAAATCTCATTTATCAAGTAAGAAATATGATAAAATAATCCAAAAAGTTACTAGAAACACTGTTAATGTTTTAAAAAAAATGATTTGCAAATTAAAAATTGTTAAAAAAAAACACATTTGGGATGGGTTAAAATAATTCAATTTGGGCTAAAATAGAAAATAAAATTAATCATCCAATCATATTATTCTTTTTGTTTTTTTGTACGATTTTTTTGAAAAGTCAAAAAATTAATTAAAATAGTCAATTTTTAAATAGGGCTTCAAAACAATGTGTTAAAAATATTTTTAAAATTATGAGAATAATAATAAATATTTTAATTAAAAATAAATGAATCGTAAGAAACCATATTATTTAGTATAAAAATTCTATACAAAAATTTCATTTCTATATCATTACTCTTGATATTAACGTGTTATTTTTTAGTCCGGATCCATTGTCACCCTTTCTTGCGAGGTTTCCTACAGTGCCTCAAAACGACGTCATTTTGAAACAAAATTCAAAAAAAAAAAAATGTAGCAGAGCAGAACCTTCCTTTCATCTTCTTTTTTTTGTGGCTCCTCTTTTCTCTCTCTAGGCGACAGGGAAGAAGAAAACAAATTAAAGTGGAACAATTGGTCTTCAGGCCAACTTAGACTCGGCTTCAAGAACACGAGCCACAAAATTAAGCTTGAAAAAATCGTCTTTAGATTATCATGAAAAACATCTCTAAATTGAAAGCCAATCCTCCACAGTCACCAAACTCAATCCACTTCATGTAATATATATATATATATATATATATTAGAAAAAAAACAAACTTCAAATTCAAATTCAAAATGATTCTCAGCAAGATCTATATAGTCACAAATCGCCCAAACAATACACAAACAAAACAAAATAAAATTCTTCACCACCAGTGAATAGAGAACAGTCCAGTGCTTACAGTTTTTTAGTGTGTATGTATGTATGTAAAAAATATATATGTATGTATATTAGTGTGTATGTATTAGGAGTGTAAATTTGGCCCGGCCAATGTCGGGCCTTGTAGGCTTCCGCCAAAATTTGGGCGGGGCCGGTCCACGGGCCAAAAAATTAGGCCTAGGCCTAGGCCCAGGCCCAAGGGTATTCGAGCCTTGGGCAGGTCGGCCTGGGCCTGGGCCTAGCCTCAGTCTTGGAAGAGCCTGACCATTTTTTTTAAAATTTTTTTAATTGTTTTTGTCAAAATTTTATTATTTTCCAATAAAAAAGACACCGGGTCTCGGACCGGGCCTTGAGAGGGCCGATGGGTTGGGCCACGAGCTGGGCCGGGCTTCAAAATGATGGCCCCGGCCCTGGCCCCTTGGGCCTGGGCCCAAACGGGCCTAAATTGGCCGGGCCTGTCCTGGAACGCAGGCGGGCTTCAGGCCGCCCACGAGCCACGGGTCAATTTTACACTCCTAGAATGTATGTATAGTTTTTCAATTTTTGAGTAAATTTTTTTTTTTATAAAAATTTTATAACCGTTTTCTTCAGATCTGAAGAAGCTCTATTGTACTTTTGAGAAGCCAGCACAACAACAAAGATCTTAAAAGAAAGCAATCCATTCATCAATTTTTGTGAATGTATACTCGTCGCCACCTCACCACCGTCGCCCTCTCTGTTCGTCTCTCGCCGCCTCTCCTTGCCTCCGTCGCCGTGTTGGGAAACCACGTCGCCCACACAATCCTCTCCGTTCGTCGCCTCTCTATTCGTTTATCTTAGAGGGCTAGAGTTCAAAAACGAAAAAGGGCTGAAAAGCAAAATAATAAAGGGAAAAAAAATCCAAAACGAAATCGTTTTGAAACGCCATAAGAAGCGTCGCAAGGAACCGCGACAGACGATCTGGACTCGTTATTTTTCTAATCAGTGAGCCTTGCGGCCCACACCGTGCCAAATGCAGCACGTTAGTGAAGATTTAAAGTCCACCTCTAATTATAGAGAATGGTTGAAGGGTGTTGATCAGGCTTATAGTATCATCACAAGTTTTATTTTGATAATTTAAAGTATTTATTTTATAATTTTTTTATATTATTCATACAAAAAAAAAAAGAGATTAATTCGATAATCATAACAAATGTAATTTATGATATTGATTTATTACAAAATAAAAAATAAAAAATAAAAAGAAGCGGTTAGTATAGTTTTGAAAATAGAACATTTATTTTTCTGATAAGAAACAAGATAAATTACATTTATTTTTGTAATTTTCCCTAAGTAGTAAAGAATTGACATTCGGCATGTCTATCTCAATCAAAAATGCTGGAAGTTTAATTTAATAGGTAAAAACATAACTTTACAATTTGAACACACTATAAACGTGACACTTATCTTTTAACTTACATTATATTCGACAACTTATATTCTATAGCCAAACATCCATCTACTTTTCTACACCTCCGCTCCGCTCCCCTCCCTTCTTGTTTTTTTATTTTTTATTTTTTTTTATCATAAAATAAAAAAAAAAATTATTGATGTAAAAGGATTATAAATAAGAAAAAATGCATACTATCATATGGAATGTCGGACTTAGCCCTTGTTTGGGAAGAAAAAGTTTGGGACCTTAAAAAAATAAAATAGACTAAAAAATTAATAAGACAAAATATCACATCTAAACCATAATCATTTCATTTTTCTCTCACAAAAGTCAAAAAAGTTAAAAAATCCATCCCAAACGAGACTTTTTAACTCTAGACTAAAATAGTCAAAAGCCAACTCACATTCCAAACGAACCCTTAGTGTTTAAACATTTGTTTACTTCTCCTTGAGTTTTAAAAAAGCTTTTACTATTATGATACTAACCTTTTTTTTTTATCATTGATTTATTATTTATTTGAATTACACTCAATATGCAACCAACTATTAGTACATCAATAAGCCAAGCTAAAAAAATATGCATAATTGTCAATTAAGTATATTCCAACTAGGTGACACATACGATTTCAGCCAATCATGTGCAAACACTTAGCGAAACGAGAGACCTTGAATTAGCAAGATGCCAACCTCAAAAGCCCAAAGCAAACTAATGTAGCAAAAATACATAAAGAGAAGAAACCAGTAGCAAAAGGGCAAGCAGGAGCAATTGCCCGAAAGGCAGCACCAATATAGCATCAAAATCACCCCTAATCTCATCTGCAGAAAAGAGGCACCAAAATTAATGAAACAAAGGAAGAAAATCCAAAGCACAATAAAAGCCATTGAATCCCCTTCTTTGCCACATGAATCATATAGCTTTAGGTTAACCAATGACTTGATGGATGATGGCATAAGTACTAGAGATTAGGGGTTTAACTTGAGTAAATATTGAATGGAACAATAATTCGATTTGTAGTAGGGACTATAACATTGTTAAGTTAATGTGAGATAAAGATTGGGCTTCGCTTCTCTCCCGTCCTAAATCGGACTCGAGAGGTACTGTTGAGTTCATTGGGTTCACTTTTGGGTCCTATTTTGATGATTCGAACCGATCATATTTTAGAATTCGTTAAGTATATCATTTTTTTTTGTAAAAAATCAAATTGATCGGATAAAAGAAACCACATGTCCAGATCAGTTGTATGAAAAAAAATTGACAGTGAGAAAATAAACGATTCATACAAAATTGATCCGAACACATGATTTTCGTTATTCGATCGACTTGATTTTTTTGCAGAGATGATGTATTCGAAGAATCCTAAAATATAAACAGTTCGGATTATCGAAACAAGACCCAAAAGTGGACCTAACAAGCCAGACTAGATGGTCCAATACGATAGGGGACTAAAGACAGTCCAATCCCATAATGATTTAACATTTGGCCCTTTTAGTTTTGCATGTGATATTTTTCCTTTTAAAAATGTTAACAACCCATAATAAACCGATCATATTATACCAAAATTGAAACTATGATATTTAAATAGTTCTAATTAAAATTACGAAAATTAAAGTGAAATGTAATTTATCTCATCCTCATTAATTGGGAAGTATGAATCCTTATATTTGAATTTTACCTAGTCCTAGTCCTCTCATTTTCCCTAGTATCATTTAAGTATTGTTCAAATGTTAAAATGACTTTTTGTTCATAAAATTAAGCTTTAAAAGCTATTAATTTAGATAGTTGTCTTCAATTGGACCACAAAAGTTGACATAAAAAATTCTAATAAATAAATAAATAAATGAAAGTGATAACTTGAGGGTGAAATTAAAATAAATAAATAAATAATTTATGGGATAATGGTTAAACAAACTTTTTATTTTTACTTTTTATATTTCCTATTAAAAAATCAATTATATTCACATGAAACAAGCTTCTGTGTAATTCATTCATGTGGATTGAACGTGCAATTGAGCCCACAGAGCTCATCACAAATCTCATTGCAGTGGTTTAAATAGTTGATTTTATTGTTATTGTGTATAGATCATGCAAAAAAACAAGGTTGATATAATAATTATAGTCATAATTTCTTATTATATTTATTTATTTAAAAATAGATAATTTGTAAATATATTTAGACCTCGTTTGGGAATAAGAAAATTTAGTAATTTTTTGATTTTTTACAAAAAATATGTAGAAAAGTAAAGAGAGAGATGTGACAACTTATAATGACTTTTTAACTTTTTAGTTAAAATATATAATTACCAAACGAGGCCTAGAAGTTAAAACCCGCTTGACAACGGCCTCTTTGGTAAAAACAATTGTCAAAGTCATTCAAAAAATCAAAAACTTAAAAGAATTTCAACTCATAAAAAAGTAAAAGATTCTTTTTTATTCATTCTACTTTTTGCATACTTTTTTTTTGTAAAAAGATTAAAAAAAAAAAATTTCCAAACATACTTTTACCTCAAATTTTAGTTTAAAAAAATAAAAAATAAAATAAAATAAAAATAAACTTCCCAAATAGGTCCTAGTATCCATGCCATGAGTACAAATACGATTCGTTTGGAATGTGAGTTGCTTTTTAGTCTTTTGATTTTTTTTTTTTGCTATTTTAGTCTGAAGTTAAAAAGCCTCGTTTTGGATAAAAAATTTTGATTTTTTTTATTTTTATGAGAGAAAAAATAAAATAATTATGAGTTGAATGTAATATTTTATCTTATTTAACTAAAATAAATTATTTTAACTTATATAACTATTTTAGCCCCAACCTTTATCTCAAACTGACCATAATATAGTTGTGTGATTATGATTATTTGATAAATTTAACTTTTTATTTATAACGTATACAGAAGAGTTGACAAAATGAACAAATTTAATTCACTATAATGAAACTCCTAATAGACCTCGTCAGCCCAATTATACCATTCATTCCACAAGAGTGGATTATATAAAGTTGTAGGTTGACAATTGATTTTTCAGCACTGCTACGTAGCTCGAATATCACGGCTCGAATGGCTCAAAATAATCTCTTACCGGTAAGAGATTATTTTCATAGGCAAAAAAATAATCTCTTACCGGTAAGAGATTATTTTCATAGGCAAAAAAATAATCTCTTACCGGTAAGAGATTATTTTCGAGCCATTCGTGCCACACTTTTTCGAGCTACGAGGAATTTCCCTTGATTTTTTTAAGTTGGTTTTTTTTGACTATTTTAATTTAGGATTAAAAAGTTTATTTAAATTTATTTTTTTTAATTTTTTTAATTTTTGTGAGAGAAAAAGTGAAATGATTATACTTGGAATATGACATTTTATCTTGTTGAATTTTTAGTCTATTTAATCTTATAGTGGCTAACTTAACCCCAAATTGTTTTGCCAAACGAAGCCAAAGTAGGGGATGCAAAATTTATAGGAGCCAAATTATAAGTATTTGAGAGGGCAATTTATAAGTAAATTGGGCCGAGCTGGGTAAATGGGCCGATGTGTGGGCCATAGTAAGAGAGGCAGAGTAAAAGGGCCTAGAAGTTAGCCCAGTCCAAGAGAGCTCTGCAGTTAGCCCGATCCAAGAGAGCTCTGCAGATTAGCTTGGTCTCCACACTTAGAGCAGAAGTAGTTAGCTCGGTCATACCATATTGAGCCGAAGTATGTTGAGCTTTCCTCAAGAACCTTGCTATTGGTTAGCTCGGTCTCGGCTCATTGTGGTTAGTGCGGTTTCAAACAACCCAGTTGGAATATGTCAAACCGAGGTACACGCGGTGGAAGGAAGAACCGAGCTAATGGGAGCTCGGTCTAGTTTGCGGCTTTAGCATGGCTATGTTATCTCGGTCGTATTAACATTCAACCATGGTAAGAACCATCTCACTTGGTTTAAGCAGTGAGGGGGTGTTGAAGGATAAGCATTATCTTTCAGGAATATGATTCCTAGGAGGACTCTACATGGAGGAATAAGAATCCTATTAAGATTATGCCACACGGAACCTATAAAAGCTCACAACATCACCTATGAAGAGGTAACACAACTTTGATTCCCGAATACACAGAGCTTTCTGTCTATTTGTCTATTTTCTGACTTAGGCATCGGAGAGGTATCCGACACACACCCGCCGGCTAGCTCACGTTTGTGTTTTCAGGGAATAGAGCGACGTCGTACGGAGGAGCGCAATCTTGATCAACAGGATTATACGAGAAGGTTTATTTCTTTCCCGTACAATTGGCGTCGTCTGTGGGAAGACACAGAAAGAACAAAACCTCTTGATCAAGTTTCCTCGCTAATTGGAAGCAATGGCACACAACGAAGATTTGCCGCAGTCTGCCATCGACGGACAAACCCCAGAGGGGGGTGGGAGGCGTGAAGGTTTACCTTCTATCCCTCCCATGGCTGACTTAGAGCCCCAGCGACAGAACCCCCGAAGGGATGCAAGGGGGAGGCGGAACAACAGCCCCCGTCGCTCTCGCTCACAAAGTCCTGAAAGGAAAAGGCGAAGAATCGACCCTCAAGCTCTGGAGGATCGCGTAAAAGAGCAAGATGAACTGATAAGGAAGATGGCGGCGGACATGGAGGCTTTGAAATGCCAGATTAAAGGAAAAGGGGTGGCGACAGGAGAGGGGCGCAAAGGCAACGCGCCCCCTCGCCACTCGGAGGATCGTGGTAGGCATACTACACCGTCACAAGCAGAGAGTAGAAGCCTCAGAACAGGCGATACTCAATCCAGGACTGCCAGGACTCGTTACTCTAGGTCTGAAAGAACGAGAACTGAGAGGTCATACACTGAGGGAAGCACCTATCGGCCCTCGCGCACGCACCAGACATCATCCAGGCAGACGGAGTTGCCTAGTTCATCCGACCTACGAACTGTGCTAGAAGAAAGGGCACGATGGAAAGAGGATACCAGGGCGCCCGACCCGCGTAGAGTCTCAGCCCTTCAGCGGTTGGCTCCTCGGACGCATGGAAGCGTCGAGGTAGGAATGCCCATAGCGCGCCCTGCTTACGAACCGACAGACAAAGCCTTAGCAAGACTGCAGACCTCGCCGTTCGTTCCGGCAATTGAGAACGCGCCCCTACCTTCCGGCTTCCTTTAGCCCAAGTTTACCACGTATGAGGGAAAAACAGACCCCTACTCGCACTTAAGCCACTTTCGCCAGGTCATGGCAGTTTACCGACGAAACGAGGCTTTAATGTGCATCATATTCCCATCAAGCCGACCTAGGTTTAACCTGGCTTGAAAGGCTACCAGAAGGCAGCATAGCCTCCTGGGCACAATTGGCAGAGGCGTTCGTGACAAGGTTCAGAACGAACACCAAGACCCCAGTGGAGATCGATCAACTACTCTCCATTGACATGGGCGACAAGGAAACATTGAGATCCTACAACAGTCGCTACTGGGAGACATTCAACCAGATAGGGGACTGCCCCACCAATCTCGCCATCGCACAATACAAAAGAGGACTTCCGGTCGGAAACAGGTTGAGGGATTCAATTACTATGACGCCACCCTGTTGACGTCCCCGAACGCCCCGGGAGGATGAGTCCCGTTCTGTTCATTTGGGTTCACTACAGTTCGGACTCAAATTGTCATGGTTCTTAATCTGAACCAAAGAGTCCAAATCCGGCAAATCGTTTTGAGAAAACAGATTTTTTGAAAGAAGTGCCAAACATGGACTGCTTTGCCAGATACAGAGTCGCCACCTAAATATTTTATTTTTGGGAAAATTTAGGAAACCCTGACTCGTTTGCCTAAGGCCACGTGTCCGTCATCACCAAAGTTGCCTCGGCTCGGGAACTTGGGTACTATTGGGGAAGGTCACTTCGTGAGCACCCCCGCTCGCCCGATCAAAGATCGGCCTCTACTAACCATGATATCTAGTTTTGAAAACCTTATGCGTTCTTATTCCGGTTATTAGCCTAGATTTACTATGTGATGAGCACAGCATACAAGTATAGACCGGGTCGCCTGAATTGGAACAAAACATTTCATGTTTGTTTTTTGAAAGATGGTTTGCTACTCGTAAGTAGGCTTAAAATGCAGATTTTGCCACCCTCAGGCGGGCTTAGA
Source organism: Camellia japonica (assembly GCA_030407325.1). Taxonomy (NCBI): domain Eukaryota; kingdom Viridiplantae; phylum Streptophyta; class Magnoliopsida; order Ericales; family Theaceae; genus Camellia; species Camellia japonica. Next base: position 83,364,341 of record JAPPVO010000013.1, on the reverse strand, counting down.
AAAGATGGTTTTGCCACTATCTAGTGGGCTTAAAACTCACAGTCAATGCATTGTTCCAATCCAAATAACCCAACCTTCACCCACAGGCATTCAGGCAATTATATCACATAAGCAAATAGCCTCATGGTAAGCATGCTATCATGGCAGTCACTCACACACATGCAAGGATGCTAAAGCATAAAAACTTACCGAGTACTCCAAGCCAAAACGGAAACTATGTTAGAAATCCATGCATGATCCTAACTATACAGAAATGCCTAATGCGACACATGCAGGAATGCAACTAAGATAGGCTCAGCTATTCTAAACATGGCATATGGAATGTTGTAGCTGACATGTATTCAACTCGGAATTGAAATACAATGCAGTGAGTATGATGCGCCGAGCCCGGTGCATGCAAGACAGATGAATGGATGCAAACATTCAAGCATAAGTATGCTAATTGAAACATGCCATAATCTAACCATCATAAGCTGGTAAATAAAAGGGAGAAAGACGTGGGGTTGGAAGACATACATCACACACACACACACTTATTACAATTGTGCCCTCGCTCGGAGGGTCCGAATAAATAATACAGTCCCAAATGAATAATTACAGTCCGAATAAGTACAAAACCCTAATTGATTAACAAATGAACTAGGAAAACAGTAAATTGGCATGCAAGCCCATGGACCGCCTTAGCTCTGTTCCGAATGATGAATGATGCATGCTTGAGTTGCCTTGCGTGGAAATCCATTGCGATGCCCCAATTAGCCTCTGTTTACAATTAAGCCCGGAATATTGCACGAAGCTCCAAAAGACTGCCGGTTTCTGATTTGCTGCAACAGAGAGCAAGAAAGGGGCATGGCAATGTATTTTCACATATGTATGCTTGCCTCGATCCTCGTGCCATCAATCACGCATCCCGATGCATGATGGCCGAGGAGTCGAATTGCACGACTTAATATGAAATGAATGCACATGTAAACACAACAAGACCGAGACTCCATCATGGTTAATCCGGAGTGTCGGCGACTGGGAATTGAGACATGTTCCGTCACTCAGAGTACGAAACGTCCCTCGTTCCCCGTGCTCGGGCTAACTCCTATCCCAAACACAATGTAATATGCATGACATGCATGAATGCAATCCTAACATGCAACCTAGCATACAGAATGCTATGAAATGGCATACACAATGCACGATGTAACATGGCATACACAATGCTCTAATATACAACCTAGCATACGCAATGCTGTGAAATGGAATGGCACAATGCACGATGGACTTATACCAATATGAGTGGGCCTCAGCCACACTCACATCAGCGGCCATAAGATGAAAATGAGATAACCGAAATGCGTGCATATATGTACGCAAACCGAGGACCGAACCTAAGGCATCAAATGCCACTCTAACAAGGCATGGCAAGGCGTGAAACATGGCATTCAAACATGCAAATTCCAGCACTAAATCATGATGCAAAATGATCCCGAATCATGGATATATGTCATACAATGCATGGAATGGTCCCGAAACTCAAAACTAGGCACATGTATTGACTTATAGCTATACAAAGCATGCATTATTTGACTATGAAGCACAAAGACAGAGCCAAGGCAGTCTCAAAACATGAACATTTCTAGTTCAAAGCATGGCCAAAAGGTGTTAGCATGATGGACTAAAATAGCATGCAACTTTGACTAGCAAACATGGTTTACATGGCATGTGCATGAAGCATATGAGAACTCATCAAACTAGCAAAAATCAGTGAACAAAACATGTGAAAATATGCCCAAATAATCACTGAAATGCAGCCAACATGTGCAAAAATGATGAGCTCCTTTAGAAGGCCATTCAAGGGGTTATTAAGCACATACAAGATAGACATGAAGCATAACAAAACCACCCCTGGAAATGAGTTATGGGGGTCTTAAAACCCACTGAAAAAGGCCTGGAACAAGGCTTAGAAGCATGCAACTATGAGGTCCTTTGGAAGGCCAAAAGGACCATTAAACAAAACAAGGAGAGAAGGGGGGCATCCCCTCTGATTTTGGCACTCAAAAAGGCATGGATTTCAGTGGCTAAGAGGCCAAACCATGGCCAATGCAAGTGTTCTAATACATAGCCCTAATCATGAAGAGATGAAGCATGCATAGGGGGAAGATGACCCCAAAAAGAGGATAGACCTTAATAAAACATGAAGATGATATCAAAACAAGACTTTTTTCAGTTTAGGTCAAGGTCCAAAAGGGCTCACAAATAAGGCTAATGTATCATGCAAAAACAGCCCTAAAAGAGAGATTGGACAAACAGGGCAGTAAAAGACCTCAAACAGCCAAGTGCCCTTCAACAAAGTTTAAGAGGGGCTCAAAACAAGATACTTTACAGTTTATGGAAAATCTCGAATATGCTCACAAGTAAGGCTACAATATGATGCAAAAATGGCCCTAAAAGAGAGATAAAGGGTAAGGGGAAGTAGATGGCCTCAAACAGTAAAGATCCCTTCAACAAAGTTGAAGTGGACTTAAAAAAAGATACTTTACAGTTTGGCTCGAAGCCCAGAAATGCTCACAAACAAGGCTAATCTATGATGCAAAAATGACCCTGAAAGAGAGATAAAGGGTAAGGGGAAGTAGATGGCCTCAAACAATAAAGAGTCCTTGATCAAACATGAAAATGAGCTCAAAATAAGACTATTTTCAGTTCAGGTCGAAGCCCAAAAATGCTTGCAAGTATAGCTTATAGATGAAGCAAAAAAATACAAGTTTAAGGGAAATAGGTACTTACCCTTGAAGAGCAGCAAATCAGGAGCTTTTGGTCCAAAATTCTGAGCTTTCAACCTCTTCAAATGGCCCCCAAGGTGCTGGAATGAGTGATGGAGGGGGTAGGCTATGAGGTGTAGGGTAAATATGCAAAAAAATATGGACTTTTAGCACAAAAGAGAGATATATGGGGATGTATGTATCAATGCTCCAGCTGGTTTTTCTAACCCTTAGAAATGAAGTGGGGTGTTGGTTATATAGAGGGAGGGGAGCCAAAGAAAAGGGGGGAAAAACCAATTCAAATCTCCTCCTAAAAGGACAGACCCTCGGGCAGGGGGTCTGGTGCAAAACAGTTGGCACAGCTAGAATGCACCAGGAGGGACAAAAATAGCCGGCCAGGTGCAAAAGGTCCAGGTGGCCGGCCGGCCACCTCCCCTGGCCGGCTGACCAGGGGTCAAAGAGGTCAACAAGAATTGCTGGCCGGCCACCCCAAAAAGGTGGCCTCCCAGATGAGTGCAACACAGCTGTATGGTCAAAACCCAGAAAATGTGAACCAGGAGAGAGAAAAACTAGCCTTTTAGAGGGGTTCAAAAGGGTCAAGGACAATTGCTAGCTGGCCTACCCATATTGGTGGCCTCCCAGGTGTGTACAACACAATGATGTGGTGGAAAGTCAGAAAAAGTGGCCCGGGAGTGGGAAAAACCAGCTTTCTAGTGAAGAAAACGGGCGATGAAGAGCAATGAAGAAATAAAACTGGTTTTCAGAACAATTTCTGGCCTCCCACCTTCCTACAACCTTTCTAACAATGAAAATAAGGTCTCCGCCAAAAATGAACCCAAACTGATGCAAAACGAAGGTTCAGGGGCCAAAACGCGGGGCCTGGGGCCCCGAAAACTGACTATTAAGCACCGGAGGTGGCGTTCGACCATGAAGTTGGTCTCTTGGGCCACAGTGTCCCTCAAAAGAGAGGAAACAAGGTGTATGCCAAAAATCGGAGCAAACGGGGGTGGTTAAGCGGTCCCGAACCGAGGCACACGGCCGACGGCTCTGAAAACAGAGAACCGGGCTCCAAACGGGAAAAATGGCCTACGACCACGAAACGTAGCCTACGGCCATTGAGAGATGGTCTATGAGACCTCTCCCTCCCTTCAGGAAGAGAAAACAAAGAAAACAGGGCATGGTTCGCAAACCGAGGCAAGGCACAAAAGAGTCCGGAAGTCCGGAGGCAAGGCTCGCGGCCGCGACTCCGTAACTTCAGAACGAGCACAATATGCAACATCACCAAGCGCTCAGTTGGTGACGTTTGAGTCTTAAGGTTGGTCAAAAATGGGGTGTCTACACACCCCTCACGATGGAAGGCTTGATGGAGAGAGTGCACCAACATATTCGGGTGGAGAAAGATGGCGCCCATGCTAAAGCAAAATCTGGTATAACAGCAGCGCTAGATAAGAAGACTACGGCAAAGGTCAGCACGGTAGAACGTCCAAGCAAGAATGGATGAGGCAGGCAAGACAACGAAGAGGACCGAGATAAAAGATGGTTGAGAGTCTGTACTGCCATTACCACAGTATTCAAGAAACCAATCTACAGAATTCTCAGTGAGATACGTGATGAACATTTCGCCAGATGGCCAGCTAAGCTGGGAGAAGCACAAAAGGACTATGATGAAAGATCCAAGTGCACCTTCCATAAGGAAAAGGGACACCGCACTGAAAATTGCACGCCATTATGGCAACACTTGGAGGAGTTAGTGGCAGCTGGGCACCTGGACAAGTACATAAAAGGAGGGACACAGCCAGCCCCCCAGAACCACGATAACCCAGATGGAATGCCAATCGACGCCCCACATCAAGGGGTGATTAACATAATACATGGGGTATTCGAACCTGAGAGAGTATGTGAGCTCAGAGGAATGATCAAGAAGGTTGAACACTTAAGGGAGGTATTGAGTGCGCAACCTACCATTAAAAAGGGGAGAACAGAGGCCACGAACGTCATGTCTTTTTCGGACAAAGACTTGGCAAGGATATATTGCCCTCACAATGATGCACTGGTCGTCACTCTCCGCGTCAAGGATTACGACATCAAGTGAATTTTGATTGACCAAGGGAGCTCATGCGAGATAATGTACCACGAAACCTTCAAACAATTGAAACTGAAGGACAAAGACTTGAAACTTGCTGTATCTCCCCTGATCGGGTTCAACTCAATGCCAGAGTGGCCAGTCGGTAAGATAATCCTCCCAATCAGAGCAGGAAGCATGACGAAACAAGTAGAATTATGGGTATTGAAAGTCCCTTCCGCTTATAACATCATCTTAGGAAGAACATGGCTGCATGCCATGCGATCAGTAGCATCAACCTACCATTAAGTAATACGGTTCCCCAACGAAGCCGGAGTAATTGAAAAGGTCTACGGAGACCAAATTATGTCCAAGCAATGCTCCGTCACAGTAAATGGCAGCCGAGCTGCCAAGGGGTTTATACAGATGGTGGAAGAACCAGAGAGCAATGAATTGTTCGCGGATGTTGGCAAAGCCGCTGAACAGAAGGCAGTGGAAGACTTGGCACAGGTAAGAATAGATGAAAAGAACCCGGATAAGTTCTTTTTGCTTGGCTCATCTATGTCCAGCACTGAGAGAATAGAGGTCATGGAATTCTTGACCTCTAACATCGAAGTATTTGCCTGGACGCCGTATGATATGCCTGGCATTGACCCAAGCTTCATCTGTCACCAATTGAACGTCCACCTAACTACCAAACCAATCATTCAGCACACTCGCAGATCGGCACTCCACCACGCCGAGATAGTGGCCGAAGAAGTAAGAAACCTACTAGAGGCAGGAGCTATCAGAGAGGTGCACTACCCCAGATGGATCTCCAATACAGTGGTGGTGCCAAAGAAGAATGGAAAATGGCGTGTCTGCGTAGACTACAAAACAGTCAACAAAGCGTGCCCAAAGGACAGCTTCCCCCTACCCCGGATATGCCCGAGTATTTTATTGAGGCCCAACTCAGTAAAAGAAGTGCAGCATCTCACCGGCATAGCAGCTGCACTCAATCGATTCATAAATCGGTCGTCAGACAGATGTCGACCATTTTTTCAAGCATTAAGAGCCAAGTTCGAGTGGGACGAAGAATGCGACCACGCTCTAGAAAGCTTGAAAAAATATGTCTTCTCCACCACTGCTTGTAACCCCAATACCTGGAGAAGAACTCTTCTTGTACCTGGCAGTTTCACAGTACGCAATTAGCGCAGTGTTGGTCCTAGCAGAAAGAATCCAACATCTGTCAATCTTTTATGTCAGCAAGACATTACTAGGCGCAGAAACAAGGTACTTACCACTGGAAAAATTGGCCCTAGCCTTGATGATGGCCTCAAGGAAGTTGTCGCATTACTGTCACACCCATACCATAGTCGTCCTCACAGCCTTTCCATTAAAAGCTTTGTTTGAGAGGGCAAACTTTTCTGGGAAAATCCTAAAGTGGGCAGTAGAGTTGGGACAGTTCGACATCAAATTCCAACCTAGAACCGCGGTAAAAGCCCAAGCCTTGGCAGACTTTGTCGCAGAATTCACCCCAGGAAGTCATCATATCTGCCCAGTCGACCTGACTGATATAACCGAACTAGGGTTGGAAGTTGACGCTAGAATAGCGCAACCCCTGGTGCAAGATACCCAGTCAGACCCTAAGGCAGACCAGAGTAAGGTAAGAGAGGAAGAAGCAAACCATGTTACACCAAGCCAAGACTCACCAACAAATAAAGACTTGGTATAATCAGATAGCGAGGGGCAAACAGCAAGCAACACTCTCGATCCCAAGGCATCATCTAATCCTTCCGCTTGCTGGAAACTGTTCGTTGGAGAGATGTGGAAGCTCTTCGTGGATGGAGCGTCCAACAGGCACGGTGAAGGACTAGGCATAGTCCTCATCTCACTAGATGGCCTAGTGGTGGAGCAAGCAGTCAACCTTGGCTTCCTAGCATCAAACAACGAAGCGGAATATGAAGCGCTTCTGGCAGGCTTAAAATCAGCATCCTACATGAAGGCCACCGAGCTAATGGTTTACAGTGACTCACAGCTGGTGGTAAACCAAATTTTAGGTGACTACGAGGCAAAGGATGACAGGATGGCTAAGTAACAAGAGTTAGTCAGAAAGGAGATCAAGAAATTTGAAGTAGTGCGGATAGAGCAGATTGGCAGAGAAGAAAACAGTAGAGCGGACGAACTAGCAGGCTTTGCTTCAATGGCAGATACCTCCATCCCTCATCCATTGCTGATTGACTACCTACCAAGACCAAGCATTGAAGAACCCGAAGTAGAAGAGGTATGTTGTGCCGAACTAGGCCCTTCATGGATGGATCCCATCATACTGTTCCTAAAAGACGGCGTCTTACCGGAAGAAAAGAAAAAAGCCAACAAAATAAGAGCAAAGTCACAGCGCTTTTGGCTCTCCCCATCAATGGCATTGTACAAGAAATTCTTCACAGGACCTTACCTAAAGTGTGTCCACCCCAACAAAGTGGAAGCATTCTTGTTCGAAATACACGAAGGCGTATGCGGAAGCCATCAAAGAGGAAGATCATTGGCCTACAAGGCAATTTCACAAGGGTATTGGTGGCCATACATGTAAGCGGATTCAGAGAAGTATGTCAAGAAGTGCGAGAAATGTCAGAAGTTCGCACACCAAATACATCAGCCAGCCAGAGAACTCCTACCATTAACAAGCCCATGGCCCTTTGCAATGTGGGGCTTAGACATAGTAAGACCACTTCCAACGGCACCCGGCAACAGAAAGCTCTTCCTTGCAGTAACAAACTACTTCACAAAGTGGGTAGAGGCAGAAGCATTGGCATCAATCAAGGAGAAGGATGTGAAAAAGTTCGTCTGGCAGAATATCATCACTCGGTTCGGCATACCAAAAGCTCTAATATCGGACAACGGCACTCAATTCGACGGCAAAATTTTTAGAGGCTTTTGTGAGGAGTACAAGATAGAATTCTACAATTCTACACCAGCATACCCCCAAGCAAATGGCCAAGCGGAAGCATCAAACAAAGTCGTCTTGGACGGATTGAAGAAACGGTTAGAGAAAGCAAAAGGAAAGTGGGCTGAGGAGCTCCCTCACGTTTTATGGGCTTACCGTACCACACCTCGGCGGTCAACTGGTGAAACGCCTTTTTCCTTGGCCTATGGCATGGAAGCAGTAATCCCACTGGAAGTTGGCCTCCCCACAATTAGAAATGAAAATTTTGATCCAGACTTAAATGGAGAAGCCATAGCATTGGAGCTCAATCTCGCGGAAGAAAGAAGAGAAAGAGCACTGGTTTACATTGCTTCGTACCAGCAAGAGTTGTCCAGAAAGTATAACAAAACAATACATCCAAGACAATTCAAAATCGGAGATTGGGTACTGTGCAAAGTGATGGGAAACACCTTGGTACCCGGAGATGGCAAGTTAGGACCTAACTGGGAAGGACCTTACAAGGTGGTTGGATTAGCAGGAAAATGGGCATACCACTTGGAAGATAAAGATAGCAAAGCCATTCCCAGGCCATGGAACACTGCCAATCTCAAACTATTTTATTTTTAGCTTTTCTTTCAAGTATTTGTAATTTTTTCTTTCTCAATAAAACAAGTAGTTTCTTTTCAGTATAGTTGTCTTCCTTCTGTAAAAGATTGTTTTAGTAAGTTAGGCGCACTGAAAGCATAGTTGGCCGAAATAACCAACTTTGCACTCTCTTCAGCTAAGATTAGGATCAGTGCTGAAGAAGTTGGCTGGAAAAACCAAACACCCCTCCTAAGCCCGAGATAAGGATCCAGGCTGTAGGACGTTTGGTCGGAATAACCAAATACTTCATTCTAGGTTGGCAGAAATAACCAACTTAGAGGTTGGCTGCAAAAACCAACACCCCTCCTAAGCCCAGGATAAGGATCCAGGCTGCAAGACGTTTGGTTGGAATAACCAAACACTTCATTATAGGTTGGCAGAAATAACCAACTTAGAGGTTGGCTGCAAAAACCAACACCCCTCCTAAGCCCAGGATAAGGATCCAGGCTGCAGGACGTTTGGTCGGAATAACCAAACACTCTACTCTAGGTTGGCAGAAAAACCAACTTAGAAGTTGGCTGGAATAACCAACACCTCTCCTAAGCCCAGGATAAGGATCCAGGCTGCAGGACGTTTGGCAAGAATAACCAAACACTCTACTCTAGGTTGGCAGAAATAACCAACTTAGAGGTTGGCTGGAAAAACTAGCACGTAGTACTCTTCAGTCGAAGTAAGGATCTAGGCTGAAGAGTGGTTGGCTGGAAAAACCAACACTTAGTACTCTTTAACCGAAGTAAGGATCTAGGCTGAAGAGTGGTTGGCTGGAAAAACCAACATTTATTATTCTTCAGCCGAGATAAGGATCTAGGCTGAAGAGGTTGGCTGAAAAAACCAACACTTAGTATTCTTCAGCCGAAGTAAGGATCTAGGCTGAAGAATGGTTGGCTGAAAAAACCAACATTTATTGTTCTTCAGCCGAGATAAGGATCTAGACTGAAAGAAGTTGGCTGGAAAAACCAACACTTAGTACTCTTCAGCCGAAGTATGGATCTAGGCTGAAGAGTGGTTGGCTGGAAAAACCAACACTTATTGTTCTTTAGCCGAGATAAGGATCAAGGCTAAAGAGGTTGGCAGGTATGACCAGTCAAATTGTAAAGTTTATGACCAAAATAAGACATCTCGGCCCAAGAATATTATACTTCATTCAGATTACAGTTAGAAAGTTACATGCATGGTAGTTAACCTAAATAACAGTTAGAACAAAAGAGATTTCATTAATCATGCAAAGTCAAAGTACAAAAGGGAGGGACTTTATCTTGGTTACAATCTCTCTTTCCAAAAGGCAAAAAAAAAAAAAAAAAGAGAAGAAAAGTACATAGTCAAGCAAACAGGTCATCTAAGTCAGCATCTAAAATCACCCGGTCTTCTCCTAGAGGTAGCTCGGTTGGAAGCACAGCATCGGACACAGTTGGGAAAGGTGGGATGGAGACCTCTGGAGTTGGGGAGGTAGACTGGCGACCGGATCAAGTGTTGTCTTCTGGAGCTTCATCTTCATCCTCCTCCTCCAGAAATTGTTGCTGAATGGTAGCAGCATACTCCGCCATTGAGCTCGGTATGAAATATGGAGGAGGATTGAAGACCTCGGTCTCAGGTCCATGACCGAGCTGTGCCACAGTCCCCCTCCACCCGCATTTAAAGAACAGGTCCTTCGCGGCTTCACACTGCTTGATGTACAGGGCTTCGCCCCCTTTGAAACCGCGGTCCTCCGCATCCTCCAGCTTCTTCTCAACCTTTGTTATTTCGGCATTCTTTTTTCCTTCAAGCTTGGCCAGCTCGCGCAGATATTTATCTTTTATCACGGCCGCAACCTTTGGTTTGTCTGCTTCAGCCGAGCTAACAAGACCGGTGAGACGACCATTCTCGGTTTGTAGCTTGGCTATCTGCTTCCTGGCCTATTCTAGCTCGGCGGTTTTTTCGGTTACTGTAAACGCGCCAGTGGGCTTCACTCTACAGCTCGGACTCTCCTTTTTGTGTTGTGGTTCTAAATCTGAACCAAAGAGTCCAACTCTGGCAAATCGTTTTGAAGAAAAACAGATTTTTTGAAAAGTAGTGCCAAACACGGACTGCTTTGCCAGATTATAGAGTCGCCACCTAAATATTTTTTAAAATGGGAAATTTAGGAAACCCTGACTCGGTGCCGAAGGCCACGTGTCCGTCATCACCAAATGTCTTGGCTCGGGAGCTTGGGTACGATCGGGGAAGGTCAGCTATGAGCACTCCCTTTCGCCCGGTCCGAAGACCGGCCTCTACTAACCGTGATATCCGATTTTGAAAACATTATGTGTTCTTATTCCAATTATTAGCCTAGAATTACTATGTTATGCGTGCAGCAAACAAGTATAGACTAGATTGCCTAATTCGGAAATAATCATTGCATATCCGTTTGTTTTGAAAGCGTTTCGGGTTTTGCTACTCGCAAGTAGGCTAAAATATGGATTTCAATGAGTTTTCCAACTCAAGCAACCCAACCTCCACCCACAGGCATTCAAACAGTTTATCTCACATAAGCACTTAGCCGCATGGTAAGCATACTGTCATGTTAACATTCACACGCATGCGATATGCTAAAGCATAAATACTTACATCGTACTCCGTGCCAAAACAAAAACTAGTTAGCAAACATGCGTGCCCTAGTTCATGTTAAGATGACTAATGCATCGCAGGCAAGGGTGCAATCTAGAGTAGGCTTGGCTAACCCTAAAATGGCATGTGACATGCAATCATTCGATGCACGTATTCAATTTGGAAATTGAGAGTACGATGCAGTTTGTATGATGTACCGAGCCCGGTGCATGTCGACAAATGCATGGATGCACGCATGCATTGCATAAGATATGCTAAAATAGACGTGCCCTAATCTACCATCATAAGCAGGTAAATAAAAGGGAAGAAAGAAGTGGGGGTTGGAAGACATACACACCACTCACCCACACTTATTACAAATTTGCCCTCGCTCGGAGGGGCCGAAAGAATAATACAAATAATTAACTACGCAAGCTAATTAAATATTACAAATTAATTAAATTAACAAATTAATTTATCTAAGGAAAACAGTAAACCGCCTCGGGGCGAGGGCTCAATGCACGCGCGCTCGGATTCCGCTCAGAATTGCACTGCCATGCCTAGCTTGCCTCTGTTTTCCCTGCTTTCCTTCTCTGAAGACTGCCAAAGTCTTAGGAATACTTCCTTAGGTACTGGAGATCACTACCGGCTGCACAAAACTCCCACCGGCAGTGGATTGAGCTCATCGGCACTAAATTGATCCATCGGCTGCAAAAATACTGCCGGTCGGCACTGAATGTCTGCAGAACCTGCAACTCACAGCAGCAGAGGGCAACAACTTGCATGGCAATGCAATTCAAGGCATGTATGCACTAAACACACTCCTTATCATACTTGTGACTCAAAGGAAGATGTGCCTCGATTCTCGGACCACCAATCACGCATTCCCATGCATGATGGCCCAAAGGATCAAATGTGCAACTTAAATTTCAAATGCATGCAAACCAATCAAACAAATCAAAGGGGCTTCTACCTCCATCATGACTTGATCAAGAGGTAAAGCATGCATGTCAATGCAATGCAACCCTAAGCATGTCAACTAGTATGCAATCATGCTAATGCAAAGGAGCATACAAGCTAACAAATATACAAGGCATGAAACACCAATGCCAACCATCAAGTATACAAGGTGTAATGTGAGTGTCCAAGCATACAAACAAGCATGTGACTTCATTCAATCATGTTAGTCCTAACATGCACCCATTTACCAATACATTACAACACTCAAGGAGCATAGGCAAGCAACAAGAGGATGGACTTACACATGGGTTAGGCAACTCTAAGTAGGCCTAAAATCAGTGGCCAAATGCCATAGAAGTGAAGACTAAGATATATGCAAAACATGCACACGTGCGAGCATACATAATCCAACACTTAGGCATGAACAAGCAACTCTTAAGAACACTTAAAAGAGGGCAGCTAGCATGCATAGAAAGCTATGAAAATCATGCCAAAACATGGTGCCAAACCAAGTCAAAATAGCCAACATTAGCATGCAAGTATGGCCCAAATGCTCAAGGCTAATAAAAGGGTATTGAACTACACTTGACAAGCCTAAACATGGCAATACTTAAGCAACTAAAATCAGAGTTTTAACACATGAAACTAAACCCAAAATTCCACCTAGATGGCATCTAAGTGACTTGAACTCGAAGGCATACATTAATGCTCAAAACATAAGGCATACAACACATGCTTTCAAAGCAATGAAGAGGCCACCGAGGCAAGCATACAAGCACACCAAAGGGACTGAAATTACATGTTAGGTGATTCTAAACCACCAAAATGATGCAAGCAACACATGCTATACATTCACAAACTTGAGGCCAACAAGCTTAACAAGCCACAAATGCAATTGAGCTATATTAAGCATGCCAAAATCGATCCAAACAATCATGGACAGAGCTAAAGCATGGCAAAATAAGCACAAAACATTCATACGTCTAAGCCTAAATCATGCTTGAACTAGGGTTAACAACCATAGGCATGTTAAGGCACCAAGAAGGCATTACAAAGCATCTATGCGAAACATGCAAGAAATACTAAAACCAACACATAGCAATGTTAAATCATGATATCCTAAGCATGAATAACAGTCCATACATGCTCAACACACACTCAAGCACAATGCTCCCTCAAGAGGCCAAAACTTGCCCTTTTCAAGGACATCAAGGAGAGGGGGTGGCCCTCTCCTTCTTAGGACTTTAAGGCATCATCTACATCACTGAAATCCCTCAAGATTTCAGTGGTGAAGAGCCCCAAACACCAAAATCCCGGATCTCACCAAAATAGGCACAAAACAAGGGCCTTACAAGGCCTAAGGGTGGTCAAACCCTTCCAAACCACAAAACACTCTTAATAAACTATCAAGAGGACTAAAAAATAGAACTTTTTTGTATTAAACACTAAGCAAAAAAACAGTTCAAAGATAGGTAGAAATGGAGTGCAAGAATAGGGTAAATAAAGTAAGTTTCTTACCCTTGGAGCTTTTCTTCAACAATGGTGACCTTGATGTCTCCTTAAGCCTCAAACCAGTCAAGAACACCAAGAATAAGCTCTTAGAACCTCAACTCCAAGAGGAAGGTGAAACACTAGGTGCTTGTATGCAATAGTGTGAACTAAAGCACCTAGTGTACAAAATGAACAAGGAAAAGAGAGATAGGATAGATATAGGATTTCTAACCTAAAACCAGACCTTCTTCTCTGTGTTTTCTCTCTAAAATGTCTAACTTCTCTAACCCTTGAGCCAAGAGAAGAGAGTCTTCTCTTATAGGAATCAAAGCTTACAAGCTAAGTAAACCAAGGACTCATCCCTCCATACACGTGTATGGAGGAGAAACAAATGCTATACAGCTGCTTAAAAATATCTCATAAAGCAACTGCACAGTAGTCGGCAGGGCAAAATGGTCATTTTGCCAAAATTGACTACCGACCGGCACAAAAGAGTGCCGACCGGCACAATTTAGTGCCGATGACAACATCAACCAGCCGGTGGCCTCTAGCCACTGCCGGTGGTGTGTGGGGATGTCTCCCAAGGCATCCTCTGCCCCTCCAAGGCAAAGCACAAGTGTTTGGTGCAAAACCAGACACAAAACGGTCAAGTTCGGAGGTCCTGAGGCAAGACGCGTAGCCGAGAACTCCGGGAACTCCAAACGAACACGAACATGGATAATCACCGAGTGTTCAAGCGGTGACGTCCAGGTCTTGAGGACGGTCAAAAATGGGGTGTCTACAGTTACCTCGGCCATTGCCTGCCTTGTTGTTTTGTGAAGTTCCAATACACACTTGTGAGCGATGTGGTTCTTCTGTATGGCCTGCAAAAAAAAATGGAAAGAGACTTGTAGTAAAACCGAGCAGAAAGTTGTGCAAATTAGAAAGATAAGCAAAGGAGGTTACTTACTAGCACCATTGACTTTGTGGCCGAGCGAATGGCCTTCAGCTCGGTGAGATGGTTGTGGTGCTCCATGTCGGCTGGAAGGCAAACGCTCTTGGCCAGATTGGATGCCATTAGGTGGTCTTTTTCAGCGACCACTGAATCAGTATCCCGTATAGCACAGTTCTGAAAAGTGATCTTTGGAACCCACTTGGATGAGCTAGCTCGGTTAGAGTGCTCCGGTTGTGGGCTCGCTGGAGGGCTTGGCAAAAGGATGGTATCTTCTTCATCAACAAGGTGTGGCTCGGTTGTGGAAGTCCGAGCACGCTTGTTTGGACGAGATGATGAGGGTTGATAGGATGGAAGGGCCACCACGGTCTCCTGGGTCTGACCGGCTGGTGGTACCTCGGGCTGGTTTGTTTCGGTCAGGAGGACCCTTACAACTCGTTTTTTGGCCATCTCTTGCTCAGTAGTTAGAGGGATCAAATTGATTTGGGGCAAGGTTGGGTCTGGTTCGAGAGAGGCTTCTAACAAAAAGTCAGTTACCTTGGTCTTTCGTTTACCGCTGTATCGGTAAGTCGGCTCAAAATTCAGTAGCTTGGTCCAACTTCAGTTTGGATATCGCAGCGCGGCACGAAGAACATTCAAATTGAGGTAGCTGTATAGGGACTTGAGAAAGTTCAAATCTGCATGAAGGAAGACAACAGTTAGTTCGGTTCAGGAAGTGAAAACCGAAGTAAAGAAAAGCATGCAATGAAGCCGAGGTAACCCTACCTGCTACACCCTTGTTCTAATTTATTCTATGGCCAGGGATCTGGGCTTGTTAGTCCTCAAAATTCCCAGATACCCAGAAAAAATCATCATTATTCACGTCTTTATCAGGGGTATCCTTTATTATTTTTTCACACCGGCGCCTTATTCTTAAGTAGTAAACCCAGCCATCTTCGGCCGATCCTATGGAATATTGATGGAAGAGCTCAGCTAGACCGAGATTAAGGCCAGCCCGACGGTTTAGCTCGGCAATGCCGTTTATTATGCGATAAGAATTGGTGGAAAGTTGGGTAGGGCAGAGCTTGGTTTGTCTAAGGGATTCACAAAGAAGGGGTTGTATAGGGAATCGCAGACCGCACTCTACGATGGAAATAACGTTAAAAGGGACAAAGCCTTGTTTTTCCCAGGGGACGGTGTCTAGTTCAGCTAATGAAAGGTGGACATCATCCGGAATTTGATAGTCCTTACGGAATTCGGCTATGGCCCCTGGTGAGTTTACTAAAAACCTATATTTACCCATTGATTATTAAATTATCAATAAATTAGCTAAAGGATTAGCTCGGTCAAGAAAAGGCGCCTAGTAGCTCGATTGAGCAATCAGAGGAGTGCCTGGCCAACCTAAGTCTGCAAAGTAAAAAAGAAAAGTGTTAAGCACTGATCATTGGACCGTGCTACAAAAAACAAGGGCAAAATAAATGAAGTCCTAGCTCGGCTACACAAGATGCTATCAGTTTTAGCTCGGTTTGACTAAGGGGTTTTTTTTTAGCCCGGTTGAGCCTTTGGGGCAGCATTCTTAGTTCGGTTTGAACTAAGGAAGCTGGTTTAGCCCCAAGTCTTCGCTCGGTCGGTGGTTGAGGCCTTCTAGCATGGTATTGCGCAAACTTAGAAACGGTTCGATAGCTCGGTTAAAAGAAACAAAGGGTCCCTAACCTATGGAAACCACAAGTATAGCATGAAGTTTTAGTGCGGTCGTTGGGTATGGCTAGGCTTGCATCTAATACAAACAGTATCCTAGTTCGGTTGATGTGTAATTTTGGATCAAAATCAGTGTTTCTCAGATTATTTGAGGTTCTACTACATGGATTTTTCCCAGAAAAACAGAAGCAAAGATGGAGTATGTGTTTTGCAAAAAACATACAAATACGCATGTTATGTGTTGCAAACAAGTGTGAAATCAACAAAAAGGAAATCAGTTTAAGCAAACATACCAGTTCAAAATGGAGGAACTGAAGGTGAAACAGATCCCAGCTAGAACACAAGCTCCACAGTTGCAAGAAAACGAAGGAGAAGAAGCTCAAAGAGAGAGAAAACGATGAATAGTGGATGTGATAGATTCAAAATGAGCAGTTTTTGTGTAAAGAAGGAGAAATTGGGCATGACCGTTCAAAATACGCGAAGTACGAAGACGGCGCGACAGTTGCATTGGGCCAATGAGAGTGTGCCACGTGTTCTTGGAATGAGAAGCGATTCAGTTACAGTGACTGAAGAGACGTTTTGACCGGGCAGACGGGTAGCCCGGTGTGGGTTTAGCTCGGTTGAAAGGCTAAAGTTTTTTAACTTAGCTGGAAAAAGATAATCCCTATCATGCTAAGGGGCAATTGAGAGGGTAATTTATAAGTAAATTAGGCCGAGCTGGGTAAATGGGCCGATGTGTGGGCCATAGTAAGAGAGGCCGAGTAAAAGGGCCTAGAAGTTAGCCCGGTCCAAGAGAACTCTGCAGTTAGCCCAGTCCAAGAGAGCTCTGCAGTTAGCCCAGTCCAAGAGAGCTCTGCAGATTAGCTCGGTCACCACACTTAGAGCGGAAGCAGTTAGCTCGGTCATACCATATTGAGCCGAAGTATGTTGAGCTTTCCTCAAGAACCTTGCTATTGGTTAGCTCGGTCTCGGCTCGTTGTGGTTAGTGCGGTTTCAGACAACCCAGTTGGAATATGTCAAACCGAGGTACACGCGGTAGAAGGAAGAACCGAGCTAGTGGGAGCTCGGTCTAGTCTGCGGCTTTAGCATGGCTATGTTATCTCGATCGTATTAACATTCAACCATGGTAAGAACCATCTCACTTGGTTTAAGCAGTGAGGGGGGTGTTGAAGGGTAAGCATTATCTTTCAGGAATATGATTCCTAGGAGGACTCTACATGGAGGAATAAGAGTCCTACTAGGATTATGCCACATGGAACTTATAAAAGCTCACAACATCACCTATGAAGAGGTAACACAACTTTGATTCCCGAATACACGAGCTTTCTGTCTATTTGTCTATTTTTCTGATTTAGGCATCGGAGAGGTATCCGGCACGCACCCGTCGGCTAGCTCACGTTTGTATTTTCAGGGAGTAGAGCGACGTCGTACGGAAGAGTGCAATCTTGATCAACAGGATTATACGATAAGGTTTATTTCTTTCCCGTACAGTATTCATAATTGATAATAAAATTTTGAGTGAAGCACCAATAAATTTTAAAATGTAATCTTGTGAATTGTTTAATCCTTCCTTTTTTTCTTATGAACCCAACGGTCCCATTAAAGTGAAAATTACACAAAAGGGTAGTCATTTACATGTTTGGATTTAATTTTCTAAGGATAAAAGTGAATTTTTCTAAATGTAAAATTACACATTTGAGCAATTCGCATTATGGAGGTTTTAGATTTTTTCTCTCAACACAAATCGCACATTACGAAAAAAAAATGTAACACTTTAATAATGTCACACACTAATGTAACATTGACGTAACATCCAATATAAAACACTAAAAAACTCTTTGGTGCACTTTTTCTAAGCGTAACAGTGTAACACTAAAAAAAAACTCATTAATGTACTTTTTACAAACGTAACACTCCAATGTTATACTAAAAAAAAAACTCCTTAGTATTTTTTTTTTTTTCCAAACGTAACATTCCAATCAATGTAACACAAACAAAATTCTTTAGTATACTTTTTCTAAACGTAACACTCCAATCACTGTAATCCCAAACGTAACACTCCAATGTAACACATACAAAAATATTAAAGAAATCCTTAATGTAATTTTTCTAAACATAATACTCACAATTTGAAATTATACATTTACTCAAGACTTACTAAGGAATTTTTATACTCCTTTTAGAATAGTTTGAAGAATCTCACATCTTTTTGGAATGATTTGAAGAATCACATATCCAGGGCCGGCCCTAAGCATAGACTCACTAGGCCATGGCCTAGGGCCCCTCAAAATAGACCCAACAAAGGGGTCCCCTCCTATTATAATTTAGTGTAATATATTAGGTATGTTTTAAGTCCAAAAAAAATTAAAGATGACCCAAACTAACTTAAAATAAATTGACCCATTCAAAAATTGAAAGGGCCATTCAAAAAAATTAGCATTGTTATCCATTGACAATAGACCCAAAAAAGGGCCCCCTTCTATTATAGTTTAGTATAATATATTAGGTATTTTTAAGTCCAAAAAAAAATTAAGAAAGTCCCAAACTAATTTAAAATAAATTGACACATTAAAAAAATTGAAAGGCCTATTTAAAATAATTAGCATTGTTATCTATTGAAAATGATTTTACAAAAAAAACTAGATTATGCAAGTATGATTGATTTATTTGCTTCTAAAAATGTAAGAAAAGCGAGAATCAAGCGATACTTATTAGTTGTTGTAATGTAATACTAAGTATTTTTTTGTGATTTTGACACAAATCTTTTGTCCTTTACTTTCATTTTTTTTTTTTCATTCAATAAAAAAAAAATGTGAAGGACCCCAGAAATTTATCAGTTGATTATCGGCTTTGGGCCCGGAAATCTCAGGGCTGAGCCTACCCGAACCTTATATAGAACATTATTTTTAACCATGTTTGGCTCAACAACAGGCTTTTTAGCCATATTATTTTCATAAGTTGGCTCTTTAAAAATGGATTTTTTAACCCCTCAAGTCATTAATGAAATCAACTATTTCTTTTTGCCATTTTCAATAATGAAAGAATTCTAAAAAAATTCACAAATTTCGGCCATTAAAGCCTCAGTTAAAGACTTGGTAGTGAGAGTTGACAACTCATCATTCCATTGGCGAACTTCCTTATCAAGTTTATGAATTTCTCTAATTAAATCGTGTCTTTTTTCTTCCACCAAATAATATTGTAATGGATGGAAGTTTATTTCATCAAGAAAATAGATCTCTTCTTGAAGATCCAAAATTTTTGTTTACGCTAAAAGATTTCATCAAGACTATTTGGAATGGACGAATCCAATTCATTTTTCATTTCTTAGACTTAATGTCCTACCGGGCGTGCCAAAAAATTGTTGGCTTATTTTTTCTTCAAAGAAAAATACCATAAATGCGAGCGTACCAGCAAAGAAAGAAAAATTCTTACAGATTAAATTTAAGCCAATTATCAAGCAATTGTGTTAACGGTTCTTTTGCCTTAATGAAGAGGACTTCAAAATTACCAAATGTAGATAAAAGAAAAATTAAAAGAAGAAGAAGGGAGACGAAGGAAGATGATTGAATGAACAATCGGGGTAATTGAGTGAACAATCAAAGTAATAATTAATTACCTCTACTCCTATGCTTTGAAAATGAAGTGCATAAAATTACCTCTACTCTTATGCTTCGAAAAGAAAGTGTTGAAAATAAAGTGCAGGAAATATAAATAACAAGAAAAAATAGAAATCATTGGTCTTTGATTTGAGTTCGATGTCCATTACAATGTAGTCATGAATGGTTATTTATAGACAAATATTTGTAAGAAAAAACTACCTAATAACTACCATATCCTTCCATCTCCCACACTTCACACTCTATAATTTTCCACTTCATCTTTATGTCTCTATAACTTCCTTTAACCTCCAATTCATACTCCATATTCTCCACTTTGTCTTTCATCATCTTTTTACATATGTTTAATAATTCATAACTTATTATAACCTCCAAATGAGTAGGAGAGTGTCACATATCCTACAATTATATAGATAATAACTAATAATAAAATTATTCATTTATGATGCCCAACACAATCATAGCAAGCATCATTCTCCGCTAAACAGGGTGGAGGCTTCGCAGACGGAAGCTTGAACTCCTTGTCGCGGAGATCTTTGGCTCTTTGGGTCACTTCCTGAACCATAACCTCCTCCTATTTCTGCAACTTCTCCAAAACTTACTCACTTTCTTGAACAACAGAATGGATGGCATCTAGCTCTATGTTGGCAGATTGTGGAAGAGGGGATACCGGAAGGAATAATGAGAGCTGAACTGGCCAACCAATACAATTTCAACATTATGTATGATCCCATATTGTATGATCTCTGAACAGCATCAAGGATGTACAAAATACAATAGACTGAGAGAGGAAGGAGGGAAATATGAGGCCTCTTAATGAGACAAATCTCGTTATACTAATGCAAAAATAGAAACAAAAACGAAACAAATCAAATTAGAAGAAATTGAATAACAATGTCTCTGATGAGATTAAAGTGGTTGTTAGTTCCTAACCAGAATACTCATGACTACTAATAATTTTAAAAAATATACATATATTTTATAAAGGTATCATAGCCATATCTGTATCTTATTTTTTTAGATTTTATCATTTCGCCATATCTATATCATATCATATTCGTATCTCGTACCCATATCTTTGCTTCCTAGCCAACCAAAATGCCACTTAGCATATGTAACAATCTGGCCATGATTGTGTATTTGGCAACTATTAACCATTGAATGGCAATGCCAATGTCGAAGTGTATAATATTGTTTAAGCTAAAAAAAGATTTTTAAAAGAAATATGGATGTCGTTGAGGTGAGAATTCCTGGAGGAAGCAGAAGTCTTGGTGACACTGGATGCAGCTAGATCACCAATCCAAATATTCTGAGTGTACGATCTCATTGGCATGTTTAAAATTAAAGAACTATGGAAATAGGGTTATGGTTCCTTTACTTAATTACCTCAAATAAAACATAAGATTTGGAAATCCCGGAATTCAAACTAAGTGTAAATAATTGGTCCAAATGTTAAATGTTGACTATAAACTTAAAGTTAAACCCTCATGGCTCACCTCAAATTTTGAACAATGGGGTGATGGGAGAATTACATTGAATCACGGATTGAAATTGAAGGACTTAATGATTCCAAATTCACAATTTAAAAAAAAAAATTAGCCTAAATAAATTTTAAACCTACATAAAGAGCATTTCTAACAAAGGAAATAGGGAATGTAATCGAAATTGTCAATCCCATACTGAACCGACAACATGCCGAGACATGACATGCTCAATTCCGTTAAGCTTAAAATCTAAGATTATTCCAGACTGTATCAGGAATAATGGAGGATTCCAGTTCAGTTTTGTCAAATTTTAGTATCTCTTATAGTACACAGGAAGATGTGTTTTTTAATGTCATTAAAGAGAATTTCAGGCATATACCCTATTCTCCATATCATTTACAAAACCCATCATAATCATGAAAAGCACGCAAGTCTAGAATTCTTAAACCTATAGTTTCTTTTCTCATAAGTGGGGGAGATGGTGATCCTCCCATCTATGAAGTGAAGAACTAATCTGGGAGAACACAACAGTGGCAAAGAAATGAAGAACAGCTACAATTTCAAGTTCATCTTGAAACCATTTTCTGCAGCAAAAAACCATCCCCTTCTTGTTGTATCTATGCAACAGTGTCAATTCTCGTTCGCTCTAACTGTTGTTTCATTTTTTCTTTTTCTTCATTTCTCTGTTCATTCGTTCTTTGTACGGAGTTGTAAAGGAGGGATAGGAGTAATGGATGACCAAATTTTAGCTAGTAGAGAAAAAGGAATAAGAGTACGGTAATAGGGGAAAGGATTATGAAGCACGGATACGGAAACGGGTACGGGTATGAGTAAGGATACAGACACGTCAATATGGTAATATTTCAAAAAAGTGATTTACGTTTACGGCTTAGTATATTTGTAAAAAAATATTTATTTTTAATTTATAGTAATGTAAAAATTGATTAAATGATTTAATTTGTTAAGATCAAACCTACAATTAACATTTAATGATAAAAGTAAAGGTATAAATTAAAATTAAATATCAATATATTAAATAAGTTACAAACCATAATTTAATTTTAAAATCATGTTAAAGATAAAACTAAAAATAAATAATAAAAAATCTAGTGAAATAAATTTTATTTCTGTAGTAAAAGAAAATATTATTTCAACTTAAAGACGATATGATTTAGGTATTTACTAACTACGTCTAAATATGTTAAAAATTAAGAAGAAAAAATTTAAATATATATTTTATGTACGATACGTATACAAAAGTAAGTACTATATACCAAGCGCCTGGTACGGATAAGTACATGCTTCATAGGGAAGGGGTTTAGGGATGTTCAGGCCTAGGGTTCAGGTTTAGTGATGCTTAGGTCTTTGAGGTTAAGAGTGCATTTGCGAGTTCGGATCCTCGGCCGCTCTCTTCTGCGGCGCCCCAAAACGATGTCGTTTTGGGGTGAATTTTCAATTTAAAAAAAAAAAAAAACAGAACAGCAATAAACCAAAGGACAAGAAGAAGAAATGAGGGAGAAGAAAGAACCAGAAGGAGAAGAAAAAATGAGGGAGAAGAAGGAAGGCAGCGGCAGACCCTCGGTCTCTTCTCACCATCTCAATCTAGATCTAGGGTTTGGCCGCTTCCATTCCCTAGTCGCCACCGTCTCCCAATCACCCCACTTCTCTCTTCGTTCTCTCTTCTCTGGTATGTCTGTTTCTATGCCTATATATATATGTGTGTGTGTGTGTGTGTGTGTGTGTGTATAGAACTAATTTTGTGGTATTCTTGGTTCTTGCTTTGTGGGTTTTGATTTCCATTTCCTAATCTTAACTGGGTTTTGGTGAAATTGTTTATCAGACAGTTGGTTCAATTGGGAGAAAGGTCCTTTTAATGTTGGTGCCATGTATTAATTTTGTTAGATTTTTTGTTTGTGTTTTCAAGAACTGAACATGTGAAATTTTCTTTCTTCTCCCTTCTTTCTTCTTCTCCTCCTTTGGTTTGTTGTTGTTCTGGTTTTTTTTTTTAATTGAAAATTCACCCCAAAACGACGTCGTTTTGGGGCGTCATAGGAGGGGCCGCAGAAGAGGGTGGCCAAGGATCCGGACTCGTGCATTTGCATAGATGTACATTTCAAATTAAGTGATTTGAGATTAAAAATAAGAGTACTGTTAGGGAGTCAAATATTTTATTAATAATTTTATCAAATGTTTTATATGAGTATAATGTCTACATAGAACTCACGTGGTGTGGGTTTCACACTTATGACAATTTAATAGAAATATTGATAAAATATTTAAAATCTCTAACATTTTCTTAAAAATAATGAAAAGTTAACTATTATAAGTGGATATCAAGATTACAGATAAATATAAAAGTTGACATAGAAGAGATGTGTTTTAGTAGAATCTTTATTGTTTGAATTCCTCAGCATGATTTCACATAATTACTTTTATATAATTATTTCAAATTCATCATGATAAATTTAATTAAATTATGTCATCGTTCGGGAAGATGAGTTGGGGTGGGTTGGGACTAAAATAGTCATAAAAATATAAAATAAGCTTTTTAATCCCAAGCTAAAAAAATATCACATTTAAATCATAATCATTTCATTTTTTCTCTCACAAAAGTCAAAAAAATTAAAAAGTTCATCCCAAATAAAACTTTTTAGGGGTCGTTTGGCATTGGCTAATATAGCCAACTTTTTTGTGTTGAGACTTTTTTAGCCGAATTTTTTTAGCCTCATTTGGTTTTTATTTTGGGATTTTTTTGACTTTTGTAAAAAAAAAAAAAATGTAATAATTATGGGTAAAAAGTAATATTTTGTTTTATTGGCTTTTATAGTCAATTTTATCTTTTTATGATTATTTAGTCCCAAAATAAATGCCAAACCAGAGCTTAGCCTCATACTAAAATAATTAAAAGGTCAAAAAGCCAATCCACATTCTAAACAATCCATATAAAATCTAAATTTGAGTGTTATTCACTTTAAATAATTAATGTCAAATCTATGCATTTCAAAATCCACATTCATCCAAGCCAATCATGAACTAATCTGGCAAAATCTGATTAATAAGTATAGGGTTGGGGTGCATCATCGTAAAAATAGAAACAGATTGAAGAGAAGAAATTCGTGTGTACCCGTGACTGAGGATGAGAGAGAGAGAGAGAGAAGACATACATGAACTGGTGTGTTCCTTCGCTGCCCGGCAGTGAAGCTTCCAGATCGATCGGGTTTGAGGAATGACCACTGCCCAGTGACCCGCCTAATTAGCCCAACCCAACTCCATAGTTTCAGGTCATGGTGTTGGGATGGGTACAATTTTAGTCCATTTATTTTTGGATTAAGGTTGTAACCCGGCATTTTTAATTTTTTTTAATTAATTTTATTTTTTATATTTAATTTGAACATTTATTGAATGGCCTAATATCATTTATAAATATATTTTTATGAGACTCAGAGACTCAAAAATAATAATAATAACTCATATTTTTGAGTAAAAGAGAAGTTTGATGGGTCCATCTTTTCTCTCTATACACCCATCATCTTTTAAATATTTTTATTATGATTTTGTTGGGATTTACTTATTTAAGTAATTTTTGAATTTTTATAAAAAAAATATACAGAAAAATAAAGATATGATGTGACAACTTATAATAAATAATTAAATAAATGCACTTATTTAATATATTGTCAACAATCTCTTAATTATACCACCCATTCTCCCTTATCTTACTACTCATTTATTTTTTTTAACAACATCTCTCTCATGCGGTACTAATCTATACTTGAAAGTCTTCCATCTCACAATAAACAAAATATGACCCAAAAAAAAAGGAAGAGTGAACTTTCTTTTTTTTTCTTTTTTTGTTTTTGGGGACTACTATCCGAAGACTTCATTAGAAAAATCAGGTAGCACCCATGAGATTTCTCTACTCTCTTTTTTTTTTAATATCTTGTAATAGTGGTCACACTTTGTGGTTGCACTCTCAGCATCCCTTTCCCCTAATGATGTTGTTTGGTAGAAGTGGGTAGAGCCTGCCCTCTCCTCTAAAGCACAAAAGCAAGCGTTATTATTTATCCTACATACATCATATGACATATACTCGCTCACAATGGAGCCCAAACAGCTTAAGCTCTAATGGTATGCACACATAGGAAAAGAACTACAAAAAATAAAATAAATAAAAATTATGCAACTTTTCTTTGATTTACAATATAACATAAATATATATAGGTTGTGATGGTAATGATGGGAAAGTGAAGCATCAACAGACGAGAGATGTCATGGTTTTTATGAAACAATAAGGTTTTGTTTGGTAAATGGCCCCCCAATTGAATTCAAATAAACCCACAAGTACCCAATTGATATTCAACCTTCCACTTAGCAATCAATCTATCTTTTAAGGGGCCAAAATGAGGCCACCATCATCAGCAAATGGAGAATCTTGTTGTAGGGTCTCCTCCTTTATCACACTCCCTTTTTTTTTCACACTTCCCTTAACTAAGCATTAGGCTTAGTTTGGGATAGCTTACAAACGTTAAAAAATTAAAAAATTATTAAAAAAGTTAAAAAGTTCATACTATTTAGGGGAAGCTTGTGAAGGAAGCCTAGAGGGCAAAATTATTATTTTGGCCCTTTGAATTCAATTACCCAAAAGTCAAAAAGTTAAAAGTTAAAAAGTCAACAAGGGTAGAATAGTCATTTTGATTTCACTACAATATTTTATTACACACTTTTTCTTAAAAAGTTAAAAAATTATCCCAAACATATATTTTTTTTTTCTCTACTTTTTTAACTAAAAAGTCAAAAAATATACTTATATAACACATCCCAAACAACCCCATACCGTAGGCTTTTGGAAGTCCCCTAGGAAAGTAAAATATTCAATTCTATATTTTTAAGTGTTAATCTAGTGAATGAGATGCATTTTTATTAGACGTCATACCTAGATTCGAATCTTAACGCTGTGCTATGTAATTTTTCATTTCTCTATTTTTCTCTTACAAATTATAAATATATAAAAAAAAGGTATGTCAGTTAAATTTCTTTCTCCACTCATGCGTATATGTAATTTTTTTTAAGATAAAAAAATTTGCTATACTTGTGGGGAGCATAAAGAAAAATATGTTTACTTACAAGCTCCCGTTTGACATTTAGCATGTCAAATATGTTTGACATTTTCAAATCTATATATTAATAAAAGTCAAATTGTTTTATTTTTTTATATTTTTCAAAACTAAACAATCCTTAATAAAAGTCCATTCAAGAAAATAAAAAACTATTTTTTTATTAAAAAAAATCTCTGAAATAATCTTTTTTAAACAATTAGGTACGATTAGGTTTTCAAAGGATTTAGGCTTAGGCTATGTTTGAGAACAAACTAAATTAGTTAAAAAATCAAAAGTCAATAGAAAAAGTCAATCTATTCTCTCTATTTTTTTGTTATATTTTCGTAAAAAGTTAAAAAATTACTAAAATAACCGATTTCCAAATGAACCCTTAATGGTCTTAGATGATTTAAAATAACAAATTTGTACATTCTTCATTTATTGAAATTTTATAAGAAAAAAAATGTACAACAATTTTAAGTGTGATTAACAAGCACCACTGAGAAGTATTGTTTAATGGCATAAGAGATGACATTATTAATGGAACTATTAGTTAAAGTGCAATTTTCTGACAAAACCCTGCTGGAATACATTTGTTTTTTATTGAGAAGATCCTCATATAATGATGATAAAGTGACTAGTCATTACAGACAAACATGGAGTGTCTCCTTATTCTTATATTGTATTTATGCTTAATTAAATTAAAATTAATGAGCTAAGAGTAGCATCTTCTCATCGTCATGTGTTACAAACAAGTGGATTCTCGGAATGTTTTTTACTCTTAAGCACTTCACAGTGACTTCTTTTGTCAGCCCATAATGCCATACTTGAATGATAATTCAAGCCAGAAAACTTTTGTACTTAAAGTATGGTTTAATATATAATGGTGACAATGATCGATAATCCTAGATGTTTAAAAAATACATTTCTTGAGTATATGTGTTGCTCCAAGAACCGATTTTTTTGATTGGATGTTCAAATATGGAATTTGTTCTCCCTGATTGCAATTTGGTTCACGATTTGGGTGGATCTTTGTTTTGGTTCTTTTGTTTTCTTTTTCTTCTTGTTGTTTTGGTTGGTGTCTTGCCAATATGAGGTCTTGTGCTTGCGCATGATCTGACTTTCTTTTCGGTATGAATCTAGTTGGAATTGGAGAGTTATGTTTGGAGCATTTGCCTCTACTTTATTAATGTATTTTCTCAATGTTTTATCCGTACATTAATTTTCATTAATGAAGTTTTATTTTACTGGTCAAAATCTAAAGAGTAGCGTTATACAGAAATGCCCTTCTTATTATTATTTTTTTTTTATCATTAGACATTTTGTATTTAGCGGTAAGAAAATAAGATAAAAGATTTGTTTATATCAACCATCTTGCCGGCTGGATTGGAAAGAGGAAGGAAATCGTGCTGCTCACACAAGGGGAAAAATAGATGCTTATGTTATATTAAAGAGACAGGATAGCAACTTTTGCAATTCATGTTGTGCCCTTTTATATAGACTGTCTCTCTCATATGGCTTCCAAGAGGTTTAGCATAGTTTAATTTGTTGCCAACAATGTTTAGATATAATTGTGATGCAAAACGGCATTGTCGTGCTTCATTGATTTGAATATTTGTCAGAACTTTTGGGTGTGCATCATTTGCAGTCGACATTGTGACAATGTGATGTAGATGGAGTAACTTCAAAGTATTTGAAACACTTGAATTGAAGATTAACAAAATGGTAAATAAAAATTCAGTCTAGTATTTGTGAATTAACTTCAAAAGATTCATATTCTATTGAAAATGGCCCAAAAATTTTATTAAAACTCACATCTATGTAGTGACCGTGGTAGATTTCAGGCAAATTCCTTCATTTAGGTTTCATTTACAACAGTTTTATTATTTTTAGAAACTTTTGTTTTAGTTGTAATTTTGTCTACGAATTTCTATCTTCAATTGTTTCCTATTAATAAAGTGTCTTGTCATGAAATTGTTGTATTTTCTTATTTTGAGTTATTTTAGAAGCTCTTTATCCTAAATAGGGTAAATTACAAATACACCCCTTGATATTTAATTAAAATACGAATCGCTCCTTGTAATTTTGAAAATTACATTCCACCCCTTGAGGTTTCTAATTTCATAACAAATAGCATCTTTTATTAATAAATCATCAAGTCAATTAACAGTTTTTAATCATATTAGAAATATGTTTCAATTAATAATTTAGGTAATTTATTATTATATAGGAGAGCAATTATAAATTTTATTTTTTTAATTAATTATATTAAATAAAAAAATTCTAACAAGGGGGTATTTGTAATTTTTCAAACAAGGAGGCAATATGTATTTTAAATAAATCTCAGGAGGTATATTTGTAATTTACCCTTATAAATAAGTTAGTAATTAAATAGGGTCAAAATAACTGGGGCACATCCCAAATCGGGCCAAGCTTCCCAACGGACAGACTCATTCACCCACTCTAAGATGGAGTAAATAGAAGCGTGGCACTATAACCCAATTGGCCACTCTGAAGTAGGCCCAACTTAATTCTCAAACTAGAGTGGTCTACTTAGACTAATTACCTAGGAAGCATAGATACGGATACGAGATATGGATACGACACGATACGAATACGGCGATATGACAAAACTTAAAAAATAGGATATCGGTACGGTTAAGATACGTTTATAAAAAATATATTTTTTAAAATTATTAATAGTAAGTTACACATAAGCTATAGAACGTTGAGAAACTACAATGTAATTTTATAATGCAAAATACTAACCTTTAAGAATTTTGTATTAATTTAAACTAGTAGCTTGTTTACTTTTTAAATTTTTAATAGGTCTTACAAATATTTCATTTCAATATCAAGTTTAATATATTTATATTACAATAATAGAATAATTCACAACTTGTCCCTATACTTTTTCCTTTGACACTAGTGAAAAATATTGTATTCAAGTTTACTTGCTTATTTATTTATTGATATTTAATTTTACCATTGTTATATTCTCTTGTTAATTCTTACTTTCTATGTAATTATAAGGGACATGCATGAAATAATTAGGATACATCAATTTGATAAATGCTATTATTTAACTTACTACGCTCTTCTTATCGAAGAACTTAACAAAGTATTAGAAAAATAATCTTATAGTTATACTTGCAATTATATTATATTATATTACTATTCAATAAATGTTACAATTCTAATTTTATAAAACAAGTAAACATGATTGGGAGTATCCGATACTTCAAAATTAAGTATCCGATACTCCAAAATTAATGAAAAAATAATTAAGAAGTATCCGATACTTTTAATAAGTATCCGATACGTATCCACGAGTATCCAAAGAGTATTGATATTCGATACGGATACGATATGGATACGTCACCCTATTTGAACTATCCGTGCTTCATAACTAATTACCAAAGAGTTTATCTATCTTGTTTTTACTATTAGAATGGTTTTTCACTTTATGAACCATTCATCAGCTGCCTAAAGTTTTTGCCAATGGCTTTTAGCTAGTTAGTTTCTCTCTTTTGTCCTCATAAACTGGATGAGTCATGTTTCCACGTATCATTTACTTACTTCATCCTTACTTTTGATTTAACTACACAAAAGAAAGAGTCCAACAGTTGCCTTGCAAAATCTATATAATACTTAACACACTTGCAAAACCACAACAAAACAAATATGTTCTTCTTATTGATTTTGACATAAATACATTTATATACAAAAGATTTCACGTTCACAAGGCCCATCTAACATTTTCATAGGTCCAAATGTGCCTCTCTACCTTTTACATATACTGAGTACAACAACATTTTCTAAGGAGACCAAGTTCTATATGACCTTTAATTGATTTGATGAGTTTGGTGGCATCATATACTTTTGATTTGGTTGGTGAGAAACCTCTCTATAACAAACAAGGTTTCATTTCGACCCACCAAGGATATTCTGTAACATTTGTTGACAAAATCAAACAGAACTAAGAAATTGAGAATCTAAAATTGGACCAGACATGATACTTTGTAGCATGCGCACTAGTAAAAGCTTAAATACTTTTGTTTCCTCTCATTCCACCATGGTTTCATATATTAATTAGGATAAGGCTTCCTCCTCTAGTCCATTCATTAGGCTCTAGTGTCCTATTGAGGGGACTGTGGGTGGACCTATCTCGAACCCATTTCAGAGTTTGATATCTAATTAAATAGATATCGATATCTGATCAAGTTAAATGAAGGGTTCAGAAATAAGTCCAAAATGAAGTAAACCTACAATCTCCTTAATTGGACGCTCAAGTCCAATTAATGGACATGAGGGAGGCCTCTTTCCCATTAATCATTGCTTATTGCCCATCTCTAACGTGTTTAACGTGTTGATGACTTCAACATCACTGAAGCAATCAATACCAAAATCATGAATACCAAAGTCCTGGCAGTCCAATAGCCATGCACAATCTTCATCCCAAGATGGCAGCCCAATATTATTGTCGTTGAAGCTTAGTCCATCACTTGGAAACTCCCATGATCCATCAACTGGAGGAATACTTTCATTCCCCCACAAGAAACTACTCATCAACGGGTCATCGCCTGAACAGTTCTCAGTCAGAGGCGAGCACGATGAGTTCTCCTCCGAGTTGGGGATTCCATTGTCAGTTTTCTGTGATTGCAAATGATTGTTTTTAGATTCTGGCGAATGATCCGCACGCGATGATGATGATGTTGATGATGCTTCGGTTGGCTTCGATTCTTCGTTGAGGGGTTCATGGGTGACAGGATCAATTCCCATCTTGAGAAGCTTTTTCTTGATGTGGGTGTTCCAGTGATTCTTGATTTCATTATCAGTCCTTCCAGGCAATCTTGCTGCAATTTTGGACCACCTGATAAAATAACAAAGAATATATTAGAATTATATAGCCAACCCATTAGCACAAGAAATTTATTTATTTATTTATTGCTAGTGATGCACTTAGTATATTATAATATTATGGGATTGCAAAGATAAATTCAACCCTTGAATCTTAAGCTAAGAATTTGCTGGACTAAATTATTTAAAGAATACATTTGTTGAGAGCGCCATTCTAACAAGCCTGTATACTATTTGGTTTGAATCAATAAACAATGATGAGTGGCATTAAGCTAAACTTGAAGCTAGTTTAAAAAATGTTGCTTTATTAGCTTTCATTTAAGCTACCGGCCCCTGGACTTAATGTATTTTCAATTATAAGATATGATGTGAATTTTAAAACACAAAAATTTCAAGATAAAATTATGAGTATGAAAATGCATTAGAAACAGGAGATAGAATCCAATGCCTTAGCAACCAAACCCGTCGTTAATGAACTAACAAGATGTTTGAGCTTGCATTAGTTAATTGTGTCGTCAAAACATATAATTATATATCGTGACAAAAAATTTATCAAGATAGACACAAAATTTATACAGTTAGTGCCAAATATTTTGGTTGAAAAATGAGAAAATAAAGAAAGACCAATATGTTTCATGTTTCAATGACTTCGGCATAAAACATGTTAGGTAGAAATATCACATCATATACGATACATTTTAAGTTGTGTATAAATATTAATTTTTTAATGATTTTTTTTTTTTTCCCTTTAAAATTTTAAAATCTAAACACAACGTAAAATAATTACTTTTGCTATGCAAAACCATAATCGAATTGTTAACGCTTGAGATGCACTAACAAACAATGGAATGTAGGATGATCTTAAAAAAATTTAATCACTGAAATCACCAACACTTTTACAAATGTTAACAAAGAGTCAGTGATTTCAGAGATCAAATATTTCGATGATTATAACCGTGCTGCTCAAGAAATAACTCAGGAGAGAGAAAAAGATGGAACCTATTGCCAAGACGAGCATGGAGATCAATGACTAATTGCTCCTCAGCTTCATTGAGAAGACCTCTCTTCAAGTCGGGGCGAAGATAGTTAGTCCATCGGAGTCTACAGCTCTTCCCACAGCGACGAAGTCCGGCAAGTTTGGGCACAGCACGCCAACAACATTGGCCATTAGTCAGAATGAAGTTGATCAGCTTCTTGTCCTCCTCGGCCGTCCACGGCCCCTTCTTCACCCCTAGCTTATCGCAGCAAGGTTGTCTTCCCATCACTAGCACCACCACCACTACCAACACAACTCTCTCTCTCTCTCTGTCTCTGTCTCTCTCTCTCTCTGTGTCCTCCAATGCTATAATTTCTAAAGACAAAAGCCCCACACCCACCTTTATATACCCACCAACCAACCTTTTCGCAATGCTCCCACCTTTCTCCGCCTGCAATATATAAAGGGCTTAATTACATTTTCAGTGTCCAAAATATTATTTGTGTCATTTTCACCTTTAATATTTAAATTGTGTTAATTTTATTTTCAATATTTAAAAATATTTTAATTTGATTATCTAATTCAACTCAGTTAGTAGTGGTTAAAGTTTAAAGTAAATATGGAAATTGATGTTTTAAAAATTACACTTTTAGTTCTAAAATATGTGATATGGGTAGAAACTCACTTAAAAAATAAATTAATTAATTAATTAATTAAAAAAATAGTCTAACTTTTCCAGTTTAGTGATGTGATCGTCTATTAAAATATCTAAAACAACTCTCTCTCTCTCTCATCTTGTCCCTAATTATTAGCCAATTATATCTTTTGCATATCAGTGAATCTTAAAATGAGTTTAAAATGTAAGTTTGTATATCATTTTTCAAAAATACATATATATATATATATATATGCGATCTATATCATCTTAATCTCTGAAATTACACATTTACCCCTCATTTTAAATATTTCTGTTGGTTGGAATCAAATTTAAACATTTTTATCACATTTTATTAGAAACTAAATTGATATAATTTAAATATTGAGAAGAAAAACAACACAAATTTCATATTTTTTGGATTAAAAATGTAATTATATATTATACGAGGAGAGAGAGTGGAGACTGTGATTCCATGGCCCACCCATTGGTTAGTGACAGGTACAGATGAACTACAATCTCCTGTTATGGTGTTATCAACTCCACAAGGTGGTGAAAGTGAATTTGTTTGGGTGACCCAACGACAAAGCTACATCTAAGCATCCCAAAAATTTTCTTCCCATTTTCCTACACAATCCTACTCTCCCCCTGATTGCACTCTTACTCCACCATTCCATCACCTATTTCGTCATCACCACGTTTACGTGTCCTTATTACACTACTACTTGTATATGATCTTCTGTGGCTCTTGATCATCATGGGTCTTTGTTTTGATCTAACCACCTCAACCGTTCGATCTGAGGAAAACCCACACTACATCTCTCTCTCTCTCCATTATAAAAACAATATTCATCACCATCATCATTATTGTGAGTACTCCAGCTGGTTATGCATTTCAAATTTGTGGGATGGATAGTCTGATGAACGATGATTTTGTTTGCTATACGATTGGTTACCCAGAAAATTTCAAAAAGAAAAAATTGTACTTGATGCTACATTTTTATTTTTATTTTTTTCTGAAATAAAGAAATGGAAAGAACCATTTCGATGAAATTCCATGGGTAAATGATTGATGATGATGATAATTAAAATATGTTGAAGGGGGTTGGGTTGCGGTTTGATGATTTAATTCGTTAATTTTTTAAGTTTTGTGTGTAAATTATTTATTATATAAAAATAAGAAATTAGATTGATTTAATAAGTATAATTACATATAATTTTATCATATTTTTCTTGCAAAGACAAATTCTAAAGTCACACTTGGTCTTTTATTAAAATAAATATGATAAAATCATATATTTAAAATTGTTAAATTAATTTAATTTATTTAATACACACAAAAATTATGAAATAAACAAATCAAATCTGTGGAACTAGCCCACAAGTTAAAATTGGACCGTCCAATTTTATGAACCGGAGACTAGCCTTCCTATGTGAAAAACTTTCAACTTAGAAATTAAAAATTAAAAGAGGAATGGGATTGGTGTTGTCTCAATATGGGAGTGTTTGATAATCTAATTTATTCATTTTGTAAGTTTTTGTGTGTGTATCAATTATATAAAAATTATATTGATTTGATAATCGTAACCAGATGATTTCATTACTCTTTTTTTTCCGTTACTTTTTTTTTTTTGGTTAATATCTAGATGTTCGAACTAGCTTACGCGCATTTCGACTAATCTTGAAATCCTAAAGTTAACGACCGGCAAATCTCTAATGGTCTCAAGATTTGAGATGTTTGACTTTCGTAAGATTTGAACATGTGACCTCTGTTACCCTTTAGTTGCCTTCTCCTCCCACTAAGCCAAGTCCCCTGAGCTTCATCACATTTCTCTTTTAAAAAAGTAAACAGTGTTATTTTTAAATTTTAGTTGTCGTCTACTTTTTTAAAACAAATATAATAAAATAATTTAATTATAATTATAATTATTGAAATCAATATGACTTTTTATGAATAATACATATACAGTAACTTATAAAATAAACAAATTATCTTCAAAAATAGGATACATGGTGGCCGTATGCATCTGAATAACACAATCCAGCCCACATGTTAGACAAGGGAGAATCTTGCTTTAAAAAAAATAATAAAATAAATAGTGAGGTCGGTACCAAATTTTATTAGTATAAAAACCACCTATATCACACTAAGGCCTTGTTTGGAGAAAAAGATTTTTAGTTAAAAATTTATTACAAATTGTCAAATCATTCCCTATTTTTTTTTCATGTCTTTCCATAAAAATTTTAAAACTTACTAAAAGAAGTAAATTATCAAACCAGCACCAAATTTAAATTTCAAAAATATTTGGAAGCTCTAAATATGGAGCGCTAGGGGAGCTCTAATGAGCTAGCCTCTCCATGATGTGATGGCTGTGTCTACCTTTTCTTTTTTATCTTTTTTGTTTTGTTTAGAATTTCCAGCTCATTAGAGCTAGTTTAGTGCTCCCTTTTTAGAGGGATGTATCATGCGCTACAACATATAAGAGTTCTAAAGACCAAATGTTTTGGTCTCTAAAAGTGAAAATTTTGTTGTAAAAGACATTTAAGGATCAATTTTCATCGTCATAAGGATAGTCGTTAAAAGGTCATCTCGAAAAGTCAAAAACAAGGCATTTAACAACAATTTAAAAAATGTCACTAATAAATAAACTTTTAGGGACAAAATAATTTGGTCTCAAAATGGTTTATTTTTTGAGACAAAATTTAGTCCCAAAATGATGATAATTTATCACTAATGTCTAATTTTGTTGCTAAAAATATAATAACGATACTTTTCGCAACAAAATTATTTGATTCTTAAAAAATAATTTTGTTCTTAAATTTTAGTTTCTAAAATTTTAATTTTTTTTTATAGTGATGACCGTTTAAATTTACTTCAAACACTTTTTGGTGCATTTGTTGAACACGACTATCCTCTAAAGATGGTTTTGTTTCTCATATATGCTCCCCAAAGTAAATGAGAAATATATGAGTTGCTTCCCATCAAAGAGCAGCGAGTAATAACAACTTCCAAAAACCCAATTATCATCATCAATATTCAAGTAACATTACAAATCTATTACAAAATATTTTCTTGTTTTTTACGAAAAAAACATATATATATATATATATATTTTGTTATGTTAATTTATTGAAAATTACACTCATAATCACTCATAATTCTTGTAATTTACCTCTTATGCAACTTAATCTAATTGATTACATCTTTTTAGAAATTAGACTAAAATCAAGTAGAAAAAATAATCCGTTCACTCTTTTCAATGTGATTAAAGATTTAATGTCTAATTTGAAGTGATTTATTCATTTTTTAATGGACTATTTTGCCTTTGATTTTGTTTAATTTCTTAACAAATGTTATCAAATTAAACTAAATTGACATAATGTAAAAAAATTAAAAGAAAAAATTGATACAATCCAAACTATTCATCTAGACGAAATTGATATAAGAGACAAATTACAAAGATGTGAATATAATTTACCCAAATCTATTACCAAAAGTTCCGTACGGGTTTTCTCCTCCAGTTTCCCCTCAAACTTGAGATTCAGAGTTGTGGTTAGAAAAGTAGTGTTCCAGGTACTGTATAACTGAAACATAGTTTTGTTTGTAGCACAAGAATAGCATATCTTTGTTAGTAGCAATTTTTTATTACAATTGCTGCTTCTCTCCTTTCATTTTTTGGGATGATACAGTCCAAAAGAAAATAATCGGATTTTTTTTTCTTTTTTTTATATTTTTTATTTTTTTTATTTTATTGCAGGTGGCTACTATATGTCAAGTTGTCGACACTCCCTTTCTTAATCATATTATGAAAAAAATGATAAATTTTGAATTTGTGTGTCATATGGTTGTTAATTTAGAGAATGAATGATATGCTTTAATGGTGTAACTATAATGTAAGTTAAAGGGGTTATAAAAAAATTTAAAGAAAAAAAAATTTGAGAAAGTGTACATAGAAATCTCACCATGCCCTTTTAAACAACATCTCTAAATATTTTAATTATCAAATAGGTAGTAAAATTCAAATACAAGATGTATTGAGTATCAGTGTAACGATTAACCATCAACTCATCTAAAATTTAACATAGGTTAGAGACTATGACTACTTTTATTAACATAATAACTTTTTTAATTACATCATCAGTAGTTTGTTTTCAAACAAACACTAATGTAGATTTTATTTATGTAATTTTTTCATTGACAAAAATGAACAACAATTTAAAAACATCTTCACGGTGAAGCTGCTTATCACGTCAGTCTAGCAGTCATCAAAATATACCGTTTTTAATTTTAAAACTGTCATCATTACATCATTTGTGTATTTAAAGGTAGACTTTTCCCAATTTAATTTGCACTTTAGATCAAACTAGGAAATTCATCCCATATGAATAGAGTTTGTTTTTCTTGTTGGTGGGGTCTTACGCAACTCCCTTAGAGCTTTTTCATTGCAATAGAGATATCAACACACTCTCACACGCAATTCATGCAATTACCAGACTTTAGTATATCTTTGACACGGACCATATATTTCCATTTTTAATACTACTAACTATGTAACACGTAGTAGTAGTAGTAGTGCTTAATTCTAGATTGTTCTATTGGGGGATCGGGGCCGGCCTTGAGGGCAGGTAAGAGAGGCTTGCACCTTGGGCCTCCAAATTTGAGCTGAAAATAAGAGTTCTAAATATAATTTTATGTTTTAGATATAAATAAATAAATAAAGACCCAAATACTATAAGCCTAATTGAACATGGGGCCCAAAAAAAGCAACATGACTAGATTTTTTTTTTTTTTTTAAGTATTTGTAATGATTGCTTCTATCTTAATATATGAAAGTAAATTTTTGTTTATAATTTTAATGATTATATGTGCAAGTAAATTTTTTTGTAACTACAAACAAATAAAAAAATTGTAACTTACCGTTTTGTCCATAAATTTTTTTTTTCAATTTAAGAGGGTCCCATTTTCAAAATTTGCCTTGGCCCCTAAATCTTAGGCCGGCCCTGTGGGGGATCATAGTAGTGAGCTAGCTAATTGGTTATCTAACCTACCAATTGAATTCTTGGCCATAGATTATCATCATCTCATATCCATTGAATTTGATCGGATGGACCTGAATGTCAGACAATGGAACAAGTTTTGTCAACTGCTGTTGATTTTCGATGACTTAGCTATTGACGTGTCCCATTTTAACACGTGTCATGCAAAAGAAGAAGCCTTGCTGTCAAAGCCCTAGTGTCGAAGTTAATTCTTCATCAATTATGTGAACACAAATTGTGTTATTATCTGCATGTATGGCTATGGATTGGGGCAGGTAATAATCCAAATTGTTGGTCTTTGACTTGGAGCTCTTGGCTTTGGTGTGTGTAGCTGAATGTGGGACCTTTTTTTTGTTTTTTGATAAATAAATAAATAAATAAAATGATATTTTGTTATCAGGTATAATAATTAACAGTTAACACACGCGATATGTACATAATTTAAATAAATAAAAATAAAATAAAATATTTGTATGTGTATTACTCATGTGATAATTTTTCTCCTTAGATTTTCAAGTCTCGCTCTTCCCATAAATCTAATTTTTTTTTTTTTAATAATATGAAAATAAAAGATATATGATATGAGCAGAAACAAATAAAAGTTTTGACACCACATCTAACTTTCACTTGATATAATAATACAAATGTTACAAAGACAATGTTTTTACAAAAAAAAATATATATATATATACACAACAAAGCTTAACACAAAACATGTTACTCACAAGAGATTTATTACCTCACAAATAGGACAATTTAAAACTAACTTAACTTGAAAAATGTGACTCAGAAGTCTAAAAAATCCTAGGGCGTTTGTCAAAGCATGCCCATTGAAGTTAATGATTTACTCTTAATGATCAACTTCATTCCACTAATCAAGAGGAAATAAGTCTATTCATACTAATTGCATTTGGGTGAGGTTAGTCTCCTTTCTAGTTTCAGATTGGACTGTATTGTTGGGCTTCTGTGAGCTCATTACAGAACTCACATCGATGATTTGAACCATCCAATATATAAGGTTCGTCAAGTATTTCATTCCTGCAAAAAATCACACTAATAGCATATTGATTGCTGCTTGATCAGATCACATTTCAGTTAATAATTTTTTCAAAATCATATTAAACGTTGACAGAAATGTGATCTGATCAAGTATATCCAATCAACGTGATTTTTTCAAGAATGAAGTACTCAACGAGCCCTACACATTGAACGGTTTGAATTATCGATACAGGCTCCGTAATGAGCCCACGGGGCCCAACAATATGGTTCAGTCCAATTACGAACTGAACACAAGCCACACCCATTGCGTTTCTTTGGTGTATCGGCATTTATTATAGTTTTTATTTTGTATTTGTAAGAGTTTGTGTCAAATATTTAGTGTAATGTTTTTCTAAATTATGAGATAAAAATAATTTAAATAAATTAATTATTAAAAATCTAAGAAATTGTATTTTTAACTTAACCTTTTTATTATTAATTTTTAACCTACAAAATATTACAACAAACAAACAGATTCAATAATTCGGTTTATTGAGGTTGTAAAGACGCCAAATGGGTTAGTTTAGTACAACACAAATTAATTCTTTATAGTGACATGTGTTGAAAAACAAGTAACAAGTATCAATTAAATGACTTGCAAGCCACAACACATCATAATCTTACTACTAATACTTCTGCCCCTCTTAAATTTTTTTCGAATTTTATCGTATAATTATGGCTCTTATTAATAACAGGTTTAAGATCAGACAATAAAAAAAAATAAAAATACTAAGTATCAAAGGATTTTCAGTCTAAATACACTTTTATATACTTTTTAAATATTTTTTCAACACTAACAACAGTTTTAAGAATTAATTTTAATATTTTCTTATAATTGTATACACAAATACATGCATTTTAAGAAGCATTATATTCACATACTTTCGCCATAAGGAAAGACAAGTGATGAGAGGAGACATTTCACTTGCTACTGTGCTTGTAAGATCTATACATACATACAAGTCACTATCAGCTACACATGCTATGTACTCACATTGCCCCAACAATCAAATTGATTCATTTGATGCCACGTATGAATTCCCACAACAACCCTAGGACCAGATAACTTGATAATCAGCCACGTACGACTTATCACACTGAAAAAAATGCCACAACATGAACCCTAAAACAAGATAATATTATTCATTATTAGTATTACAAAATATTTTGTTGGTGAATTAATTATTTTATATATCTTTAGGTACACACAAGTGTACCTGCTAGTACTTGGTATGGTAAGGAAGGTTGCTAAGAGTGGCATTGCGTGCAAGTTGGGGTGACTATTGTGCTTTTTGGTGGAATAGATTTATGAATGATCTAAATTATTTATTTTGTAATATCAAGTTGGTTATTTATATAAAAAAATTACGTTAATTAGATATTGATCAGATTAAATTTGTCATTTAATCATTTAAAATAAATTTAATCAAATCAGGTGACTAATCAATATAATTTTTGGCATAAGTTCAAAATGTTGAACAAGATAACACTTCAAATCGTCTTGATAGATTCAGAATGAGGCTGAGCAAAGGGCACTACAACAATCAAAGTTATTAAAGACAAATTTAGAGACGAAAACACTTTTTAGGTATAAAATATTGCAATTGTCAAAAGTTTTCTTCTTGTATTTTCAACAACAAAATTAAATATTTAGTAATGCGTTACTAACATTATTTGAACCAAAATTTTTATCTAAAAAATAAACATTTTTGACACTAAATTATTTTGTTCTTAAAAATACATATTTAGCGACATTATTAAAAAATTTATCACTAAAGGCTTTTTGCTTTTTTTTTTTTTTTTTTTTTTTTTTTTTTAAGACAACCTTTTAGTGATGACTCATGTAACAATAGAAATTGATTTCCTAATATTTTTGTAACAGAATTTTCACTTTTGGTAGGGATGTAATAATGGCATGGCCCAGCCCACACGGGCTTCACGGGCTCCCTCTTTTTTAGTGGGCCAAGGCTGGGCCGGCCCATGGGCCAAAAGGTTGGGCCCAAGTCCAATCCCAATCCCAATCCCATTCATAATAGGGCTTAGGACCTGGGCGCGGGCCTGGGCTTGAGTCACGAGCTGGGCCTAGTTGACCCTTTTTTAAAAAATAAAAAATAAACGATAAATACATTATCTATGTAGATTATTTATTAGGAATAGAAAGTAAAAGAAAAATTATACTAGAGTATTTTAGTTAAGATTAATGAGATATTTTGTTTGGTTATGTTTCATGGTGGTATTTAAATTTAATTATGTATTACTTATCTTTTTTAAATTATGAACTTATAACTAAAAAAGTATGCAATTATGTAATTTTTTTCTTTCGAAATGAATAAATTTATATATATAAAAATGAAACTTTCAATATTACAATATTAAATTAATTATATAATATTTATTGAATGAATAATTTTTATTTCAAAATGAAATAAAATATTACAAAAATTTATATTATTGAATAAAATATGTGTAGATTATTGATAATAGTAGAGCAATTGCATCATTATAGGTTAAGTACATCTCAACTAGGTTAGCACCTACTAGCCTATCAATCATTTGCATTATACTCTATCTCAATAATCTAATACCAAAAAAAAAAAAAGAAATAAAATGAAATAGTAAAAAATAAATTGTTGATCAATCATTAGAAGAGACAGACATCTCAGTCGCGTTGCTCGAGGATATGTCATCTAAATCATTTTGAATTCGTTCCTTTTCACTATAATTTTGTTTTCTTGTAAGCGCATGCATATGATCTCTGGATATCATCAGTGCCTTAACCATTTGAGATGAAAGCCTGTTCTAGTAATCGCTCAGCACCCGTCCACCTACACTAAAAGTTATTTCCAAAGCAACTGTAGAAATAGGAACGACTAGTATATCACGGGCTATCTGTGAAACTACAGGCCACATAATTTCATTTTATTTCCACTATTTAAAAATGTCAAAATCATCAAAATTATCCACTGACGAGCTTTCCAAATAATGTCGTAGTTCAGAACTACTTACACTTGTATGTTGAGATATTCTTCTACTTTTTATTGCTGAAAAAACACTTAATCTCCCACATCGAGATGAGACTGCTAGTGTACTGTGTGTTTGTGTATTTACAGATGCAGTTGCCCTATATTGTTCAAATAATTTGTTGCATGTTTGTATAATAGAGGCAAACTGTGTTTGATCAACGAAAAGACATTCTAAAAATTCTTTTAAACCAATTTCTTTATACATAGGATCAATTATTATGGCTAAACCTAAAAGATGAGGCAAATGATCAAAATATTTATCAAATTTTACTTTCATTGAAATAATAATAGTTACATAATATTTATTACTCATATATTTTACGAAAATTTTAATTAATTCTGCTAGCATATGTAAAACAAATGTTGAAGTATAAATATATATATATATATATATAAATAATTTTGTTAAAGTATCAAAAAAAATTTAAAAATCTTTATACAATGTTACTTGACGCCAATTAAGTTCTGTGAGGGTCAGTACTCCTCCTATTGATATTGTTGTAAAAAATAAATCTATTACTTTTCTTTATTTACAAGCTATTTTTAACATATTATATGTTGAAGTCCATCTACTATCTATATCTAAAATTAATTTTTTAAATGACATATTTTCTCATTGATAAACTTTTCTATATTTTGAAATTTGATTAGTAGAAGACATAATAGTAACAACTGCATTTTTTTATTACAAGTACAGAAGTCTCGTATAATGTATAGCTTCTTTAATAATCAAATTTAAAATATGGACACAACAACAAACATGAAATAAATCACCATCAACAAGTAATTGTAAATTTGACTTTAAATGGGTTACAGTTTGATTATAATATGTTGCATTATCTAGACTAATCGTAAATATTTTATTTTGTAAAACCCACTCATATAATACATTTCTTATTTATACACCAAACGAACGACCAGTGTATCGAAATTCAACTAATTTAAATGAAATAATCAATAAAATGTGCAGTGATACATTAATATTCAAAACCATTATTTTACCATAGATCAAATATTAAATAAACCCTTTCATTCAAATTTTTAAAAACGTCAAATAATTCACTTTTAACATCCTCAAATTTCTTTAAAATTATGTTTCTAGTAGTATTTCTTGAAACACTTTGATATTGAGGTGCAAAATTTTTGTGAATAATTTCGGTAAAATCGGAACATTCACTAGTGGTAAAAGGTTGTTCTTTTTTAATAATATAATCAACTACATAATTTTGTGCACATATAGGATTATATAAAAATATTTGCAAATTACCTGTTGATGAAGTCCCTAATTGCATTTGATTTCGAATATCAGATTGTTGACTTTATTGATATTTGTTACCATGCCTTTTTAGTTGACTAACACCCCTTGCAGATGCAGCGCTAAGTAAATGTGCACAATATTTATATTTTGTTTTAAATGTAATTGTACCATCATAATTATTTATAGATATTTTTTCAAAATGTTCCCAAACACTACTACTTCTACCCTCAGATGATGATCTAACTGTTGGAAGAGGAATATTAGAAGGAGAATCAACAGATTCATGTTGTATAGTATATGTATCAATATCGACATAAATATTAAGAATATTAAGATCCATAGTAATGTAAGGAAAACAATATATAAGAATTAACAACTAATTTAAATTATAATGTGTAAATACAATGAGTAAAAAATAATAATTAATATATATGAACAAATAATTAATGAAAAAAATGAGTAGTTAATAAATTTAATTAAACTAATTAATGTTCTCGATTGACGAATGCGATGCACAAATTAGCTTCTTCTGATAAAAGTTTCTTGTTGCGCAATTTGCCACTTAGGGATGACACTTCAAAATTAATTGAGGGTTGAGAGAGATTGAGAGTTTAAGAGAGATAATTATTTGTGAGATTTATTTTGAAAAAAGAGATATTTATAGTAGTTTGAAAGGTTGAAATAAATGTATAAATTAAAAAATATATATATATTACCGTTGTATTAAACGGTAATATAACCGTTAAATTATTATTTTTTTTTAAATGCAGACATTATTTTTTTTTTCCATTGCAACTTAACTTTATGTGACGTAAAGAGTGATGTGACGCATGATGCAAAGGAAGGGCAGGGGTAGGACGGGGGCAGCAGGTGCATGCAAACAAATTTTTTTTCTTTTTGTTTTTCATTGCAAGTTGCAACTCGATGTAAGACTCTGTGAAGAGGGATGTGACGCATACAAGGGGTAGGGGTAGGTAGGCAAGCGGGGGCAGTAGTAAAGGTGTAGAATTATAATTTTTTTTTTCATTCATTAATTGTAAATAAATGACCGTTATTTTGTTTTATTT
Organism: Camellia japonica; assembly: GCA_030407325.1. Taxonomy (NCBI): domain Eukaryota; kingdom Viridiplantae; phylum Streptophyta; class Magnoliopsida; order Ericales; family Theaceae; genus Camellia; species Camellia japonica. The sequence goes on along the minus strand of JAPPVO010000013.1, from coordinate 83,320,253 downwards.
TGTTATAATTTTTTTTTTTTTTTTTGCAAGATCAAGCTTTCATTTTTATTATTTTTTAACCATTACAAGTGGCCTTTTTTTTTTTTTTTTTGAAATTTGACATTTATCATAGAGAGAGAGAGAGAGAGAGAGAGGGCCGGGTGGGCCAGCTATAGAGCTCAAAATTTTTTTGGACCAGGCCAACGGGCCCGGCTGGGCTTCAAATTGAAGGCCCAGGCCCAAGGTATTGGGCTAGGCTTGAGGCCGGGCAAAAATGAGTCGGGTCCACCTCTGACCTCGGACGGGTTTCGGGCCGCCCACGAGCCTGTTGGAACAATCTTCTGTGTAAATAAAATAAATAGTAACACAACCAAACAAATAAATAAATAACGTACCGAATTTATTTATTGAACCGAATTAAAAGAAAATTCAAAGACCAAGTCGAGTGTGTGACACTCTGTCCTTGAGACAGATTCGTACCGTTACGATGCTTACGATTGAATGGCGTCTATCTCCCAGGATACAATGATCTTCACAAACTTGTAGTAGCACTCCACACAAATTTGTACAGCGAACTAGAATCTTGTGTTCTTATACTCTCTTTAATTTATCTCTAAAACTAGAATGAAGATTAAAATGCAAACAATAAAATCTGGACAGCAAAAGCATAAATTGCAGACTGTTTTTCGGATCCCCTAAACACTGTTGAAAGTTGGTATTTATAGGCAAAAAATGTTTGACCCGAACAGGTACTAAGGAAGTTAATAGATGCAATATTTAAACTGAATAGATTCAGTTTGAAATACAAACAAATCTGTTTGTAACTGCTGCACTGCTGGACGATTTTGAAACTGTCTAGGTAGTTTACTAACTGTTCAATAGATGGAATTCGGACCAGTTTAGAAGCACAATTATTGGACAATAAATTTTGAATTCAAATTTAAATTTTAAATTAATTTTTCCCGCAATAATTTTTGAAAAAATTCAAATGAATTTTATCCAAAAAATTAATATTATAACCGACCCGACCCACACCCACACGGCACGGCCGGACGGACGGCGGCGCGCGCGCGTGTGTGGTGGTTTAGGCTAAGGTTCATTTTGTCCATAACTCCTCCTATCTACAAACTTGGGATGCCCCTTGGGGCCCAACCCAAGTGTTGTAGGCTAGAGCTTATATACACAAATAAACTCTCTTAAAATTTCAATGTGGGACAACCCTTTCCAAAGAAACCCACATTTACTTCCTTAAATTAGCTCTTCCACAAACTCGAAAACGACGTCATGTTCCCATTCACTCATAAATGGTTTTGACGAACCGTCTTTACCGTGTGACTTGCCACGCGGCAATGAACACTTCACCTCTTCGGACTCGCCTCAAAAGACGTTCGGGCCTACTCAATTTTGGGCTCAAAGTCAACCCAAAATAAGCCTATATAAACCATTTTTCCAACAATCCCCCACATGAATGGAATTTGACGGAGAGAAAATGCAACAACATGATCTAATTACAGAGAGTACAGAAATTGGAAATATTCTGCAAAGGATAAGTAGTTTTTGGCTTTGAACCTTTCTTTGTGAGACACTATCGGATTTACTAGCTAACCAGTGAACATGATGTCTTGAACTGTTCAGCTGTTTGTGTAAATCAAGACAATAGAACTCACATAGTATTTTCCCAAACACAGTTTAGTTCTCACTATTGTGTTCATTTTGGCCCTGAACAACCTGGTCTTTCATGAGTGCTCTAGAGAATTGTAGCCCTTCACAAATATCATAGAACCGACCCAGTTCACACTCACATAGGTGATTCTTATGAAGAGTATCCTGCCATACTCCACTAGGTATACCTAGATATAAGAATCATTAAAAGTATTACTTAACCTAAAACGCTGCAGACATCACTATTTCATCAAAGAAATTGGTAGGAGTTGGACTCCCCAGTGATCCTTCTGAGTCATTCACAACTCGGTTGTCCCTTTGAACCTAGATCTTGAGATCTCCAGTCAACCAGGTTGGATTGCTGTTGTGATAACTCTTATTTAATAGGCTTTAGTCCCATTCCCTACGATGAATTCTCAACTAACTCTCTTGCTAACCCTTTGGTTAGTGGATCCATTATGTTGTCTTTAGACTTAACATATTCTATGGAAATAATTCCATTAGAGAGCAGTTGTCTCACGGTGTTATGTCGACGACGAATGTGTCGTGACTTACCGTTATACATATGACTCTGTGCTCTACCTATAGCTGATTGACTATCGCAATGTATACAAATAGCAGGCACTGGTTTTGGCCATATTGGAATATCTTCAAGAAAGTGGCGAAGCCATTCTGCCTCTTCTCCAGCTTTGTCTAAAGTTATGAATTTTGATTCCATAGTAGACCTAGCAATACAAGTCTGTTTGGAAGATTTCCAAGATACAGCCACCCCACCAAGAGTAAAGACATACCCACTAGTGGACTTTGAGTCTTTAGTATCTGATATCCAATTTACATCACAGTATTCTTCAAGTACTGCTGGATATCTAGTATAATTCAGCCCAATATTACGAGTAAATCGAGATACCTTAGAACCCTTATAATTGTTTTCCAGTGTTCTAATCCCGGATTACTCGTATATCTACTTAATTTACTTACTGCATAAGTTATATCCGAGCAAGTGCAGTTCATCAAGTACATTAAGCTTCCAATAATTTGGGCATACTCTAATTGAGAAATACTTTCCTGTACATTCTTAGATAGAAACAAATTAACATCTACAGGTGTTCTAGCAAGATGATCATCATCTTTGCTGAATTTGTCAAGTATTTTCTCAATGTAATGAGATTGTGACAAAGCATATCCTTCTGATGTTTTGTAATTTTTATCCAAGAATTACATCAGCAATGCCCATGTCCTTCATGTCAAAATGTTTATTCAACATTTTCTTAGTAGTTTTAATCATATCATTATTACTACCTATGATGAGCATATCATCTACATAAAGACATACAATGACATAACATTTGTCTGTGTTTTTAATATAAACACATTTGTCACACTCATTAATTTTAAATCCATTTGACATCATTGTCTTGTCAAATTTCTCATGCCATTGCTTTGGTGCTTGTTTTAAACCATATAATGATTTAACCAATTTACATACTTTCTTTTCTTTTCCTGGAACAGAAAAACCTTCTGGTTGTTCCATGTAAATTTCTTCATTTAACTCACCATTTAAGAAAGCGGTTTTCACATCCATTTGATGAATTTCTAGATTGTATAGAGATGCAATGGCAATTAGCATTCTAATAGATGTTATTCTAGTAACCGGTGAGTATGTGTCAAAATAATCTAGACCTTCTTTTTGTCTAAATCCTTTGACCACAAGTCTTGCCTTGTATTTGTCAATTGATCCATCCGCTTTCATTTTTCTTTTGAAAATGCACTTGTACTCAAGAGGTTTACAGCCTGGTGGCAAATCCACAAATTCCCAAATGTGATTTTGCAAGATGGATTCAACTTCACTATTGATAGCTTTTTTCCATAAAGGAGCCTCAAGATTGAACATAGCCTCTTTAAAAGTTAAAGGTTCATTTTCTAACAAACATGTTAGAAAATCTGGACCAAAAGATTTTGAGATTCTAGCACGTTTACTACGCCTAGGTTCCTCTTCCTTATTTTTGTCTAACTCTTGCTCTTGTTCTTGATCATGTTCTTGATCCTGACTAGTAATGGCATCATGAGATCTTTTATTGTTATTAGTCTCTTGTCCAATCTTATTTGGAAATACATGTTCAAAGAATGATGCATTCCGAGACTCAATAATAGTATTTACATACATTTCGGTATGTTCTGATTTATGAATCAAAAACTAATATGCACTACTATTCTTAGCATAACCAATAAAAATGCAATCAATAGTCTTAGGACCTATCTTAGTCTTTTTAGGACTACGTATAGCCATTTTAGCCAAACACCCCCACACTTTTAAGTATTTATAGGATGGTACTCTTCTATGCCACAATTCATAAGGTGTTTGATTCACTTTCTTTCGGGATATTTTCTTAAGTATATAATTAGCAGAAAGTATTGCTTCCCCCCACAAGTTCTGACATAATCCAGAACTGATTAACATGGCATTCATCATTTCTTTTAAAGTCCTATTTTTCCTTTCAGCAATTCCATTTTGCTGAGATGAGTAAGAAGCGGTAGTTTGATGAATTATTCCATGTTCTTTACAAAACTCACCAAAAGGTGATTCATATTCACCACCTCTATCACTTCTTATTTTATTGATTTTCTTACCAAGTTGATTTTCAACTTCATTCTTATATTGAATGAAAGTTTCCAAAACTTCATCCTTAGTTCGAATTAAATAAACATAACTATACCTAGTATAGTCATCTATAAAAGTGATAAAATATTTTTTTCCCACTGCTTGTTTGAATTGACTTAAAATCACAAATGTCACTATGAATTAATTCAAGTGGTTCCGAACTTCTTTCAATTGAATAAAAAGGAGTTTTGGATAATTTTGCCTCAACGCAAATTTCACATTTATGATTTGAATCAATGTCAAATTTAGGTAAACATTCCGTATTAATTAATCTACGCAAAGATCCATAATTAACATGTCCTAGTCTACCATGCCATAAATTTGAAGACTCAAGCAAGTAAGAAGAAGATGTATCTTTATTAATACCAAAGGGTACAACTATCATTACATTCATTTTAAAAAGGCCATCAGACATGTAACCTTTTCTTACATACATCCGTTTTTGGTAAGTACAAACTTGTCACTTTCAAAAACTAGCCTAAACCCATTCTTACTCAACAAAGATCCGGAAACAAGATTCTTGTGAATGTCCGGTACATGCAACACATTATTGAGAGTGAGTTCCTTTTCAGATGTCATTTTCAGAATAATCTTTCCTTGTCCTTCAACTTTAGAAGTCGAAGAGTTGCTCATAAAAAGTTGTTCACCATTGTCCACTGTAGAATAAGATGTGAACATCTTTTTGTCGGCACAGATATGGCGAGTAGTACCAGTGTCCACCCACCACTCTTTAGGATTTCCGACAAGATTTGCCTTGGAAACAACCGTAGAAAGATTTATGACATCTACACCATTGGAAATTTTATCCATTTCAATCATTTTGGCTTTAGCAACCTTCTTACTTGATCGTCCTTTGCCTTTACGAAAATCAGTTTCTAAGAACTTCTCTGTCTTTTTATCATGATTCACTGGCACAGTCCCAACATAAGGAGGAGTTGGTGTAATGGCAATTACCATACCAATACTGGTTTGAACATTAGTTTGACCAGTTTCAGTAGCCATGAATTCTAAATTATAAAACACAATTATAATTAGAATTTTGTAAGAATTTTGTACTACACAGAAAAGTAATCCAAATGCACAGAATTAAATTCTGTAAAAAATAAAAGAAACAAGAATTGTAACTTTTATTTCCAATTAATTTGAAAATAAAATAAAATTTTATTTAAACAAATTAATTACACACAGGAAATTAAATTCTGTAAAATAAAAGAAATAAGAATATAACTTTTATTTTTCCAATTAATTTGGAAATAAAATAAAAATTATTTAACCAAATTAATTCCACACAGAAAATTAAATTCTGTAAAATAAAAGAAATAAGAATATAACTTTTATTTTTCAATTAATTTGAAAATAAAATAAAAATTATTTAACCGAATTAATTCCACACAGAAAATTAAATTTCTGTAACACTTCAATAATTAAAATACTGAAACAGAATTTTAATTAATGAAAACACAGGAAATAATTTCTAAAAACCAAAATTAATTTCTGAAAAAATTCCACAAAAATATATTTTGAATTGTTAATGACACCAGTATATTATTACTAGTTGTCAAAGAAAATAGACAGTACATTACTACTATCTGTCAAATAGCATATAATCACTATTTGTTTTTCCAACCAGAATATTATTTTGTAAATCCACAGAAAATAATTTTCTTAAAAGAAGAAAGAGAAAAGGAAACAAATGAAAAATTCTGTAAACAGAATAATTCGAATCTGTCTTAAGATTGTTGGAACAATCTTCTGTGTAAATGAAATAAATAGTAACACAACCAAACAAATAAATAAATAACGTACCGAATTTATTTATTGAACCAAATTAAAAGAAAATTCAAAGACCAAGTCGAATGTGTGACACTCTGTCCTTAAGGCAGATTCGCTCCACTACAGTACTTACAGTTGAGTGGCATCTATCTCCCAGGATACAATGATCTTCACAAACTTGTAATAGCACTCCACACAAATTTATACGGCGAACTAGAACCTTGTGTTCTTATACTCTCTTTAATTTATCTCTAAAACTAGAATGAAGATTAAAATGCAAAGAATAAAATCTGGACAGCAAAAGCATAAATTGCAGACTGTTTTTCGGATCCCCTAAACACTGCTGAAAGTTGGTATTTATAGGCAAAAAATGTTTGACCCGAATAGGTACTAAGGAAGTGAACAGATGCAATATTTAAACTGAACAGATTTAGTTTGAAATACAAACAAATCTGTTTGTAACTGCTGCACTGCTGGACGGTTTTGAAACTGTCTGGGCAGTTTACTAACTGATCAACAGATGGAATTCGGACCAGTTTAGAAGCACAATTATTGGACAATAAATTTTGAATTCAAATTCAAATTTTAAATTAATTTTTCCCGCAATAATTTTTGAAAAAATTCAAATTAATTTTGTCCAAAAAATTAATATTAGAACCAACCCAACCCACACCTGGCATAGCGGTGGCGTGTGTGTGGTGGTTTGGGTTAAGGTTCACTTTGTCCATAACTCCTCTCATCTACAAACTTGGGGTGCCCCTTGGGGCCCAACCCAAGTGTTGTAGGCTAGAGCTTATATACACAAATAAACTCTCTTAAAGTTTCAATGTGGGACAACCCTTTCCAAAGAAACCCACATTTACTTCATTAAATTTCCTATTCCATGAACACGAAAACGACGTCATATTCCCATTTACTCATAAATGGTTTTGACGAACCATCTTTACCGTGTGAATTGCCACGCGGCAAGGAACACTTCACCTCTTCGAACTCGCCTCAAAAGACATTCGGGGCCTACTCAATTTTGAGCTCAAAGTCGGCAAAAAATAAGCCTATATAAACCATTTTTCCAACAGAACCTTGGGCTATTTGTACTTTTGGCAACGCAGGTTGTACTGTAGCTGTTGTGAGTTCATTATCAGTATAATTGACTAGGGTCCAAACCTTTGTTCACATTTCACAGTTCCTTCCATATTTGAATTCCATTTTTACACTTCTCTAACTTTTTTCTCTTTGCATGATCTTGAAGCATTTCCTCATTGGAAAACTTGTAATTCCTTGCACAGTTAAATTTAATAAAAAATAAAAAAACTGACTATTTTCCACAGTGAATTGAGCAATATATAAATATTTCACGCAAAGTAGACATTTTGTAGATTGGTGAGCCTGTTCATTTAGAACACTGTCTTTCACGCTTTCTCTTATTTATACGCTCTTTAATGTGAGATGGGATTTAGACCATTCTATTGAATCTATGATCGTAACAACAATATAACCAATTTGGTGTGAATTTCAAAACATGAAATTTATCTATATAGTTGATATCAGCCCTCAATAGAACATATAATTAGGTAATAATTGGACATGTCCATTTATGTATTCGCAATTAATCATAAGAATTCTTATCTTATGTAATCTAATTACTAGCCGTTAGATAAAATTATTCGGTTTGTTTGGTTTCAGTGTTTTGGAAATTGAATTTTTTATTTTTCATATTTTTTTGTTTTTAGTGAATATTTTTTAAATTTTAAGCAATTTGTACTTTTTTACATGCACCTTACTTAGATGTATCTAAATTGTAAAATATTTGTGAAAAAATATTTTTAAAAAATTAATAAATACACAAAAATACAAAAAAATGTATTGAATTTTCATATATTTTTTTGTATTTAGTGAATTTGTTAAAGATTTTTTTCAAATATTTTACTTTTTAAGTGTATTCATGTTAGGTGCGTCTAAAAATTTTTTAAAAAAATTACTTAAAATATTAAAAAAATCATTGAAAACAAAAAAAAAACGGAAAATAAAAAAGAAAAATTTTCTAAAACTATTTTCTGAAAACTAAAACCAAACAAGCTGACTAGTATTATTTTCAGTTTTCATAAACCAAACAATTGACACATTGCCCCCGCAAAGGGAAAATTCTAACAAAGACTAAAATTAATGTTGGCAAAGTTAGAAGTTAGCTAGTACCCAAAATGCATCTGAATTCATATTTACCCATGTTTGACAAAATTCTAGGTAGATAAAGCAGAGACTTGTGCAAAGCCTACCCATGAGACAAAAAAGAACAAGGGGAAATATCAAATCAGTGATTTTTGGAAAAAGTAATTACAAATAAATGATAAATTTTATAAATATTAATAATTAAAATCATAAATTTTTCTATGATTCTGTAATTATTCTTGAAAAGATAGATTGAAATGTAATTTTTCCAAAGAGCAAAAGTACATTTTGAAGCTGGCCTATGTTTAGTTTTGGTTTGACAAATACTAGCTACTATAAATTTTTTATCTGAAATTTGTCTCCAAAATAAGGTTATGTATTTTAAATTTGAAGTTAGTAGTATGTAAATCGTATCCCGTATAATTATGGGCCAAAGATCTATTTTCTCAATATGTAATATTGTTGTTTAGTTTTTGCTAAGTTGGTAGGTACCCAACTTTTGCTTCAAAGTTACTAATATTTTGCCCATCTAAAAAAATAATAATAAAATAAAAAATTACTAATAATATTTTTAAAAAATTAATAAATACACAAAAATACGAAAAATGTATTGAATTTTCATATTTTTTTTGTATTTAGTGAATTTGTTAAAGATTTTTTTCAAATATTATACTTTTTAAGTGTATTCATGTTGGGTGCGTCTAAAAATTAAAAAAAATTACTTAAAATATTAAAAAAATCATTGAAAAAAAAACGAAAAATAAAAAAGTAAAATTTTCTAAAACTATTTTCTGAAAACTAAAACCAAACAAGCTGACTAGTATTATTTTCAGTTTTCATAAACCAAACAATTGACACATTGCCCCCACAAAGGGAAAATTCTAACAAAGACTAAAATTAATGTTGGCAAAGTTAGTAGTTAGCTAGTACCCAAAATGCATCTGAATTCATATTTACCCATGTTTGACAAAATTTTAGGTAGATAAAGCAGAGACTTGTGCAAAGCCTACCCAAGAGACAAAAAAGAACAAGGGGAAATATCAAATCAGTGATTTTTGGAAAAAGTAATTACAAAGAAATGATAAATTTTATATATATTAATAACTAAAATCATAAATTTTTCTATGATTCTGTAATTATTTTTGAAAAGATAGATTGAAATGTAATTTTTCCAAAGAGCAAAAGTACATTTTGAAGCTGGCCTATGTTTAGTTTTGGTTTGAAAAATACTAGCTACTATAAATTTTTTATCTGAAATTTGTCTCCAAAATAAGGTTATGTATTTTAAATTTGAAGTTAGTAGTATGTAAATCGTATCCCGTATAATTATGGGCCAAAGATCTATTTTCTCAATATGTAATATTGTTGTTTAGTTTTGCTAAGTTGGTAGGTACCCAAGTTTTGCTTCAAAGTTACTAATATTTTGCCCATCTAAAAAAATAATAATAAAATAAAAAATTACTAATAATTTGTGTATTTATAGCCATCATATTTCTATTATTTTCACAGAGTTCAAGTCAATGTTACATTATTATTGGCAAGAGAATAGCTAATTCTTTATCGATTTTTTCATCAATATAAAGTATATAAAAAAATAAAAAATATAGGCTAAAAATGTGCTCTAACGTGTCAAATCAAGTGAGGGCTAATTTTCCACCAAGTTAATGATGAACCAAACTCTTTACCAAATTTTCCGCAGTTTTATTTTTGGCCATGGCTTCTGTCCAGTCCGCGATCGGACTGGATCGTATTGTTGGGCCCGTGGGGGTCCATCACGGGTCCCGTTTTTATAATCTGAACCGTTCAATGTGTAGAACTCGTCGAGTACTATATGCCTGTAAAAAATCACGTTAATCGGATATCGATAGCTATGTGAACAAAACAGTTTTTTATCAACCTTTAATTTTTTCACCGTCCATTTTTTTTATACAAAACTGATTTGATCACATAGCTATCGATATCCAATCAACGTGATTTTTTATAAACATGTAGTACTCGACGAGTTCTACACATTCAACGGTTCAGATTTTCAAAACGGGACCCGTGGTGGGCCCCCACAGCACCGTCCAATCACATCCCGGACTAGACAGAAGCCGGACCCTTTATTTTTATGAAATTTTAAAAAGAGTAATGATTGAAGATGGTTTTCTTCTATTAAAAATGATTAAAATATATTTTTCCAGTATGTTTGGAATTTTTCAGGGAAAAAAAAATTAGAGTAAGAATTGAAATGTTCCTCATCATATCTGAATTTTTAACCAAATTTTCACTGAAATTTGATGTGAAATAAAATATAATATAATATAATATAAAAATAAGAATTGAAGATGCTGTAAATAGTGTAATATATTGTTTGTTTTTTTGAACAAAGAATATTGTTTGTTCTCAAAACCAGCTCTCTTCTTCCCCTTAAAAGTGAAGAAAAAGAAAATTAAAGTTGGTTTAGATATTGTTTTTATTATGTAAATAACATTTAATTTAGGTTGTGTTTGCATTATAAGATAGAAATTTCAAAAAGAAAAGAAAAATATTGGTAAAATATAATTATATTTTTCTCACATTTTTCCTTTTTCTTTTTAAATCCCTACTTAAATCTATCCATGATCCAAATACAACCATAGAGTTTTATCCCTTGTATATATGGAATGAGTTGGGCTTTCCTCCCGTTCAAATTTGGACTTTGGATTGAAGGGTATTATTTGGGCCCATAGAGCCTATCACAGGTTCAATTTCGATAATTCAAACTGTTCCTTTTATCAAACCATGCATGTATATCATCCATAAAAAAATTAGGTTCATGTGATTTTCGTAACCCTTTTATTTTATCTAATTTGTCTTCAAAAAAATTAATGGCTAATGCGTTTTTAAAAATGAAACATTTATTTTTTTTAATACAAATGTGACAAAATGAATGGGTTATAAATATTAGATCGATTTATTTATTTATTTATTTATTTATTTATTTTGAGATGATATACGTAAGACTCAACAAAATGAATAATTCAAATTATTGAAACAGAAATCATAATAAATTTCATAGGTCCAAATAACACCTAATTTAGATGATAGATTCAAGGGAAGCCCTGCTCCATTTGGGAAGCAAGTTTGGACATAGCATATTAGACAAAATTGATTATTTTAATCAAATAAGACAAAATATCATATCTAACTCATAAACATTTTATTTTTCTTTCACAAAAATCAAAAAAATCAAAATCTTATCTCAAACGAAACTTTTAAACTCCACATTAAAATAATTAAAAAATCAAAAAATTAAAAAACTAACACACATTCCGAACCAACTCTGAATGTCGCATCTCATTTTTTTCCCACTTGTGTTGATAACAAGCATCCAAAGTTTCCGAGTCTTCCATAATTATGATTCAAACATCATTAAGTACACCTTAAAGCGACTTATGAGCTAATTAACAAGTCATAATTGTAACAGTAAACTACCAATAGGTTTTAATAGTTGAACTTAATTCTCATCAAGTCCATAGATGAGAATAAGTCCACTTGTGTTGAGCTAATTAATAAATTTTTTCCATGAGACCTATTAGACAATAAATCCACTTATTAGGACCTACACGTAAGTATCCCTAATTGTAAATGTTGCAACAACTATTCTCCACAAAACCTGGATTGAATTTTTTTTTATATAGCACAAAGTCCAAACTTAATATATATTTAGAGAACCTAATGACGTAATTTGAGAGTAATGCAATCGTCATTAGAGCAAATATATAAAAACAAACAACATTTTAACTAAAAGATTATTAATTGTAATTGGATTGGATTATTTGGAGAGGAAAAAAAATGATAAGCAATTCTCTTTTACTTAATGACTTAATTTGCGAGTAATGCAATTGTCATTAAAGCAAATATAAAAACAAACAAAATTTTAATTAGAAGATTACAGGATTGGGTGATTTGAAATAATAATAACAAGCAATTCTCTCCTATCTAATAATTTGTTTGGATAACTTAAAAGGGGAGAAATGAAAAGAAAATTACTTGAAAGTTACTTTTTGAATATTGAAGTAGTCAACTCAACTCGATTAGCACAATATTATCCGCTTTAATCAGAGTCTCACGGTTCTACTCTTCTTTAGAAAAAGCCTAATGTTAGTTCGGAGGAGTTAGTCAACTTATTAAGTAGGTTGTGGATGCCTCTCAAACCGACGTGGGACAAACCCATTTCAGGCTCCCATATAAATTTTCAAACCGAAGTGGGATGGGCTCCCACATAAATTCCCAATTGACTGGCCTCATGCTAGTTAGGAGGAGTTAGTCAACTTATTAAGTGGGTTGTGAATGCCTCTTAGACCGATATGGAGGCAAATCCATTTCGTGCTCCCACATAAGTCCCTAGTTGACTAGCTCCGAACACTAAGGGACTTACATCGAAAGGAGTTTCCATAGACGGCACCAAATGAAACAGCTAACTTAACTCGACGAGTACAATATTGTCCACTTTGACGGGAGCCTCACGGTTTTGCCCTTCTTTAGAAAAGGTTTCATGCTAGTTATGAGGGGTTAGTCAACTTATTAAATGGATTGTAGATGCCTCTCAGACCGATGTAGGACAAACTCATTTTGGGCTCCCATATAAGTTTCCAGTTGACTGGCTCCGAACGCCAAGGGACTCACATCAGAGAGAGTTTCCATAGACGGCGCCAACCAACCTAACTAGCATAATATTGTCCGTTTGACCGGAGCCTCACAGTTTTGCTCTTCTTTAGAAAAAGTCTCATGTTGGTTTGTCCCACATCGGTCTGAGAGGCATCCACAACCCACTTAATAAGTTGACTAACTCCTCCTAACTAGCATAAGACATTTTCTAAAAAGAGCAAAATCGTGAGGCTTTGGCCAAAGCGGACAATATTGTGCTGATCGAGTTGGTTGGCTGCTTCAAATATTTAAAAAAAAAAAATTATATGGGAAGAAAAGAAAAGAGCAGTAAGTTTTTCTTTTTTCCTTATTTTTTAAGAAAAGTTATTTTCATTTTTGTACTCACATAATAGCCCTGTTTGGTAGAGCTGTGGGAAACTGCTTATAACTTATGCCTAAACAGCTTATAGCTTATAACTTTCAGCTTAAGCTGATTTCCAGCTTATTCTTTAAGCATCTCCTGCCCACTCAAAGAATAAGTTGATTTCTGACTTCCAAAAAGCTATAAGCTATAAGCTATAAACTAAACCAAACACATCAAAATAGCTTAAATTAAGCTGAAAGCTGGAATAAGCTGATTATAAGCTGTGCCAAACAGGGGTAATGAAAGTTTGGATAAATTATAGGAGAAATATCAAATCAGTGAGGGTTTGAAAAAATAATTACAAATCAGTGAAAAAACTTATAATATTAATAATTAAAATTGTAAAATTTTTCATGAATATGTAGTTTTTTTTTTTTCTTTATTACATTGGGCTACAATTACCCCTAAATTATATTAACTTCCTCAAGGTTTAAAGGAAAAAAATATAGTAAGCTTCACTAGTTTACCATTATTACACTACTCTAAAGTTTAAATTTCTACCATTATACCTTGCTTTCTTATCATCAATATTACTGTTAGTAATATGGGATTTATTGGGGTATTTTTTTTAAGGTCCCTGATATTATGATTTTATAGTATAAAGGACATCAAATATTTTCATGATGTCTAAGGTCCCTCAACATCAATCTAGAGAAATTTCAGTCCAGAGAAAATTCGATTTAGAGAATTTCTCTGGACAAATCACAGAGAAAATTCCAAATTTCTCTGGACACATCACAAGGAAAATCTGATTTTCTCTGGGTTGCAAGAGGCAATGTCCAGCAAATTTCTCTCCAGAGAAAATTTGATCCAGAGAAATTCTCTGGATTCCAGTCGAGATTTTCTCTGGTTTTCGCAATTCGCAAGAATTTCTCTGGATTTAGTCAAAACAACACAAGAGGTATCATTAATGAAAAGAGCACTGGAAATGGCAGAAATAAGGCAGATTCGACAAAGCAAGTCCGTGGCTCCCCAACTCTTCCAGGTGAGCAATTTGCCCAAGTATTTAAACATGTCTGCCCTTTCAAGATACACACTAACAACCATTGTTCCAAAGAGAAGACCAAGGATTGGAAGATCAATGGCAGCATATGCTTGCTCTGGTGTTATAACTTGGAAAATTACCATCAACATGGCACCTAAGAGGGACCCTACAGTCCTTCCAATGGCCAGTAAAGGACTGCTGGGAAAACTGCCAATACCCAGAAATTGAAACCCTCTTTTTCCGATCACCTCCGATGCTACATACGCCGGAGTTCCACACGCAGGTTGCTAGGGTGCGAGGAGTTGGAGGAGAAGGATCGTTCTTTTGCAGCAAAGTCTACGATCTTCTTCGATATATCAAAATCTCTCTCTCTCTCTCTCTCTCTCTCTCTCTCTCTCTCTAAATAACGACTTTTGGCAGATAAGTAAAGTGAAGCTACCTGATAATTATCAATCTTTGTTGACGAAGACGGTGGTGGTGCGGTGGATATGAGGGCGGTGGGGGAGATGAAGAGGTCGGTGGACCTGAAGGAGTTGAAACGAGATGATGGGTTGAAGGGTTTTGGTCGAAGACAGAGAGAGAGGAATCGTGGAGTCAAATTTATCTGATATATGTTGAGGGACCTTACACATCAAAACATAATTTTGTGGATCTCTTCCATTACAAAAAGTGGAGGAGGGACCTTAGACTGATTTTCCCTTAAAAAATGATTCTATCATCTTTTACACTGAAATTTATATATTATATTTGTTTTATCATCAATAAAAAAAATTAAATAATATAAATAAACTTGTAAAATTTATTATATTTTTATTTTAAAATTGAGAGATAAATAGATATATATATATATATATATAGAGAGAGAGAGAGAGAGAGAATTTACTTTTAAAAGCTTTTTTTTTTTTTCTTCTCTTATTATCTTTTCCAAGGAAGAGAGGATTTTCCTCATAACTTATGCAAACAAGAAGAAAATATACCACTCATACTTTTCTTTTCTCTTCTAACTTTCCAAACAGAGTGTTAGAGAGATTGAAAAGTATGAAAATTGTCTAGTAATGTTTCAACTGTAGCCATTTTCCATTTCCAGCTTTAGCAAGCAAAGTTTGCTATATTAGCACCATATTCACCTTGCTTGCACACACAAACAAGGACTTGTTTGGCACAGTTGAAGGATAGCGTTTTATTTACTTTTTAAACTCAACTCCGTTTTTAAATTAGGATTTGGATAAAACATGTTAACTAAACATATTTTTAAAATACAATTCAAAATTACTTTTAAAACTCCTCTCTTCTCTTTTTTTATATTATTATTATTATTCAATCAATCAATTACTTTTTGTCTCTCATCTTTTCTCTCTCCTTTTACATTCTCTTACATTCTATACATCAATCAATCAATCAATCAAAAATGAAAAAAATTACAAATCATTTCAAAATTATTTTCAAAATTTATAATCAAATAAATTTTTTCTTTTTAAATTATGATTCAAAATTCAAAATATAATTTTACGTTCAAATCATAATTTTAAAACTAAACTGTTTTTAATTATTTAGGAATTAAAACGTTTCGAATAATCAACTGCGCAATTAGTGCTCCAATGACGAGCACCTTCTCAAGACACAAATTTCTATGGGAAACAGGGGCGTGCTGTGCCCGATAAGTACAGCACGGTGCTGTGAGAGCTCATAGGCCTTATTCTGTTATTGATTCGAGTAGTTTATATTATTATAAGATTTGTTGGGTAAATTATTTATAAAAAAAATTAATTAATTGAATATCTATAAACTCAAAACGAAACTACATTTGTTTTTTAAAAAATTAATGGTTAGAATAATTTTGATAATTTATTTCAAAACAGTTAAGATTTGATTATGGGATTACACGTCCGATTAATTTTATTTTTGTATAAATAGTATGTTTGATGAATTTTACAATATAAATAATTTAAATTATCAAAATAAATCCAGGACAAGTCCTGAGTGAATCTCACAACACGCTCCCCAGTCTGATTAGGGGAAGTTGAGAATTTGTTACCTTTTTGTCTGATAAGATATTAATGTTGTGATTGAATCATAAATTTTGATAAGAATTTGAAAAATAAAAATAAACCAAAATGTAACTTATATTTTACTTATATTTTTCTTTTTTTTTTCTTTCTTTCCTTTTCTTTTCTAAATTTATACCCAAATTAATAATCTAAATACAGCCTAAAGACTGTGCTTGAATCTTATATTCGATCAAAAATTTGTAGGAAAAACAGCAAAATAAAAGGAAAAAATGATACCAATTTAAAAAATTATTAAATAATCTTAAAATATCATGTCTCATTATCTACGTAGTCTTTCTAAGAAATAAGAACCAGTAAAATATATTAGATGCATTAATCTCAATCAAATGTGGATTTGTAAAATTTCCAACTACATCATCGATTAGAAACACATGACATCCCGATAATATTGAATACTTACCCTATAAATTTGGTTTTTATTTCATTTAATTTTCTTTACTTTTGTATTTTTTCAATATATTTCTCTCAAATTTCAGATCCAAACGTAATTTAGAGAAAAGAAATGTTATATATCACTTATCTTTTGTCACCATTTTATGTCATTACCAATATTTATAACTAGTTTCCTTATTTAAAAATTAAGAAATTAATAAAAATAAATAATATTTTACTGTGGTGATATTAAAAAAAAGAAAAGAAAGAAAGAAAGAAAAGAAAAAGAGAGAGAGAAAGTGAAGATAATGAAATGGTGGTTGGTGAGGAAAAGTGGAGAACAGAGTTAGGAGTACTTCTTGTTCAAAAACAAAACAAAAAAAAAAGTTAGGACTACTTGTTAGAAGTGAAAAATTGGAAATTTAAGCTTTATTAATTAGCTTTGTTTGCTTCTGCGGAAAAAAGAAACATTCACCTCCCCCAACCAATAGTTAGGCCTGTGCTGAGCAGGTTGGTAGCACGCCAGTGGAAAATTTTAATCAACTCCTTTTCACATTTTTGTTTTTTTTTGGGTTGAAAAGTTAATTTGGTGAAAATAAACACTATAAAGATATTAAAATTTTATTTATTTTTATTTTTTATCAAAATAATTTTTAGTATTTTTTAAAACCAAAGAGAGTGCTTTGGGAGTCCTAGAAAAATTGAGTCCCCAGTAGAAGATCAAGAGCCATAGTACAAAAAAAATCTGATTAATTGCCACTCTCCGACAGCTATAAACGCTTAATTTTATAAGAAAAATTACAATTCAATACAAATTTAGAAAGAAAAAAAAATGACTCATTAGTGGTAAACTTTATAAATAATAATAATTAAAATTCTAAAATTTTTCATATATCTGTAAATAATTTTTCAAAAAACTTCTAAATTGCAATTCCCCCAAATTTTTACAAAGTATTTTAAATATACAGAAAAAGGTATTTCAAGTCTCATTCATCCATGTGAAGAACAAGTCTTAGGTCACCCACTCCGTAGGGCCTTTTGACTAGTTACTTCAGTGGCACCATAACAGCATGGGCTATGGCTGCTTTTCAAGATGTGATGAAGAATCCAGCTACTCTTGCAAAGCACCAGGTTGCTCCCATTATTGCAAAAATGATGTGTAAGTAGGTTTGCCGGATCAAAATAGGCAGTTTTCATATGACATGAATGTTGGACTTGTTATCGAAAGCAAAGTATCATTTCTGAGAACAATGTAAATTAGAACAAGTTTTCATATTTCTGATCCTTATATACTGCCCAATATTGATGATAACGCTCTATTCTTACAACAGTATAGGTAATGCTACGATACACACATGGATGGATTTAGCATGGCACTCTCAAAAATTAAAAAAATTATGTATATTATACTAATAATACTAGGAGCATCTCTAATAATATTTGCTATAATACCATTGCTATTATTATAATTTAGCAATGAATAATAATAATTTGTCAAATTATAACAATGGTACTCTAATGATACATATGCTATTTTAGCAAATCTCAACCAACTTTCTCTCCAAATTTGTAAGTATTGTTTGGATATAAATTTTTTAGTGATTTTTTTTTTTTTTTTTGTGACCTTTTTTTAACTGTTTGTAAATTTTTTTATATATTTTCATTATACCCGACTAGATAAATATAAAAAATGAAAAAAATTGAAAAATTAAATATTTTTTGTTCCATTTTGTTTATTTATTTTTTATATTATTGTTCCATCTCTAGTATATTTTTGTTCCACTGTGTTTATTTCTTCCATGAAAATTTTGGAGCCAAATTTTGTTTATTTGGATGATGTGGCAAGTTTGGCAATTGTCAAACTTGTTGCCAAATTTGAGAGATGAAATGGCATTTGCCAAATTTGACAAGGGTTATAACAATCCATTGGAGCAACATTTTTTAAAGCTCTTGTCAAATTTTGACAATAGCAGCTCAAATAACTTACCATCGGAGATGCTCGAAGGGGGATTTGAAAAGATTGTTAAAAGTTGATTTTTGACTTTTTTGTGAGTTAAAAGCTGAAAAATGACTTTTAACTCACTTCCTAAAATAACCCTAGATAATTTCAAAAAATGAGAAGTTATATGTTTATTTGTCCCGTCAAAATTTAAATTCTCAATCCATCAGACTCCTCAAAAATATGTATCATACACGCGTTTATTACATAATTTTATAATATATATATTATATATTTTTATAATAAATGTTACCTTTTAAGAAAGAGAAGAAAAGGAGCCTGTGCATGTGAATGGATACTATCCTAGGATTTGTTTAGTTTGCCTTGTATTCTGTAGCAATTTGTTATTTGTCCCGAGACTCTATTGTACTTTGTCTTCTTATTATAAATGAAGTTTTTATATTTGCCAAACAAAAAATGGATGCCATTCTTACTTAACACATCTTAATATATACTATAATATTTTTATTGAATCACATTCATTCACTCCCTATAGTAACCAACCCCTTCATAGAATTTTACCTCACTTTTATCAATTTTCATATAACAAACTTTCAGCAAATATTTTTAGAACCCTGTGTCCTTAATCTCCTGTCCCCATTAACAAATATATATTTCCTTCTTTTTTTCAAATTTTTTGTGTAACTAAAATTACATACAAAATTAAATTAGTATTTTACAATCGGACAAGCCTGGGCAGACCAAAATTTCTCATCCCAAGTCCAGTAAACATAACCGAACTCAAAGATCTCGACCCAATCCAAATTTATAGACCAAAATATTTACCCCAAACCCAAAATGTATCAGATTGGGGTGAACAGGCCCATAACCAATCCTAGTAGATAGCGAGTTTGATACAGGAGAACCCCTTGGCCGCAGATTTAAAGTCTCGGAATTGGACTTATCCCAAGGAGTCCATGAAAGTTTACCTGATCATTAACTTCAGAATTACGGACGCAAGCTGGCCAAACACCCGATTATAAAAAAAAGAAAAATAATGAAAACAAGAAATTTTTGATCTCCCCAACCTAGCTGATTTAACTAGTTAGTTCATAGATATTTCTTCGGCTTGGCGTCCACAGTGACGCCAAGCCGCCGCCGCCACTGCCTGATAAACATCACAAAAAATTATGTACTAAATTTGCATGTTCACTTGTACGAATGGAGGGTCATCATCAATACTGGGCAGTATACAAGGATTAGAAATATGAAAATTTCCACCTCCAACCCTAAAAACAAAAATTCAAATTAGATTAGTGTGTTTGGTTTGAATTTTTTGAATTAAGTTTTTGAAAACTAAATTTTTTAATTTTCGTGTTTTTTTGTTTTTAGTGAATATTTTTAAAATTTTAAACATTTTTTTTACTTTTTTAGATGCACCTTACTTAGATTTATCTAAAAAGTAAAAAATTTGTGAAAAAATATTTTTAAAAATTAATAAATACATAAAAATACAAAAAATGTACTGAATTCTCGTATTTTTTTTATATTTTTGATATTTAGTGAATTTTTAAAAAGTTTTTTTCAATTTTTTTTTTACTTTTTAGGTATATGTACATTAGGTATGTTTAAAAATTAAAAAAATTGCTCAAAATATTAAAAAAGTTCAGTAAAAATAAAAAACACAGAAAATAAAAAAGTAAAATTTTCTGAAAAGTGTTTTTGAAAAATGATAACCACGCATAGTTCTCAGAAATAATAGTTTGCTTTCCAATTTTTGCTTTCAATCACAAGTCCAACATTCATATCATATGAATCATTAGTCACAATTTGGAAAAACTTTCACAGTAACTTCACTTGTGCAAAACTAAAGAATTCTCGTCGGGTAACATGCTGCTAACCAAATGAAAACTGACTACTTTGATCCGGCAAACTTACCCATCATTTTTGCAATAATGGGAGCCACCTTGGGATTTGCCTGGTGCTTTGCAAGATTAGCTGGATTCTTCATCACTGCAAAACAATTTGAGTAACAAAATAAGAAAATAAAATAATGCCACGAATACAAGAGCTGCCTTTGTGTGATGGAAGAGCAATTTCTACTCTCAGAGGCATGTAATACAAGGCATACTATGAAAATGTACAAAACTGCATGCTTCTACAAACTCCTCACTCGGCCAAATTTCAGTGATGCTAATAGGTGAGATAATTATGTCCACGTAAAATATAAGAATAACAAAATGCTAGGGGAGCCATTAACCCACTATACAGCTATATACGCTTAAGTTCATAACCAATGCCTAATATGGTCATGCAGGGATGAGATGTCAAGCAAACCAACATGTGAAAATCAAGGACAAAAATAGACAATAATTGAAGTTCCAATGTCCAACTTGAAAACAAAGTATTCACCTATCTGAGAAAACCCAGAGAAAAAAAAATATCAATTTTTCAAGCTTGCCAGCATAATCATCATCATCAAACAACTTACTGACTAACATCACATGGTCAAGTTTCTAATTCACTAGTTGAAAGTGTTCATTGAAATATTTAACTATATTAACTGAAAACTCATAAATGCTCACTAAATGCAGCCCCCTAATAACAAGAATAGGTGACAGTTGAGTGATAACAGTCATAAGCAAAATGCAACAAGCAACATGCACAATAAATAAATAGAAAAATTAAAAAACATTAACAATGGTGGAAGTGTGAAATTTACCAGCCTAAGCATACATAGGCCAGCTGGTCCAAGCTGGGGTGAGGACTGACCAGCCTCAGCCCCAGCCCCAATTGACAATGACTTCTCCAAGATCGAGTTCAAGACCATTTAGATATTGGTCCACTCTGCCCAAACTCAACTCAGTGTCAGTGAAAGTGTGAGGTGCACCTAAGTGCAAAGGCCTTTAAAAGCCTAACTGCAATCACACGCCTAATTAAAGTAGAGCACACATTTTATAAAAATAATGTACATTCAAAAATTATGCATAAAATATAATAATAAGTTTTAAAAAAATCAAATCAAATAGCTATATATTTAGCCTTTTAACTAAAATTGTATAGTCTCGTGCAATTGTACAAAAGTTGTTGGCGCAAATTTTACATAGGCGGCTTCAATTCTTAAAATTCTATAAAGCAAATTTGAAAACAATTATTAATAAATAGTATGAAAGTCACTTGACCAACCCATCATAGATATTTAAACATAGCTTTTATATAATTTCTCTAATGCCTTCCAAAATTTTCACAACCTAGACATTTGATAGCCATTATCAATTGTTCATTCAATAATATTGTAATCTAAAGGTTAAAACTTGAAAAAAATAAATAAATAAATAGAGCCCAATTTGCACTTCACTTTAGCTACAAATTGCACTTTTGTTGTTGCGCTTTAAGCTCGCTTTGACAACACTGACTCAACGCACATTTTTCTATGGGTTTTGGTCTGAGTTTGGCTGGACCGAAATCACAAGTGATGAAAAAAACAAAAATGTTGAACTTGGGCTAGAACAGACCAAAACAATAAAAATAAAAATTGAAAAGATTTTTGATGACTTTAAACTCAACCAACAAACCAAGCACAAAAACTAATCATCTCCTTCAACCGCTGCAAACCCCTCTCTTTGTTTTCTCCCTCCCTCCCTTATCTTTTGACAATA
This sequence comes from Camellia japonica, assembly GCA_030407325.1. NCBI lineage: Eukaryota > Viridiplantae > Streptophyta > Magnoliopsida > Ericales > Theaceae > Camellia > Camellia japonica. The sequence continues at coordinate 83,297,955 of JAPPVO010000013.1, read as the reverse complement.
ATTTTGTATCAATTAAAAAACTTTGAATTTGAAGTTTTAAACAAGCTACATGCCCACTTGTGTACTCATTTTTTTATTTGCTCTTTTGTTTTCCATTGATTTGTACAATTCCAATCTACAACTCAGACATACACGCATATATTATACATACACATATACAGGTACGTATATACTATAACTAACCAGGGAAAAATGTATGCATTTTATGTAGACTTGTAATGAGAATTGTCTAAAAAGCGGAAGAAAAAAACAAATAGATGCAAGGGTTGACGGTAGGCAAAGCATAAAGGCACTTTGTTGAAATAGAGCAAGGACAACTGGGAAAACTGAACGAAATAATTTTTGCAGAAAATAGATTCTTTAATTATGAAGAAAACAAGCTTGTGCAACTTGGAGACTCTGAATATTTCAATTTTCAACTGTTACAAACATCACCTGAAACAACTTCCAATATGAGGTCAGATGTGAGGAAAATATACAAATATTAATGAATCAAATGATGATGGAACAAAAGGTGGCGCAAATAAAAGAGAAATACATAGGGATTCTGGTCTAGAAGGTTAGGATGGAATAGCCAACAGCAANTCTCCCTCCATCCCTCCCTCATTGTGTTCGCCTTGTTCACTCTCCCCCTCCCCTCTTCTTTATTTACCGAGCTCCATTTCGATTTATTAAGACACTACAAGAAAATGCACTTTTAGCGACTACTCTCTCTCTCTCTCTCTCTTTCTCTCTCTCTCTCTCTCGCTTATGACTCTGTCTCTGTCTCTCTATCTCTCTTCTCTATCTGTCTCTCATTTATCTCTTTCACATCGCTCATTTTCTCTACCATCTTCACCACTACTGTAAATGTCATTCCACTACCACCACTACTACCATTGTTGTCACTCCATCTCTACGACTATCATTACTACCTCCATCGGCACCACTCCACTACCACCACTATTACTACCACTACCTCTCCTCCACCACTGCTACTCTATCTCCTCTACCATTACCACAACTTCACCACTAATCTCCTTCGCCATCACCACCACCACCACTATTACCTCTTATTCACCACATTCACCACTTCTGCTGCTCCCTCTCCTCTACTACAAAAAATTAGTTCCTGATTTTTAGTAACAAAAAAAAAAAAAAAAATGGGTTGTAGAAAAAATATTTTTCATTGACTACAAAAATTAACTTTATTTTAATGGAAAATATTTTTCATTAAAATATTACCCCTACTTCTACCAAATTAAAAAAATAATAATAATTTTTATTCGTTAAAATAAAAATGAAACAAATAAAATTTCAACCTTAGTAACTAAAAAAAAAATGAAAAATAAAAAAAATCATTAACTATAAAAAAAAATTATTTTAACAAAAAATAATTTATTATTTTTTATAAAAAAAAAGAGTCGTTTGTTGTTTAAATATTTATTTCTGACAGAAACCCCAAAAATATATATATATATATTCCTGCTCGATTTCCCCCCCTTTTTTTCCATTCCCGCTCGGGTTCTCCCCCTCTCCAATCTCTTGAACCAAAATCCCCAATCTCAAAAACCAAAAATCCCTAACCTCTTCTTACAACTCTCTCTCTCTCTCTCTCTCTCTCTCTCTCTCTCTCTCTCTCTCCAGCGAGCGGCGGCAGACGACAGCGAGCGGCAAACGACGACATCAAGCAGCAGCGGCGGTATCGAGCAGCCTTCTCGCCTTCCAAGTTCGTACAAAACGTCGCGGTTTCATCCGAGTACGAGCAAGAATAGGACCTATTGAGTGATGCAGAGGAACCTAGTTTCTCTCCTGCTTTCAAACTCTTCGTTGGAAACTTACCTTTCAATGTCGACAGTGCTACTCTTGCTGGGTTATTCGAAGGAGCTGGAAATGTGGAGATGGTTGAGGTATGAATTTACATTTTCTTCTATCTATGAAATATATATATATATATATGGGTTTAGGGTTTAGTGAGATTTTAATTTTCTAGATAATGTTTTGTTTGATGTAAAATTTATGTTATTTGGTGTGAAGGGTTATTTTCATTTTCATATTTATTTATTTATTCTTGTGAACTTTTGTTAATTTTCAAGTTTTGCTTGCGAAAATTCTTTGACTGAAATATGAATTTCTGTGGGGTTCAGAATTGAGTTCAAATTTTATTCTTTGGGTTTGGTCTGTTACAAAACTATGAAATAGATATGGGTTTTTATTTTTTATATAATTGTAACAAGGTTTACTGAGATTTTAGTTTTGTAGATAATGTTTTGTTTGATGCAAAATTCAAATTATTTGGTGTGAAGGTTTTTTTTTTTTGGTTCCTTGTGAACTTCGGTTCTTTTTCCAGTTTTGCTAGTCAAAATTTTGAAGATGAAATAAGAATTTCTGTGGGGTTCAGAGAATTGAGTAAAAATATTTTGTTCTTTGGGTTTTAATGTTGCAATGATTTTTGTGGGGGAAAAAAAAAGAAGGTAAAGAGAGATTCTTATGCACAAATTTGAGCTTCTTTGGCAGGTTATATATGACAAGATAAGTGGAAGAAGCCGAGGGTTTGGCTTCGTGACAAGGAGGTTGTCTTTTTGTCATTTTAAAATTTTTAAATAATCTTTAGCATGATATTCACATTTTGATTTGGGTTTAATTTGATTTGATTGTAGAAATAAGCAAAGAAGGGCCTCTGGTTAAGTATGAGCGTAGAATTGCCACGAGTGATCTTGTGGATGGGGATAGTAGTCAAGTAATATTGCAATCAATTCACTCTTCATGTTTGATTATAAGTTTCAAAGGAAAAGCTAGTAGTTTGTATGTCTCTTCCGAATTTTCTCCAATCTAGAAGGTTAAGTTTCTCATATTCGATTAGAATTTTAGGTGAAGTAGCTGTGTATCAATTAGTTATCATGAGCATAGCACTACCTTTTGGTGTACCATTCTAGATTTATAACTTATAAACATTAATTTGTCAATTGTTGTGGATTTATATATAGGAGTCTTTAATACAATTTAAATAAAAAAAAAAAAAAAAAAGGCCAATGTTGTTTTCACCTATTGAAGTACTTAAACATTTAAAATATCTCCCTGCCCAAAGAGAAAAAGACCAATGTTGTTTTCACCTATTTTACCATCATAAAACTCTAGAACTAAGTGATATGTTTATTTACATTATGATTTATTTGATTACTAACAGGTGATACAATCTTCAAGTGGGTAGTGATTTTTGCTGTTATTGTTACAAATTGTGTGATTTAAAAGAGCACTCATAAGTATTGATATTTGAGGGAGTGAAAAAATAGAATATGATGTCATTTGAAATTTAATTTTTATATTAATACTCCATGGACATTGATGAATAGTATTTGCATTTCCTTAATTGAAATGAAACCCTATTGTCCTTGTCAACTTAAAGATATTTCATAATTGTTATATGTGAGGAATCAACAAAAAAAATAGATCTTCTAAAACACAATTTGGATTTAAATTTAGTGTTAAAACTTTAACCAAGGGGTAATAAATAAGACTAAGCTTAAATTCATTAATCCCCAAAGGTACATGACATTGTTTTTGAGGGGTTCAAAGTTGCTGCAGTGTTGGTCATTTTGGCATATAACCCTTCTATTTTTTTAATATCCTAGAATAACTTCATGTTGAACAAATGCTTCAAATAAATGATTTAAAGTTGCTTGCTACCACATCTAGATGGTTCTAAATATGATCATGATTATTATTTGCTTGCTACCACATCTAGAGTTGCATGTGTGCATGCTTTGATGTAACTTTCCATTTGTTGGGTATATCTCCTTATTGGAGTTTGAGACCCAATTGGTTTATTAAAAGAGTTTAATTTGGTTTGGTATTAATTATAATATATTTTTATATATTATATATCTAATTTTGTGGAGACCCAGTTTAGTTTGGAAACAACTAAGGTTTTGATTAAAAAAAAACCCTAGATTCACAATATTTTAGGTATTGTTTTTGCTCATCCCGAAGTTGAGAACGGCTGCTGCACACACTCCAATTTGGTGGAATCAATTATTTGGGTGTGTGAAAAGTGGAATTAATTTGGCTGGTTCTTTGCTTCGTTTTCGGTGCTGATTTGGGTCTATTATTTTGGATCTTCTACAATTCTGTTTTGAAGATTTTTGTTCGTCTATTTGGTGAGGTCTTTCCTCTTGTTTATTTGTGATTATTTGGAATTCACCTAAGGGTGTTTTGTGAGACCATTCGTGTCTCGTTTGTAATCGTTTGGAAACTATTTGGTTGATAGTGGAATCAGATTTCGATCCCGTGGACGTACCTCACATTGAGGGAACCACGTAAAAATTCTTTTGTTGCTTTTGATTTAATTTTTCCGTATTAGTTTTTATTCCCATTGATTGATTTACTTGTGGGAAATCACATATTTTCCCTAGCAACTGGTATCAGAGCTTACGGTTTATTTGGGTTTATTTATTTGTGTAAATCAATGGAGGGGAATGTGAGTCATATGTCTAGCTTCAATGGAAGCAATTGGGTAACTTGGAAAACTAAAATGGAGGACCTATTATTTTGTAAAGATTTGTATGGACCCATTGAGGGTGATAGTGGCAAACTCGAGGGTATGAAAGATGATGAATGGAATAGGCTTAATCGAAAAGTCGTTGGTGTTATCCGTCAATGGATTGATGACAGCGTGTTTCATCATGTTGCTACTGAAACTTCAGCACATGATTTATGAAAAAAATTAGAAGGCCTTTATGATAGGAAATCAGCCACAAATAAAGTTTTTCTGTTTCATAAGTTGGTTAATTTAAAATATAAAGAGGGCAGCCCAATTCTGGAACATCTGAATGAAATAAAGAGTATTGTTAACCAACTTGCTTCTATGAAAATTGTTTTTGATGATGAGTTGCAGGCTTTGATGCTACTTAGTTCTTTTCCCAAAAGTTGGGAGACTTTGGTTGTGACAGTTAGTAATTCGGCGCCCGATGGAGTTGTGACAATGGGCCAAGTCACCAGTAGTTTGTTGAATGAAGAAACTAGAAGAAAATCAACGAGTTCCTCTTATTCAGAAGCATTTGTTGTGAGAGGTCGAAGTAAAACAAGGGGGAGGATTAAGACTCCTCATGGTCGTGATCAAAGCCGTGACAAATCAAAAGATGGTTCTTTTTCAAAGAAAGACATTGAGTGTTACTATTGCCATGAGAAAGGGCACATGAAGCGGGAATGCCGAAAGCTCAAGAACAAGGAGAAAAGGCGTGACAAAAGTGTGGATAAGAAGCAAGAAGACACAACGGCAGTTACTACCGATGATCTCATGGTCGTTTGTGAAGATGATTGTATCAATTTTGTGGGCCAAGAGAGCAATTGGGTGATTGATTTCGGTGCTTCTTTTCATGTGACTTCTCGAGTTGATTTCTTCACTACCTACACCGAAGGAGATTATGGTTCTGTTCGAATGGGTAATGAAGGTTTGTCCAAGATTATTGGCATGGGTGATGTTTGCTTGGAAACAAATTTGGGCTGCAAGTTGTTGCTTAAAGATGTGAGGCATGTTCCTGACATTCGCCTCAATTTGATCTCTACTGGGAAGCTAGATGATGAAGGCTTCAAAAACAAATTTGGTGATGGAATATGGAAGCTCACAAAGGGTTCTTTGGTGGTGGCTAAGTTCAAAAGGACTCATACACTTTATTCGATGCAAGGAAAAATTTGTAAAGGTGTTGTCAATGCACTTGAAGATGATACTTCTACCGAATTGTGGCACAAGCAGCTTGGCCATATGAGTGAAAAGGGGCTACAAGTTTTGTTCAAGAAAGAGCTTCTACCCGGTTTGAAAGGTACACATCTTAAAACTTGTGTTCATTGTTTGGCGGGTAAACAACATAGAGTTTCTTTTCATAAAAATGTTGCTTCTAGAAAAGAAAATGTTTTGGAGTTGATTCATTCGGATGTTTGTGGTCCTTTAAAAGTTAGAACACATAGTGGTGCACTTTATTTTGTTACTTTCATTGATGATTATTCAAAGAAAGTTTGGGCTTTTCTACTAAAAACTAAAGATCAAGTTCTAGAAGTATTTAAGCATTTTCAGGCCATGGTTGAAAGAGAAACAGGGCAGAAATTGAAGTGCATCCGATCAGACAATGGTGGTGAATACATTGGGCCATTTGATGAGTATTGTCGCAGCCAAGGTATTCAGCACCAAAAGACAGTTAAGAAGACTCCTCAACAAAATGGCGTTGCCGAGAGGATGAACCGCACCATTGTGGAAAGAACAAGGTGTTTGCTTTCACAAGCTAAATTGCCAAGATCCTTTTGGGGTGAGGCAATGAAGACAGCGGTTGACGTGATCAATTTATCTCCTTCTTATCCTTTGAATGGTGATGTTCCAGAAAGAGTTTGGACTGGTAAAGATGTGTCTTATGAGCACTTGAGAGTGTTTGGTTGCCGAGCTTTTGTTCACATTCCAAAGGATGAGAGGTCTAAGCTTGATAGTAAGTCAAGACAATGTATTTTTCTTGGCTATGGGCGTGATGAATTTGGGTATAGATTGTGGGATCCAGTCGACAAGAAAGTCATTCGAAGCCGTGATGTTGTGTTTCTTGAAGACCAAACAATTGAAGACTTTGGCAAAGGTGATCAACCGGAGCCAAAAACTAGTGATCTCATTGACATGGATCCATCTTCTTCATCTTCAGTTGATGATGAAAATGGGGGAGATGTGCAGCCACCTATTGAAGAAGTGGAGGATGATGCTAATCCTAATGAAGTTGAGCCAGAAATTGAGGAAGAGCATCCAACTCAAGAACCACCACCACAACTTGAGTTGACGAAATCTACAAGGGACCGACAACCTTCGAGAAAGTATCCTCCCAATGAGTTTGTGTTGATTTCCGATCAAGGGGAGCCTGAGAGCTACCAAGAAGCAGTTGAGCATGCAAAGAAAGATGATTGGAAAAAGGCCATGGAAGAGGAGATGAATTCCTTACTTGAAAATCACACTTATGATTTAGTGAAGTTGCCTAAAGGGAGGAAAATTCTGAAAAATAAATGGGTTTTCAAATTGAAGAATGATAGGAAGAATCTGAGGTACAAAGCACGTCTTGTTGTGAAAGGCTTTGGGCAAAAGAAAGGTATTGACTTTGATGAGATTTTCTCGCCGGTTATGAAGATGTCTTCTATTCGGGTTGTACTTGGCATGGCTGCAAGTATGAACCTTGAAGTTGAGCAACTTGATGTGAAGGCCGCATTTCTTCATGGTGATCTTGAAGAAGAAATTTACATGGAGCAACCAGAAGGTTTTGTGGAAAAAGGGAAAGAGAAATTTGTTTGCAAATTGAAGAAAAGTTTGTATGGCCTCAAGCAAGCCCCGCGGCAATGGTACAAAAAATTTGACTCTTTCATGATGGATAATATAAAAGATTTGGGACCGGCAAAGCAAATACTTGGTATGAAAATTGTTCGTGATCGCAAAAAGGGGCTGATTTGGTTGTCTCAAGAAAGCTACATTGAGAAAGTTCTTGAGAGGTTCAACATGGATAAAGCAAAGCCGGTTGGTTGTCCACTTGCGGGTCACTTCAAGCTTAGTTCGAATCAATGTCCTACAAGTGAGAAAGACAAAGAAGAGATGCTGAAAATTCCTTATGCTTCAGCAGTTGGTTCTTTGATGTACGCCATGGTTTGTACAAGGCCGGATATTGCTCACGCCGTTGGTGTGGTGAGTCGGTTTCTCTCTAATCCGGGTAAAGAACATTGGGCAGCGGTAAAATGGATTCTAAGGTATCTTCGAGGGACTTCGAAGGTGTGTTTGTGTTTTGGGGATGGTAAGCCGATGCTTGATGGGTTCACAGATTCTGACATGGCCGGTGATGTTGATTCTAGGAAATCTACTTCGGGGTATTTGATGACTTTTGTAGGGGGAGCTGTGGCATGGCAATCTAAATTACAAAAATGTGTTGCTCTCTCAACTACCGAAGCTGAATTTATTGCCATTACAGAAGCTTGCAAAGAAGAGTTATGGTTGAAGAAATTTTTGCAAGAGTTGGGTTTGAAGCAAGAAAAGTATGTGCTTTATTGTGATAGTCAAAGTGCTATTCACTTGAGTAAAAATTCTACTTTTCATTCGAGATCGAAACATATTGATGTGAGATACCATTGGACTCGTGATGTGTTAGATTCGAAATTGTTGCAACTCGAAAAAGTTCACACAGATGATAATATTTCGGATATGTTAACAAAGACTTTGTCGAGGGACAAACATTTAAAGTGTCAAACTTTGGCGGGTATGGTTGATGTCTCCACCTAAGTCGATAGGGGGAGAATTGTTGGGGTATATCTCCTTATTGGAGTTTGAGACCCAATTGGTTTATTAAAAGAGTTTAATTTGGTTTGGTATTAATTATAATATATTTTTATATATTATATATCTAATTTTGTGGAGACCCAATTCAGTTTGGAAACAACTAAGGTTTTGATAAAAAAAAAACCCTAGATTCATAATATTTTAGGTATTGTTTTTGCTCATCCCGAAGTTGAGAACGGCTGCTGCACACACTCCAATTTGGTGGAATCAATTTTTTGGGTGTGTGAAAAGTGGAATTAATTTGGCTGGTTCTTTGCTTCGTTTTCGGTGCTGATTTGGGTCTATTATTTTGGATCTTCTGCAATTCTGTTTTGAAGATTTTTGTTCGTCTATTTGGTGAGGTCTTTCCTCTTGTTTATTTGTGATTATTTAGAATTCACCTAAGGGTGTTTTGTGAGACCATTCGTGTCTCGTTTGTAATTGTTTGGAAACTATTTGGTTGATAGTGGAATCGGATTTTGATCCTATGGACGTACCTCACATTGAGGGAACCACGTAAAAATTCTTGTGTTGCTTTTGATTTAATTTTTCCGCATTAGTTTTTATTTCCATTGATTGATTTACTTGTGGGAAATCACATATTTTCCCTAACACCATTTACTGTTGATATTAATGTGATTTCTAGCAAATTATGTTCTATGCATATTGATGGTTTACTATATTAATGTGATGGCCTTTGTGTCACAGGGGGCGAGTGTGGATCCCAACAGACAAGTTCTATATAAATTAAATTGTTTGATAGTTAAATTTTCACACAACATATATATAATAAAATTCAAATATGATTAACACATAATTGGAAAGAAAGACAAAGGATTTTCTATTGTTAGCACAAAACTAGGCACACACGATCGCCTAGGCACGAGAGACTTGTGGGAGAAGACAGGACTTAAATTGGGTTCCCGGTTTGGGAGTTAGGGCCAGATTTCACTCTAGGCAAACTAGTTTCTTAAGAAACTTAGAATTCGAGGTGTTAATGCCCCAAAACCACCAAACGACGTCCGAGTAGCACGAAACTTCGCACACACGACCACCTAGGCAAGAGAGACTTGTGGGAGAAAACAGGACTCGAATCAGGTTCCCGGTTTGGGAGTTAGGGCCGGATTTCACTCTTAAGAAACAAACTAGTTTTTTAAGAAACTTAGAATTTGAGGTGTTAATGCCCCAAAATCACCAAACGGCGTCGGAGTTGCATGAAACTTGGCACACACGACCGCCTAGGCACGAGAGACTTATGGGAGAAGACGAGACTCTAATCGGATTCCCGGTTTGGGAGTTAGAGTCGGATTTCATTCTTAAGAAACAAACTAGTTTCTTAAGAAACTTAGACTTTGAGGTGTTAATGCCCCAAAATCACCAAACGACGTCAAAGTAGCACGAAACTTGGCACACACGACCGCCTAGGAACGAGAGAGTTGTGGGAGAAGACAGGACTCGAATCGAATTCCCGGTTTGGGAGTTAGAGCCGGATTTCACTCTTAAGAAACAAACTAGTTTCTTAAGAAACTTAGACTTTGAGGTGTTAATGCCCCCAAAATCACCAAACGGCGTCGCAGTAGTACAAAACTTGGCACACACGACCACCTAGGCACAAGAGACTTGTGAGAGAAGACAGGACTCAAATCAGGTTCCCGGTTTGGGAGGTAGAACCGGATTTCACTCTTAAAAAACAAACTAATTTCTTAAAAAACTTAGAATTTGAGGTGTTAATGCCCAAAAATCACCAAACGTCATCGGAGTAACACGAAACTTGGCACACACGACCGCCTAGGCACAAGAGACTTGTGGGAGAAGATGGGACTCGAATTGGGTTTCCGGTTTGGGAGTTAGGGCCAGATTTCACTCTAGGCAAACTAGTTTTTTAAGAAATTTAAAATTCGAGGTGTTAACGCCCCAAAATCACCAAACGGCATCGAAGTAGCACGAAACTTGGCACACACGACCGCCTAGGCATGAGAGACTTGTGGAAGAAGACGGGACTCGAATCAGATTCCTGGTTTGGGAGTTAGGGTCAGATTTCACTCTAGACAAACTAGTTTATTAAGAAACTTAGAATTCGAGGTGTTAACGCCCCAAAATCATCAAACGGCGTCGAAGTAACACGAAACTTGGCACACACGACCACCTAGGCACGAGAGACTTGTGGGAGAAGACGAGACTCAAATCGGGTTCCCGGTTTGGGAGTTAAAGCCGAATTTCGGTCTAGGCAAAATTATTTACTTAATTATCTTTGTAATTGTATAGTAGTTAAATTTTTATGGCTTTTTTTTTGTAATTAACATATTAACACATAATTATATTGTCATTAATTATATTTATTTTTTGTTTTCAGATATTTCCCGAGTAGGAGTTTACTTCTTGTGGAATGCATGTGAAGAATGAGACTAATTTTTGTTTTTGTTACCCACGGAGAATAATGAGCAAAGCTTGTAATTTTGGTTTATGTTATTTTGAATTATGAATAACATTATGTATTTAAACATTATATATGTATTATAGAACATTATGTAGTGGGGTAATTTGGTTGATGTGTAGTTATGAATGCAAAAATATTTTTATTATGGAGAAATTGTTTTTTCTATACAGGAATTTTTATATTATTATGCAATTATTGATTTCTTTTTCAATTATTCTTCATTTAATACAGGTAATTTTAATTATTATTTATTTATTTATTGGCAACGGCACCATACTGTCGCAAAACATATTAGAACCATTGGCGACAGTGGGCATGCCGTTGCAAAAAAACAAAACCATTCACGCAGCATTTTTTGCCGTCTCAAATAAAATTTTTAGCGACAGTAAAACGGTGCCGTCGCAAAAGGTTTGACTTTTTTACATATTATATGCGATAGTAAATTGCCGTCGCAAAAGGTAACAATTGTCGCCGCTAAAAAAATGCAACGGCATGATGCTATCGCTAAAAGGTTTTTGCAACGCCCTATGTTGTGACCTCCCGTTTGCCATCGCTAAAAGTCATTTGCAGTTGCTAAAACTTTTTTGAGACGACATTAAGAGTATTAGCGACGGCACCGCGCCGTCGTAAAAAACTGAAATTTTTGTAGTGACCTCATTAATGAGGAAATCCAGTGGCTGTGATAAAGACACACAAGCAATGAGGGTTTTTGAATCGAGACAACGTTTTTGAACTAAACCTTATAATGGCAAATTTTCCATCACCATTGCTACATCTCTGTTATGTTCTCCATCTGTCTCAGCCATAGTTATGAACAACCAAAGAGAAGGAATCCAAATGTCAGTTATGTACATGTACAAATCTACCAAATCATCACAATTTTGAGATACCCAAAAGGGTTCTTGAAAGTGTTTTTCAAATGGACATAATTTGAATTTTTTTGATTTATTTATTATTTAGGTGTATTTTAAAGGGTAATTTAGAAAAAAAAAACATAGGGTGTATAGAGAGTAAATTATAATCTTAAATAATTTAATAAATTGTATTGAGAAATCATGTGTACTTAATGATTTTTTAGGTGCAAATAGAATCCCCCACAATGTTATGGTCCCTACTCAGGGTCGGCTTTGGCCCACAGCCGACAAAGGTGCCGCTTTGAGCCCCCAAAAATTGAACAAAAAAAAGCCCTCAATTTTTTTTTTAGCTACTATATTAGTCCACAAAAACAAGTCACCTTAATTTGAAAAGCCCCAATAAAGTTTGTTGAAAATGCAAAACTAATAGTTGGTTGATATGGTGAATTATTTAAAACAAATGGATGATTATTTTTATTGGCAAAAATAAAAAGCTGATTAATATGATGAATTATTTTAAATTAATGGATGGCTGTTTATCAAATGCATATATTGCATATAGAACATAATTAATTATACAAGTTAAATTTGTTTATCAGGAAAGAAACTTCTTAAATTTAAAATTAATTGAATTTTACTTCAGCCAACTATCTGACAAGAAAGATGGAATGTATTAGCAATTTAATCAATTAAAAATGATTAGTTACAAGTTGAATTATGCAAATTTGATAAGCAACTATATAGTTAAAAATATGAGAAATGGGTGATGTTTTTAGTATATAGTTTGTTTACTTTTTATTTAGTACTTTAACCTGAATTACATTAGTTTATTTTTTTATTTATTCTAAAATTTTTTATATATTTAAATAAGATTTAATAATTATATGTATGATCAGAATTTAGATACTTAATATTTTTATCATTTATCAAGAATTTGTTTTGAGCTCCCAAAATGTTAGAACCAACATTGTCCTTGTTGCAAATCAAGATTACTATTACATTCAATATTTACTCAAGCTAAACCCCTAATCTCTCCTTGGAAGTACTTATGACATCATCAATCAAGTTATTGGTTAGCCTAAAGGATTCATGTGGCAAAGAATGGGATTCAATGGCTTTTGTTGTGCTTTGGATTTTCTCTTCCTTTGTGATGGGCACGGCCTATATAGCACAACCTACAACTACCTTGGATGGCCCAAACAGGCATTTAGTTAGTTACAGCCTAGTAGATACAACCCAATAGTAGGCCCACCAAGGAACCCACGTTGATCCAAACCCCATGACGCCTAGACACCTGTTGAGCAAGGAGTCGTCCACGTGGCAGACAAAGATCCTGCAAAGTTATTGGGCTCAAGCATCAAGCATTAAATGAGACTGTCATGGCATTAAATGCAACAAGACCCCTCATCCCCAAGTATAGTGAAGTTGCTATGGCCGACGGTTGGTAGATCATAGACTTTCGGCCAATAAAACAGTTTAAATGGACAAGGAAATGATTAGTAAAAAATATAAGGAAGTAGAAAACAAGTAATGCTCTATCTTTCAGACTCTCTCTCTGTTTTTCATCTAACATTTTTCATCTAATTTGGTCGTCAGAGTGTCCACGGGGAGAAACCATTCCAATCCTGGTGTCTCCCCATTGGACCTTTTGCAAGTCTGTGACAAGAAGATAAGGTTAGCAGAAATGTGGACATCGTGGAAGAGTCCGACCACCCTCTCCTGATCGTTGTGCATTATCAGTTGGCGCCATCTATGGGAACTCTCTCTGGTAGACGGTTATGCTCATTGTCACCGGAGAAAGCTCCGCTATCACCCATCTCCTGCGTCTGAGTGGATTGTTATGACGAGATCTATGGCTTCACAATACAATACTAGCAACCCTCAAGTTGAGCCCTCCAACCCAAATAACCTGCCTCTATACTTTGCAGAAATCACTAACAACATCAACCGACTGATCAAACAAAACCAAGTCCTAATCAACGATTTGCTCCAGCGTAACTTACCTGTCTCTCCTCCGCCACCACAAACAGTCCCCCCACACCTGGAACACACCCCCTATCACCACCATCTCCCACCACATATGTCCCAAAGAATATTTCCATCTTTCGTCCCGCAGCATCAACCGTCGAATCTTGAGGATCTACACATCCCCCTTCCCAGCTCGCAACTTCGCCAAGAGGGACCATTGTTTTTTCATAACCATCTTCTGCCACATCATGCTGCTATCCATGAGAAGGAAGCTAGTAGTGTTCAACCCCCGATTCATGATTGTGGGGACAATGCCCCCGTTTGAGACGTGGAACTACGTGCCATGAAGCTCCAGCTATAAGAGGCTATGCAGAATATGCAACACAAACCTACTTCTACCATTAACTCTTCTTTCATCGCTTCTATTAGAGATAAAGCTCTACCTCCCAAGTTCAAAATGCCATTGATTGACACCTTCGATGGTACCACCGATCTGGTCGACTACGTGGAAACGTATTGGACGCTTATAATCCTCCATGCCTTTCTAGACGAAATCATGTGTCGCGCTTTCACCGTCACGCTGAAGGGATTGGTGCGACTCTGGTTTAGCCAGTTTCCCCCAAACTCCATTACATCCTTCCACCAGCTCAACGAATCCTTCTTGAGCCATTTCATCAGTGTTTAGCGGCAACGACATTCGGCGACTCAACTGCTAAACATCCAACAGACGGAAGGGGAATCGCTCCGCAGCTTTGTCACCCGTTTCAACACCGAGGCCTTACAAGTGGAGGAAAATGACGACAAGGTCATTCTAATAGCCTTCATGGCTAGTTTGCGTCCGTCAGATTTCCTCTTCTCCCTTTCTAAAAATCCTTCATCCGCCATGGCTGCCCTCATCGCCAAAGCCCAAAAATACATGAATGCCGAAGACTCTTTAGCAGCTTGCCAAGACTCCACCTTCAAAACCCCATCGACCAAAGAAAAAAGAAAAGAACCCGAGTCCAGGTCCTCGCCATATACACACTGACCCGCTCAGCATACAGATCGACCCGCATGGTCAGACTGACCGGCTCCTACCCATCCGTTTGGTCGGTTTGAACGATACACCTCCCCAATTCACTTATGGAGCAAGTGTTGAACCAAATTCAACGTGACTATAACTTGAAATGGCCTCAACCATCCAAATCTCCGTCCAACCGACGGGATCAATCCAAGTATTGCCATTTTCATCAAGACCATGGCCATAACACTGAGGAATGTGTCAATCTTAAAGACCAGGTTGAGGATTTGATTCGCCAGGGGCGTCTCAGCCAATTCACGACAACACGTCTCCAGCAAAGGCCTAGGACCGACCCCTTAGTGCACAACCGCTGACACACTCCTCCCTGGAAGCCTGCGCAATCCAGGCGAAATAATGACTGGACTAATAACCGCCCCGAGCATAAGGTGGTCCTGCCCCCCATTAAACGAGATTAGGGTCATTGCGGGGGGGCTCACGTACGGCGGACCATTTCGGTCGGCACAGTGAGCTGAGCTTAGAAAAATCAGACAAGGCTCTGACAAGAAGGTAACAATGGTGGACCGATCCCACAAGCAACCCAAACAATAGTCTGAGCCGATTAGGTTTACGAAGGCGAATTGCACAGGCGTTCGCTACCCTCATCATGATCCTCTAGTTATCTCTGCTCTTTTATCAAACTACAAAGTCATGCGAGTTCTTGTTGATAACGACAGCTCCTCAGACATCATCTTTCTCAACGCCTACCAGCAACTCAAGGTCAGAGAAGAAAAGTTATCGCCCCTTACAAACCCCTTTGGTCAGTTTCACTGGAGATCGGGTGACCTCCATATGCTCCATGGACCTTCCCAGCACTATCGGGGAGTATCCATAACAGTCCACCAAACTTTTTACTTTCCTCGTTATCGACTATCCTTCCACTTACAATATCATACTTGGATGCATGGCTCTCAATGCCTTCCAAGCCGCAACATCCACGTACCATTTGGCCGTCAAATTTTTGACTAATCAGGGGGTCGGCACGGTGAGGGGTGACTAGACGGTGGCCAGAGAATGCTATGTTGCCTCTTTAAAGGAGGTAAAGATGAATGAGGCTATGATCATCGAAGGCCTTGACGTTAGAGATAAGAAGGAGCTAATCAGAGAGGAACCAGGGAAGAAACTAGTTAAAGTGCCCACTGACCCCACAGATTCAACGAAGACGACTAAGATTGGCAGCCAGTTGTCCTCTCGGGCCAAGGCTGACCTCACGGCTCTCTTAGCCGAGCACAACGATGTCTTTGCTTGGACTCATTCGGACATGCCAAGTATCGACCCTTCTTTTATCACTCAGCGCCTCAGCATTGAGCCCTAGTTTCGACCGTTCTGCCAAAAGCAGCGCATTTTTCATCCAGAGCACAACAATCTCATCGTTGCTGAGGTGGACAAGCTGTTAAAGGCCCAATTCATTAGAAACATGGACTACCCTAAATGGTTATCCAATGTGGTCTTGGTTTGAAAAAATAATGGCAAATGGAGACTGTGCGTCGACTACTCCGACCTTAACCGAGCTTGCCCCAAAGATAGCTTGTAACGCCCCGACTTCCGGGTCGTTAATAAATCAAATCAACCTCAAATCAACCTTTAGATGCTTCAACTCCAATCGCCACTAAATTTGCTCCATGCCTGAAAAATAAATTAATTCGAGAAGTATACAATACAACAAGAATAGCAAGGTTCAGACAGAAAATAAATTAACAAAGATCCAGCAATTACACAACTGATTAGATTCGATAAACAAGCAATTTACCAAATTGCACAAACAAGTCAACTCGACATATGACAATTTATCCAGAACCAAATACCCTGTCCTACTCGGTACATGACCAATGACCGGCCTCACCCCCCTCACCCAAGCACAACCGCTTATCCGGGGTATTGGTACAGAGTATATTGGCAAAGTCCACTCGATCCATGTACGGAGTATTTCCACGTCATTTAGTCAGACAAATCAACATTTCCAACACAAATTAACTACACAGAGTTCATCAAATG
The DNA here is from genome assembly GCA_030407325.1 of Camellia japonica. Lineage (NCBI taxonomy): Eukaryota > Viridiplantae > Streptophyta > Magnoliopsida > Ericales > Theaceae > Camellia > Camellia japonica. Next base: position 83,281,345 of record JAPPVO010000013.1, on the reverse strand, counting down.
ACTAGAGTAATCAAATGAATCAACAACGAATAATTCCATAGAATTTATCAAACGATCAGAATAATCAAGAGTTTATGGGAATTAAAAATAAACTCTTGCAAAGAGAATTTAGGAAGCATATTGTATACCATTGAATTACCTCAAATCAATCTCCTCCTTCTCCAACACTTGAATCTCGAACTTTCTCCATAAATCTCCAAATTCTAAGCCATAAGGTATGTAAGGTTTCACAAAATCTACAACTCTCATCCTTTATGAAAATGCTTACTCTCACTCTAACCACTCTTAATCTAAACTCAAAATCTGTGTAACAAATGGAGAGAGATATGGAAAAAACCATAGAAAGAAGTTGAGAGGTGGCTCAATTTATAAGCAACTTGGTGTAACATACTAGTTGGAATTTGAAAGGACAAGTTGGAATATGAATGGACCACTAATAAGGATAGTAAATGAACTACTAGTAAATGAACCACTAATAAGGATATTAAATGAACCACTAATAAGGATATTAAATGAACACTAAACACTAATTGATATTAAATGAACACTAACTAGAATTAAATGAACACTAACTAGAATTAAATGAACACTAGTTAGACTATGAATGGACACTAGTTGGAATATGAAAAGACACTAAAAATACGGGGTGTCACAATCTATCCCCCTTAAAACAATTTCGTTCCCGAAATTCAACTACATACTGCCTTCGAAAAGCTCGAGGTTTCACAATCTATCCCCCTTAAAACAAATTTCGTCCTCGAAATTGACAATCTCTTATACTCCAAAGTTTAATAACGACAAACTCTTCAGATAATACGCTTTCGTTACGCACTCTGATATAAACAACCATTTGTTTTTTACCTCAAATACTGAACCCAATTATTAGTCACCCAACAGATCCCATGTAAGACCTAATCCCTATGCTCTGATACCATTTATAACGCCCCGACTTTCGGGTCGTTAATAAATCAAATCAACCTCAAATCAACCTTTAGATGCTTCAACTCCAATCACCATTAAATTTGCTCCATGCCTGAAAAATAAATTAATTCGAGAAGTATACAATACAACAGGAATAGCAAGGTTCAGACAGAAAATAAATTAACAAAGATTCAGCAATTACACAACCGATTAGATTCGATAAACAAGTAATTTACCAAATTGCACAAACAAGTCAACTCGACATATGACAATTTATCCAGAACCAAATACTCGGTCCTACTCGGTACATGACCAATGACCGGCCTCACCCCCCTCACCCAAGCACAACCGCTTATCCGGGGTATTGGTACAGAGTATATTGGCAAAGTCCACTCGATCCATGTATGGAGCATTTCCACATCATTTAGTCAGACAAATCAACATTTCCAACACAGATTAACTACACAGAGTTCATCAAATGACTAGAGTAATCAAATGAATCAACAACGAATAATTCCATAGAATTTATCAAACGATCAGAATAATCAAGAGTTTATGGGAATTAAAAATAAACTCTTGCAAAGAGAATTTAGAAAGCATATTATATACCACCGAATTACCTCAAATCAATCTCCTCCTTCTCCAACACTTGAATCTCGAACTTTCTCCATAAATCTCCAAATTCTAAGCCATAAGGTATGTAAGATTTCATAAAATCTACAACTTTCCTCCTTTATGAAAATGCTTACTCTCACTCTAACCACTCTTAATCTAAACTCAAAATCTGTATAACAAATGGAGAGAGATATGGGAAAAACCATAGAAAGAAGTTGAGAGATGGCTCAATTTATAGGCAACTTGGTATAACATACTAGTTGGAATTTGAAAAGACAAGTTGGAATATGAATGGACCACTAATAAGGATAGTAAATGAACTACTAGTAAATGAACCACTAATAAGGATATCAAATGAATCACTAATAAGGATATGAAATGAACACTAAACACTAATTGATATTAAATGAACACTAACTAGAATTAAATGAACACTAACTAGAATTAAATGAACACTAGTTAGACTATGAATGGACACTAGTTGGAATATGAAAAGACACTAAATATACGGGGTGTCACAATCTATCCCCCTTAAAACAATTTCGTCCCCGAAATTCAACTACATGCTGTCTTCGAAAAGCTCGGGGTTTCACAATCTATCCCCCTTAAAACAAATTTCGTCCTCGAAATTGACAATCTCTTATACTCCAAAGTTTAATAACGACAAACTCTTCAAATAATACGCTTTCGCTACGCACTCTGATATAAACAACCATTTGTTTTTTACCTCAAATACTGAACCCAATTATTAGTCACCCAACAGATCCCATGTAAGACCTAATCCCTATGCTCTGATACCATTTATAACGCCCCGACTTCCGGGTCGTTAATAAATCAAATCAACCTCAAATCAACCTTTAGATGCTTCAACTCCAATCGCCACTAAATTTGCTCCATGCCTGAAAAATAAATTAATTCGGGAAGTATACAATACAACAGGAATAGCAAGGTTCAGACAGAAAATAAATTAACAAAGATCCAGCAATTACACAACCGATTAGATTCGATAAACAAGTAATTTACCAAATTGCACAAACAAGTCAACTCGACATATGACAATTTATCCAGAACCAAATACCCGGTCCTACTCGGTACATGACCAATGACCGGCCTCACCCCCCTCACCCAAGCACAATCGCTTATCCGGGGTATTGGTACAGAGTATATTGGCAAAGTCCACTCGATCCATGTATGGAGCATTTCCACATCATTTAGTCAAACAAATCAACATTTCCAACACAGATTAACTACACAGAGTTCATCAAATGACTAGAGTAATCAAATGAATCAACAACGAATAATTCCATAGAATTTATCAAACGATCAGAATAATCAAGAGTTTATGGGAATTAAAAATAAACTCTTGCAAAGAGAATTTAGGAAGCATATTGTATACCACCGAATTACCTCAAATCAATCTCCTCCTTCTCCAACACTTGAATCTCGAACTTTCTCCATAAATCTCCAAATTCTAAGCCATAAGGTATGTAAGATTTCACAAAATCTACAACTTTCCTCCTTTATGAAAATGCTTACTCTCACTCTAACCACTCTTAATCTAAACTCAAAATCTGTATAACAAATGGAGAGAGATATGGGAAAAACCATAGAAAGAAGTTGAGAGGTGGCTCAATTTATAGGCAACTTGGTATAACATACTAGTTGGAATTTGAAAGGACAAGTTGGAATATGAATGGACCACTAATAAGGATAGTAAATGAACTACTAGTAAATGAACCACTAATAAGGATATCAAATGAATCACTAATAAGGATATTAAATGAACACTAAACACTAATTGATATTAAATGAACACTAACTAGAATTAAATGAACACTAACTAGAATTAAATGAACACTAGTTAGACTATGAATGGACACTAGTTGGAATATGAAAAGACACTAAAAATACGGGGTGTCACGTAGCTACCCATTACCCAGGATAGATTTATTGGTCGACGTAACTGCGGGACATGAAATGTAGCTGACCAGGAGCATACCTCTTTCATTACTGACAAGGAGACTTATCATTACTGTGTGATGCCATTTGGTTTGAAGAATACGGGAGCCAGTTACCAATGCCTGGTTAATGCCATTTTCAAAAACTAGATAGGTCAGAATATAGAAGTCTACGTCGATGACATGCTCGTCAAAAGAAAACTTTCCTCCGATCACTTAGCAGACCTGCGAGAGACCTACCAAGCCTTGCGCAAGTATAAGATGAAGCTAAATCCGGAGAAGTGAGCCTTCGGTATTGGGTCTGGTAAGTTTGTTGGGGTTCATGGTTAGCCACAGAGACATTAAGGCCAACCCGGAAAAGATCAAGGCCTTAATAGAAATGCAGTCCCCTAGAACGGCAAAGGAGATTCAACAGCTCACGGGTAGAGTTGCCGCCCTCAATCGCTTCATATCAAGGGCAACCGACAAGTGCCTTCCGTTCTTCAAGGTGCTTAGAAACTCTTTCGACTAGAATACCCAGTTCGAGGAGGCATTCCAACAACTAAATTAGTGAATGGAAAATCCTCCCATCTTCTCTCAAGCAATTCTAGGGGAGACCCTATTTCTTTACCTAACCGTATCTCACACTACAGTCAGCGCTGCCTTCGTCAGAGAGGACGACTCTGTTCAGCGCCTGCTTTACTTCATCAGTCACGCACTTCGAGGGGCAGAACAGAATTATCCCTTATTGGAGAAGATGACTCTAGCTTTGGTCATCGCCTCCAGATGCCTTCGACCCTACTTCCAAGCCCACTCCATAGTGGTTCTCATCGACCAACCTTTGAAAAAAATCATGTAACAGCCAGAGTTGTGCAGACTCATGTAGTGGTCTATCGAATTAAGCTAGTACAAGATCTCCTACTGATCCCGAACAGCTATCAAAGGCCAGGTTATTGTAGATTTTATCATGGAGTTCACCAATCTCACTCCAAACATGCCTTCTTAACCAACACACATCACTCCTGATACAGAAGACCCCCATTCCTGAACTCTTAGTGTTGATGGTTCATCCCGAAGAGAGGGTCGTGGAACTGGTTTAATCCTTACCACCCTAGAGGGTGAATACTTTAGATGTGCCCTCCGATTTCTATTCCCAGCAAGTAACAATGAGGCCAAGTATGAGGCCCCAATAGCAGGTCTTCGACTGGCCAGAGACATTGGGGTTGACCACCTCCGAGTGTTTAGTGATTCCCGATTGGTGGTTGGACAGATAACAAGCGAGTTTGATTCAAAAGATGACACAATGCAATCATACAGGGCCATCGCTTTTCCTCTCACCCGACTCTTTGTTGCTATATTGTTATCTTTGCTGCTGTATTGTTGCTTCAGTTAGGGCTGCAAGCCTCTGAGAATTCAGTTGTACCATCACTTCTTATATTTTTCATTTGCTATAAGTAAACATAGCACTTATTATAATGACCCTCACACTGATTACCGATTAATTACCGATTATGGCTAAACCGAGACTGATTGAGATTGATAATTGAAGTAATTGAAATACTGGACTGACTGACTGAGATCTGAAGCTGAATCGATTGACTATATCTGTTTAATTGCATTCCTATCTGTTTGACTGTTTGATTACCTGTTCATGATTTATGTTTAAACTGTTAATTGAAGGCCTTATCGGCGGCCGAACCGGTAATTGATTGATGAGTTAGGATCGTTAGAATTTATATGATTTTATGGTGTATTCAATTGAAAAGTGATTAGGTGTGATTAAGTTAGATTAAAATTGGTAAATTACATGAGTCTGACTTATTTACCAATTTGCCACACTAGTGGCCCACTATCTCAACACATATTGAGCCTTGTACACACTTTGACAAAATATTTCTTCAGTCCATTTCTTGCTCTTGCCGACTAGAGAGAGAGAAAGAACTAGGAGAGTTGATTTCATCTTGCTTTGGCTTAAGAACTTGGTAGAATTGAAGTGTAGATTGTCAACTGAGCCTCAAGACTAGTAATTAAGGGATCTAGGTATGATCTTTCATCCTCTTAATTGTGTATTTAGAATGGATCATGGTAAATTAAAGAGCTAAGGCATGTTTTAGTCTAATAATATTGAATTAGAGCTCAATTGTTGCATGCATGTGCATATAGACAAGTTTTGAGGTTGTAAATTCATCATTTCTCACATGTATGTTCATAATTTTGCAATGGTCCATGTTTTCAACTTGTTTTTGGAACAATTGGCTCATTAGAGCATGTTTTGAAGTTTTGAAATGGTTTAAATCCATGCATGTCATGTTTGTAGCATGTTCATGAAAATTGGGTTTGAAAATGAGTTTAATTGAAACACCCTTGGGCTTTGATTTCTCAAATTGACCTTTGTAACATGTTGTTCTAAGAGTTTACTTATGTTTTCCAGAAAATTAGCCCAAGTGGATCGAAATTTTAGCATTTAAACTTGATTTTGAGCTTGGGACTCAAGTCTGGAATTTCCAGATTTTAGTCGTCCGCTCGAGTGGGGGAAGTGCCGCTCGAGCGGGAAAATCGAGCTCCCAGCATCTTGCACTGTACATTAGTCCGCTCGAGCTGAGGATTGGACGCTCGAGCGGAGGACTGGGTGACACGCTCGAGCGGGCGTCGAGCGTGAATTTCACCTATCCAGTACTTTTTGGTCCGCTCGAGCGGGGAAGTTGACGCTCGAGCGGGGAACCTTGTTGCATGTACGCTCGAGCGGGTAAACCTGCGCTCGAGCGGGACTCTGTTTCACTGAAAATTCTGAAAATGTTTTCTAAGTGCATCTTTACATCCTCTTTCCATCTTAGGCATTCCTAGGGCATATTTAAGGCATCTTATTGAGGATATAGATGTAGAACACACCGAGGCAAATTAGGGATTTAATTATTATCCTTCCCAACTGTGTAGCTTAGTGTGTGTTCATTCTGTACTGTTTAGGGTTGGCATTTCGAGAAGACGCTCTAGCCTACTGTAGCCCAGAACTCTGTGAGTAACAATTGTGTAAAGATATGTTCAAAATGATTATCTTTTGAATACTGAACTGAACTGTTTACTGAACTGATATTGATTACTGAATGAACGTGTGTCCTTTATTTCTGAACTGTACTGTGGCATCCTTAGCACCTACTGTTTACTGTTACTGTTACAGAGATCTCTGTCGGTTCCCTCGTTGGAACCACTACTGTTTACTGATTGATGGCCATCACTTACTGTTCGGTCTTTTAAGACCTACTGTTTACTGTTATGCTAATGGATGTACCACATATGACTGAATAACTGCTCTGACTGAAAGACTGAAATACTGTTTAATGAACTGTTTTCATTACTGTAAGGACATTCATTCTTAACCCCTTTACGGATTATGTTATTCACTGGGCTTTAGCTCACTGCTCATATATATATGTAGGTGTACAGGCACCAGACCAATGCTAGAAGCGTCAGGGTAAGCTCCAGTTTTGTCAAGCCAACCAATGTGCCTCACTGCGAGGTTCCAAACCTGCCAAGCTAAGGCTAGGGGTGTTTAGTGTTCCCCCTCCTGTACTGTTTTGTTTACTGTATAGACTGTATAGACTGCACTGTACTGGTTAATAGGGACTTGATCCCTGTTCCGAATATTTGTAAACGTTTTGTATACTGTTCTGTATAAATGTATGAAAAATCTTTTTGGCATACAGATTGTCACAGCTCATTGGACATCATTTATTTACTGTATTGGCTTCCGCCATGCCCCTGTACTCTGTTTTACTGTATTACTGTTAAGCAGGCCTTCGGTAATCTCGGATTACTGGCCGGTTACGGTGCTAAACCCATAGGGGCGGGTTTGGGTCGTGACACTTATGAACATAGGCAAATAGTTCTTTTCGTAGTGGTCAGAACGTTCAATCTCCGTTCGTTCATTTCATTCCATGTGTTCATATTCAGGTTCAGTTTTCACATTTATAGTAATCAACATACACACTGTCACATGCAGATGAAATGTCCTTACTTCTTTTCTAGGACATCCTACAGCTCATATGGACTCGTGAGTGCAGTATAACTCGTGCTTTGATACCACTCTGTCACAACCAAAACCTGCCCTATAGGTTTAGCATCGTAACCGACCAGTAATCCTTAGATTACCGAAGGCCTTTGAACAGAATAACATATATGTAGGGGTTGCGGAAGTAATTATACAAAATATACATAGTCCATAGAGCTATGCAGACATACATGGGACAGATAATATTTTAAACTTATATGATGTCAAACTTCCATACACATAGTATCAGAAGGGAATTCGCCCAATGTACAGGTAGACAAACCAAAAAAAAAAAACAACAACAACAACAACATCTTTAATAGGATCACAAAACTTGACTTCTCAAAAAGGAACCTCTATGGGAGGCACGTTGATTGGCTAACCCAAAAACTCGCTAGGCAGCAGCTTAGCTCTGGTCTCGTGCCTGCTCACCTACATACATAATATAAACAATGAGCGAAAGCCCAGTGAATAATAATAGAGTAAAGGGTTTAATGAATATTGTCCATAACAGTTACAGAAAAACGGAGTTCATATCATGTTCAAAAATCAGAGTTCATAACATAAATAGATTCAGAATCATACTCGTAATCAGAATTTGTAATTAATCATACGTGGTACATCTACTAGCATAAGCAGAAATAGTTGACCCATGAAGGGATGTCCATCAAGGCATGCAGTTGACTCACATGCACAGAGACGATACAATTGGCTCATAAGACGTACAGTTTACCTATAAATGGGACGCGTACAAAAGGATCAAAATAATATTTTAGAAAACAGATCATCTTATACCATTCAGAAAATACGTAGAAATTGAATATAGCTTTACAAAGTCATTACTCATAGATGACTTCAATTGTAGAACAGATGAAGCAGACAGATCAGATAGCTTACGACGCGTGACCTACAAAGAACACATAACATGTACATATTGAAACACACGCTCGGGATTCATTACAGTCATTCTGTTTCATTCTTAGTGTGTTTCTAAGTCTTATCCTCTTTATTATGTCTTAATCTCGGCCTAGGAATGCCTAGGATACAATGGGGATGTTAAAATGCACTTGGAAACACTTAATAAAACTTGCTGAAAACAAGGGTTCCGCTCGAGCGTAACTTCCTTCACTCGAGCAGACATGCAAAATATGAGTCCTCGCTTGAGCGCAACTTTTATCACTTGAGCAGTCTATAAACTTTGAAAAAGTACTGGTTATGTGAATTCTCCACTAGACGGCTGCTCGACGGTCGCTCGAGCGTGAGACTGGGGTCCTCACTTGAGCGCAACTTTTGTCGCTCGAGCGGTTTGCAAAAACATGAAACTTCTGGGAGCTTGCATTTCATGCTCGAGCGAACTTCTGGTCGCTCGAATGGAAGTGCAAGATCACAGAGTGGTCGCTCGAGCGCAGATTCTGTCAGTCGAGCGGAGAGGTCGAATTCTGGAATTTCGAGATTCACCTCCAAGCTGCAAAACTCGAATTCAATGCATCAAAACTCATCTTTTTGGGCCAAAAACGTAAAGATACATGTATGAACTTGGAAAACATTGGGTGATTCAAAATCGTTTCGTAAAATCAAGGCCCAATAGCATGCCAATTGTTCAAAAGTTAACTTGAAACTTATGAATATGCCATGAACTTGACATGCATGAAATACTATAAACTTAGACTTTCCAAAACATGATCAATCAAGGTCAAATGGTAAAAAATGTGAGGAATTCTCAAAACCAAGTCAAAATAGACACATACATGTGGAAATTCTTTAGAAACAAACTTAAAATGCTATGATATATGCATGCATGCATGAATGGCTCAATTTTCTTCATTTTTAGCTTAGTTCTTCCATTATTCAACTTAATTCTCTTGAATTCAAGGTCTAGATATCATATTTGAACAATCCAATGGTTGAATTCTTACCTAGGCTTGCCAGTGAGAAGGCTAAAGGCTTGCTTCTTGTATCTTTAAGTTCAATTTTTTCAATTCCTAGCAAGTCCTTTAATTTGAGCCCAAGGTTTCTCCTTTCTCTTCTCTCTTGCGTTTTGTTTGCTTGTATAGGCTCAAAGATGTGTTGAAGAAAAGAAATGAAGCACATATGGGAATAAATGTCATAATGTGAATCATGTACAGTATTTTCAAAATCATCAAATAACTTGGCAAGTTTAACAACCCCTGAAAATTCATGGCCCCAAGTTAAGACAAAAAGATTTAAAAAAACATTTACTTACTCAACGAGTCAGCCCTCGGCATCAATAAAACATTAATTAAGGTACCATTTAAAATTATAATTTAATTTAAAAAATATTAAGATTTACAAAAAAAAAAAATCTATAATTATACCCACAATAATATAATAGTACATGTGTCAACTTTTGATTTCTTATACATCTAATAATATAGGGTCTCATCCTTTTTCTATATCATTGTAGATAGATTTGTAGGTTAAAAATGTGGGTCTGTAGTATTATTACTCATTTAATTTTTCATACAGTACTATATGTAAGAGGGGTTAACTTGAGCCCACTAAATTAATTGGACCCAATCAGAGCCCAATCGAAAAGCCCAAAAAATTGGTGAGCTTGGAGAAATTATTACCAAATGGGCAAAGAGAATTTATTGAACGGGCCCATAAGAAAGCAAACAAATTCAACCTAGGAAGACCCATCAAGCATATATCTCTAAAGAGAGTCCAACAAGCCCATCCGAGGAGGCTCAAATCATACGGGCGTCCGAGGATGTTATCTATGGTTTTCAGAAAAGATGAAACCCTTGGAGGAGATCCATTCTCTGAGGTATTGGTTTAGTCTTGAAAGGGTTCGGAACCACAAACTTAGAGACCTATTTTAGCTCAGACTCGAATGGATTCAGATCTACAAACCTAGAGATCCGAAGCACTTGGCTTCGAACGGATTCGAATGCAATCTAGAAGTTGCTCTATTAATGAGTCCCAGAACATTTGCGGGCTCGGAGCTTTTCGGGATCTACGCACTAGAACCATGGACGTGACAGAGTCCGAACAAAGGACTTGATCCCAAGGACGGTGAGTGGAGACAAATTAACTCTTCGGTTAAACTAGTCTATACCAGGGTCAGGGTAACACGATCTAGGGAGTCCCTGAGACTCGACAATATTTGTGACAAGACGTTCTCTTAAACTACCTCTGACCCTTCTGTGGCAGGACGTCCTCTGAAACTATTCCTGACCCCTTGGGATGATTGGGGATCATTGGTTAGGTGTGGCTAAGAAGAAGGGTTCGTCGAGAGGTTGATCTCCTCTTCGGGGGTTTTCTCATCATCGGAGAGGTCACCTCCTCGGACAAGGTAGTTCGAGAGAATATTTCCCGTATGCCTTGCACTGGGCTCCATCCTACATCATGAGGTGCGTATAAATAGCACCTACCTATAGCTTTACAAGGGACGGATTTTATAGAGACAACTCTTGGGACATAACTAATTTTCCTTCTCCATTATCTACCTTGAGAGTGAAAGTGAAATATCTATGGGAGAGCCTTACCATTATTCTCTGTCTAACTACTTTGCCTTCTTCTGCACCCAATCTCTTATCTTCATCATCTCTTTGTTATTGTATTTCTAGTTGCGACCGTTGAAGAATCTAAGCCTTTTAGAGAATTCAAGTTTTCTTAATAAAATTTCAAAGATTTTCAAATTTTTAGACAACATTCTTGAACACTCTCACACACTATAGAAGAGAAACTCCAATAATAACATGAAAAGTGGCATGCACTGAAATGGTTAAATGAAACTCCAACTGCAAAGGTGAGTCCATTCTCGTTCACACATTATTAAATTATTAAAGGACGTAAATAATATACAAATTTTAATTAATTCAAAATCATGAAATTAATAATTTTAAGTGGAATCAATACATATTTTGAATGAGAGGTTTACAATTTTAAACTAATCAAATTATGTGTTTGTGAATAAATTTAAATTTCATAGAACACGTAAGAATCAGAATTAGAGACAACAAATCATGGTAACTCTCACACATATAATCTGTACAAATTACGAAATTTGTAGACACAAAATAGAAAAACTTTATATAGAGAAATACTATTAAGTATTCATTGTTTGTCCTAAAAAAGGACTAAGATTGTCGAGTCTGGGTTAATGGGCTCATCACAGGTTTACTTGATATCTAATCTATTGGTATTTTAGACCTTTTTATTTATATCATCAACAAAGGAAAAAAAATTTTTTGATATGATAATTATAACGGTATGATTTGATCACATTTGTGTTTAAAAGAATTAATAAATTATCCTTTAAATCATACTTACTGAATCTCTATCCTATTTGAAAAATCTAGAAACCCTAGATGTTGATTTGTGATTATGTACCAATTTTAAGCAAAATATAACAATCCCAATCAAACAATCAAGAGAAAGAGACACAAAGATTTTACGTGGAAAAACCACAATTGGACACCTTCCAATTGTGATCAAAAAACCACGGGCAACTGCCACAAGACAATCCACTAAGAAGATTTAAAGGAATTACACAGGTATCACTCTCAATTATCTAGCGAATCCACAACGCCTAATTGAACCAACCTCTATGTGCCTCTTCCAACCCCATCTTCACCACGGAATTGTCTTTCTGATGAGCCACTCCGGATTCCACCAAAGCTTCAGGCTCGAATTCTTCAGAATCCACAACTGAAGAACAACTCTCTCTTTTGTGTATAACAAACAAACCTTTGATGTACTCTCTTTAAACCATGAGTTGAATACTCAATAAAACATCAAAGAAAAAATAACAAAATATCCCCAGATATAGACCTTTAAGAACCAAAAAGAAGATCTGGAGAGATTCAATGAATGAATCAATGAATAGCCTAGATTTGGAAGAAACCCAACTATTTATAGAAAACCAAAGCAATCCTAGTTGGGAAAGAAAACCAACTTCTTGTAGAAAACCAACTTCTTGCAGAACTCCAAAGTAATCCTGTTTTTGAAAGAAACCAACTTCTTAAAGAACTCTTGTTACAACCTTGGTTTTGATCCATGGAATTTGACAACAAAAGGTCCTAACAATATTGAAAAATCTAGAAACCCTAGATGTTGATTTGTGATTATGTACCAATTTTAAGCAAAATATAACAATCCCAATCAAACAATCAAGAGAAAGAGACACAAAGATTTTATGTGGAAAAACCACAATTGGACACCTTCCAATTGTGATAAAAAAAATCACGGGCAACTGCCACAAGACAATCCACTAAGAAGATTTAAAGGAATTACACAGGTATCACTCTCAATTATCTAGCGAATCTACAACGCCTAATTGAACCAACCTCTATGTGCCTCTTCCAACCCCATCTTCACCACGGAATTGTCTTTCTGATGAGCCACTCCGGATTCCACCAAAGCTTCAGGCTCGAATTCTTCAGAATCCACAACTGAAGAACAACTCTCTCTTTTGTGTATAATAAACAAACCTTTGATGTACTCTCTTTAAACCATGAGTTGAATACTCAATAAAACATCAAAGAAAAAATAACAAAATATCCCCAGATATAGACCTTTAAGAACCAAAAAGAAGATCTGGAGAGATTCAATGAATGAATCAATGAATAGCTTAGATTTGGAAGAAACCCAACTATTTATAGAAAACCAAAGCAATCCTAGTTGGGAAAGAAAACCAATTTCTTGTAGAAAACCAACTTCTTGCAGAACTCCAAAGTAATCCTGTTTTTTAAGGAAACCAACTTCTTAAAGAACTCTTGTTACAACCTTGGTTTTGATCCTTGGTTTTGATCCATGGAATTTGACAACAAAAGGTCCTAACACTATTATTAATTTTTTTAAAAATGAATTACCCAAGGATTTAAAACCATATATATAATGATAGAAATCCTAACATAACAAGGAACCCAATCAAGGTAAAATTTAAGAAAATTAAAAAATCACCAATAATGAAAATTCCGAGTTAAGTTCAAATTTTGATACTAGAGACTCAAAAGAAGCATGATGGGAAAAACAAAATCTAGACAAATTAAATTAGTTTTGAGGAATTAATTGTTATAACAATTTTTTTTAAATATATATATATTTTTTAAAAAATTGAGAGTCCATTAAAATTGGGCCCAACTTATTTACTCATTATTATTATTATTATTATTATTATTATTATTATGTCATCCATATTTCATGTTGACATATAATTCCATTTATTGATGAATAAAAATTTAAAGTCGGTAAACTTTAAATCATGGCTTTTTTTTGACTGAAAGTTCATTTCAATCCTATCAGGCTACCCACTCACATTTTTAGCTTTCCTGCAACATTCATGCTTCCAAGGTTGTGATATCCTGAGTGAAAAAAATAAATAAATAAATAAAAGACAAACTTATTATACCAACTAGTCAACTTGAGTTGATCAGAACAGTGCAAATATTTTATGAAACAGTACCAAGTAGACCAATGAAATATTTTTCATTGATTAATTTATTATTTTTATTTTTCTATTACAAAATCCTTACTTAAATTCTACCATAAATCTGAAGTCTTCATCAGGTACATCTTGCCCCCCTAGTTACCACATTTTACACAAAGAGATGTAAATTGCGTGGATAATCAAACACAAGATTACACTAGGAAAGATTACACACAAAACAAATTTAACAACAATAATGCGTGTAATACAATACGAACAATGCTACATGCTAAAAAATAAATAAATAAAATAGTGTTGATTGGTTTTATTTTAAATGTGGCTAATTTTTTTTTTAGGTGTGTAGCGTTTCCCTTATCCTAGGGACATGCGAGCACATTTTTGGAGCCTTACTCATATAGTGTCGGATTCGATAATCTTGAGACTGGGATTGCAAGAGGAATTTTCTTCTTCAAGATTATCCCAAACATCTCCGATAAGTCTAATCTATCTTCTTCAAGCAATTTCAGTCAAAGAAGTGTAAAAAAGAAGGCAATGAAAACATGAATATCCTCTCGGCCATTGCAATACCTGCACACATGCTTCTACCAGACCCAAATGGAAAATAATGAAAGTCTTTGCCACTGTAATCTCATTTACCATTCAAAAACCTCTCAGGATCAAATTTCAAAGGGTTTTCCCAAATCGAAGGGTCTCTATGTATTGCCTAAACATTAAATAAGATACGAGTACCCTTTGGAATTGTGTAACCTCCAATTGTACATATCTCACTTGGGGAGTGAGGTGCCAAGAGTGGGACAATTGGATGCAAACGCAAAGTCCCTTTCATTATGGCATATAAGTATGGTAATTTGGGAATGTGAGACTCTTGTACTATGTGATCTTTGTCCACTATTGTGTCTAGTTCTAATTGAACTTTTTGCATCACTTGTGGTTTGTTCATCAACCACCATATCCTGCCCAAAAATTACTCTAAATTACTGTTAATGACCAAATATGGAATCATGAAAGCAAGCGGTGGGAACCATACCCACTAAAAAGTCTTTTTATACTTTTTACATGCCTCTTTATAAATAGTCAAATAGTTTTATAAATAGTCAAATAGTCACTAATAACGTTAATTCTCAAAATAATCTTTGCCTACTTCAACAGAAAATATTTTTTGAAAAATCTTCTTATAAAAATCAATAGTGCCGGCAAAGACAGTGGTGGTAAATCCGATAGTGGTGGTGGAGGCTACAAAGAAGATGGTAGTGTTTTTTTTTTTTTAAGAATGGAGGATAAGATGGTGTTATAGTGGTGGTGTTATAATAACAGTTAGATTTTAGTTTAAAAAAAGTTGGAAACATTTTTTGTTTAAATCAAATTTTACTCAAAAAATGATATGTGATTTAAATGTATTCAAAATGTGAACTCATGTATTTTTTGGATAAAAATTTACATACCTTTTTAATAAATTAAAACGAAACTCAACTGAAATTATTACATATTAAGAGCATTTTTAATGGAATAGCTAAAAATGTTTGTTAAGATGTGTTATATGATAAAATGTGTGAATAGTAAGTAGGAGTGCTTACGATTTGGTGATTCGGTTGCGGTCAAAGGAATTTCAAATCCGTCATCCGTTCAAAACTAGGCTGATTGAAAAAAATCAATCCGCAACCGTTTTCGTTATCACGCATCTATTCAAAATGCGGCGGAATGGTTCGGTTTGGTCAGTTTGGGTGGATCGGTATATCCACTTCTCACCCTTAATAGTAAGATTTATTTATGTGAATTAAGTGTTTGTTAATTTAGAAAATAAATATATATTTCAATAATGAAATTGAAGTGTTAAAATGTGTGTAGTGTAAAAATAATGTATATTCACATATATATCTAAATGAAAAAAGAAAAGAAAAAAAAGGGCAATTCACTGATCCCTTTTTCCTCCTTACTGCACTGCCACAAGTCAGTAACTAAACTCATCCCATCTCTTTCTCTCTCTTCTCCCTCTCTCCTCCATGTTAATTAAAAGAATGGCTGCAGTTAGTAAACTTAGGCTGTGTTTAGAAGAGTTTCGAAATTATAGTTTACTCCTACATTTTAGGTCAAGTTTGGTATGTATTAAAAAAATTAAAAAGTCAAAAAGTTACTCAAAAAGTTAAAAAGTTAACACTATTCACCAAAAGTCAACAATTACGGTTGCACAACTCCCAATACTAATTTTTCCTTACAAATCAATTTTTATAATTTTTTATTACACATTTTTCTATAAAAAGTCAAAAAGTTAACCCAAACATCCATATTTTCTTCCTCAATTTTTTAGTCCAAAAAGACAAAAAGTACACTTATTTAGGCTAAGTTTGGGATGTAGAGAATAATCCAAAAAGTTAAAAAGTTACTCAAAAAGTTAAAAAGTTAATACTATTCACCAAAAGTCAACAATTACGGCTGCACAACTCTCAATTCAAATTTTCCTCTAAAAACTAATTTTTACAATTTTTTATTACACATTTTTCCATAAAAAGTCAAAAAGTTAACCCAAACATCCATATTTTCAACCTCACTTTTTTAGTCAAAAAAGACAAAAAGTACACTTATTTAGTCTTCCCAAACAAGGCCTAAAAGGTCAAGTTTGGCAAGTTAAAAAAAAATTAAAATGTAAAAAAGTTACTCAAAAAGTTAAAAAGTTATCACTATTTACCAAAAGTCAAAAATTACGGTTGCATAATTCCCAATCTTAATTTTCCTCTACACATTAATTTATACAATTTTTTAATACACATTTTTCCATAAAAAGTCAAAAAGTTAACCGAAACATCCGTATTTTTTTTCTCAATTTTTTAATTCAAAAAGACAAAAAATGCACTTATTTAGGACACCCCAAATAACCCCTAATATTTGATTTGAGTTTTGAAAATTTAATTTTATCTCTCTTTTTGAAAACTCATTTTAGGCGGGTTTTAAAATTTTGAAATTTGGTTTACCGGTCGTCCTCATGGACGTCCGGTCAGTCGTCTTGTTGGTTGATCGGCTGGTTGACCTGAACAGTATAATTTTATTTTTATTTTTATTTTTTTTTGCAATTGGCATTTTTTTTAAAAAAAAAATATATTTTTAATAAAACAATATTTTTGAAATTTTTAAAAAAAATTTATGAGCTTTTAATAGATTTTTGAGTTATGTGTTTGGTTATGAGTTGTAAGTTTTTGTATCAGATATCTTGTCACATCAAAAATTCTCCACTCAATTCAAAATTCTTTTCAAAACTCATTCACCAAATAAATTTTCTACACTCAAATCATAATTTCAAAACTTATAAACTCAAAATACAGATCCTATTCTCAAATCATATTTAAAAAACTCTACCAAACGCTACCTTGGCCTTCCTTTGGAAATAGTTAATTTAGTGTATTATTTTTTTTTTTAGTTTGAATGTGATAGTTGTAAGAGAAAAAATAAAATGATTATGATTTAGATATGACATTTTATCTTATTAACTTATTTAGTCTATTTTGTCTTTTTATATATTTAGTCAATTTAACACTTGCCAAACGAGATCTTAACAAACAATCAAACTAACTAACAAGTTAACAATTGGAGCACAAAAATCTTGCTTACTGTTTGTGTCAGATAAATGGCCAGAATGTCAGTACTGAATGCATTTTCTGTAAAGTTGAAGTTGAATCTATGAATCATGTTGTTAATATATATATGATATATATTTCTAAATGTACTAGGTGTCCTATTATCTGGAGGCTTTGGTCGAATCTTATGCATTGGTGGGGTTTAATTTGGGTAATGCTTGATAAGGTGGTTGGGTTACTTGAGTGGTGGAGGGGTTTTAAATGGAAGAAATTGGAAAATAAAATTTGGAATGCCATACAACTGGCAGTAATGTGGTCTATTTGGAAACTTAAAAATGAGTGTATCTTTAATGAGAAGTAGATTTCGATGGAGAAGCTCTGTGAGTTGATATGTTAGAATTGCTCTATGGGTCAATGCTCACAATAAGAAATGCAGGTACTATGTGCATGACCTAGTTTCTAATTACATCAGGTTAGGTTCTCCTCTACTAAACTGCAGCTGAGTTGAAGAATAAGGAACAGAGCATGAGGAACAGAGTTTGAACTTAATTGGGCTGATGATATGCGTTATGGTCTGCTGGTACTAATGTGTCTAAGTGGTCTGATGATATTGCTCTATGTCTGTTGATACTAATGGGCACCCAAGAGGGCCTAGCCTACGGATCAGGGCCCAGCTCACTGCCCAGATATTAAAGCCCAATAACTCTGAGAAATCAATGCTGAGCCAGGACCAATAGCACTTAAACACTTGTCAGGCAGACACCTAGCCACGTAAGCAGACAAAGATCTTGCAGAGTTATTGCACCCACACATCAACCATTTAATGAGGCCTTCGTAGCGTTAAATGCAACGACCCCTTCATATCAGAAGAAGCAGACTCACCATGAACGATGTCAACTAGGCTATAGACTTTCGGCCAACAAGACAGCTTGGAAATGACAAGGAAATGATGAGCAAAGGATATAAGGAAGTTTTCGACATACGTCGAAGTTAAGCTTTTCTATCCCCTTACTTCTCTCTCTCTCTCTCTCTCTCTCGCTCGCTTAAGTCAATCTGCACTAACTTAACTTGATCGTCAAAGCGTCCGTCAGGGGATCATCTCTCCCTATGGACCCTTTTGCAGGCACGCTTTAAGAACACAAAGGCTAACAGACCCGTTGGAAGTGTGGATCAGTTCGACCCATCCACCATTGAAGTTATTGCATCATCAATTGGCACCATCTGTGGGAAACTCCTCCCAAATAGCCTGAACCACCTAGGCGGCAGGATGACCGAGCTCCACAACAACCCCGTGCGTAAGGCGGTCTTATCCTTTTAGTATGCGAGATTAGAGTCATCGCTAGAGGGCTCGCGTATGGTGAACCATCTTGATCGGCACAACGAGCTGAACATAGAAAAATTAGGCAAGGCTCCGATAAGGCCGTCACGACAATAGACTACCTCTACAAATAGTCCAAGCAATGGTCTGAACTAATCACCTTTACGGACGCAGACTGCACCGGCATGCGCTACCCCCATGACGACCCTCTGGTCATCTCTGCTCTCCATTCGCTGTCAGCCAACTTGACCGTCTTCCGTCACGCTTGGCCATCTTTACGGTTGGCCAGCCTGCAGGTCGTTCTTCCCCATTGACCACCCTCGTGGTCGGTTGGCCTGCCGGTCATTCTTCATGTTTGGGCATTCTGACAATCTACCACTCTCCCAGCAGACCCCCCGCCCTTGCCCCTCCCTGCCTTGGAGGACTACCTCTTATACTGTTATTCTTTCTGTTGGACGAAAGTTGTACTTGGGAATAAGGGACTACTGATACTAATGGGCACTCAAGAGGGCCCAACCCACAGATCAGGACCCAGCTCACAACCCAGATATTAAAGCCTAGTAACTCTGAGAAATCAATGTTGGGCCAGGACCAATAGCACTCAAACACTTGTTAAGCAGAGGCCTAACAACGTAAGCAGACAAAGATCTTGCAAAGTTATTGCACCCACGCATCAGCCATTTAATGAGGCCCTTGTAGCATTAAATGCGATGACCCCTTCACGCCGGAAGAAGCAGACTCACCATGAACGATGTTAATTAGGCTATAGACTTTCGGCCAACAAGATAACTTGGAAGGGATAAGGAAATGATGAGCAAAAGATATAAGGAAGTTTTCGAGATACGTCGATGTTAAGTTTTTCTATCCCTTTACTTTTCTCTCTCTCTTTCTCTCAAGTCGATCTGCTCTAACCTAACTTGATCGTTGGAGCGTCCATTGGGGGATCATCTCTCCCTATGGACCCTTTTGTAGGCACGCTTTGAGCATACAAAAGCCAGCAGACCCATTGGAAGCGTGGATCAGTCCGACCCATCCACCATTAAAGTAATTGCATCATCATCTGTTGTTTTGTGCTGCCTTGTAATTGTTGAGCTTGGTGTTTGGACTGCTTGGTATTGGTGTTGTTGTTGAGCTTGGTGTTTGGGTTGCTTGGTGGTGGTGTTGCTTTTGTTATTTTGAGTTTGTTGTTGTTGTTTTTTCGTTTTGTTTTTGTTAGTTCCTCACCAACTTTGAGGTTGGTGCTAGCAAGTGATTGTGTATGTTTTTTAGTTAGGATCTTAAAATTATATTGTGATGCTTATTGCATTTTTCTCTATTTATTGATATAATTCATTTTTTGTAAGTTTGATTTCATCAATAATTTTTTTTTATTGATCATAATAATAATAATAATAATAATAATAATTTAGAGGTAGTGAAAAGTTTGTGGGAAAAAAAAAGGTTAAAAGAGTAGAAATCTTAAGCAGAACAAAAACACACTAATTATCTAAAATGTTTTATTTGTTGAAAATAATCTACCATATAAGTTCTTCACGATTAAGATCAAACAATTGAAAAATGCAAAATGTTTGAGAGTTCTAAACCAAGAGCTGTAAAAGAACTCTAATAGGTGGGACCCACCCATTGATTTGATATTCAATAGTGATTCATATCCCTAAAACTAGAGTTCTAATTGAGCTCTGGAAAAAAAATATATAAATAAATAAATAAATAAACACAAGGCCAAAACATCATATCAGATAGGGCCCACACACACATTAAAACTATTAGAGTTCCTTTTCTAGAGCTCCCAAACATTTTCCTTTGATGTTTTGGTTTTTTTATTTTTTATTTTTTTAATACATTATCACCTCATTAGAGCCCTTGTTGGAGCTCTAAATTTAGAGTTATATATCATTGCTCTTTAAAAATATTGTTGATATATTTATTTGGTCAAAAATAATTGGGAACTCTAATAAAGAAGCTCTAATGAGCTCTAATAAGAGTGGGTCTCATTGTGATGTGATGTTTTGACTTTATTTATTTATTTATTTAATTTCTCGCTATATCATTAGAGCTCAATTAGAGTTCCAAAATTAAGATATGTATCATTGCATTTATTTGGTGATGTATGAGTAAAGAATAAAGATTGAGAGCTCTAATTTTTTAGCTCTAAAGAGAGCTCTAGTGATGTGGCAATGAGTGGGAGCCATATGTGATGTGATGTATGTGCCTATGTAAATTTTTTTTTTTTTTTTTTTTTTTTTTTTTTTTTTTTTTTTTCTCTCTTGCCATATCACTAGAGCTCTAACTCCAAAATTAGAGCTCTCTATCATTGTTGTATGAGTAAAATAATAGATTAAGGTTTGTTTTAGATACTCAAACATATACAATATTGTTCTTTTAGAAAGTTATAATATATATTTTTAAATAGAGATTTATTAAAATAAAAAATTTATAAAAGGTGTTCTAGGATTCCAAAAACACATCTTTCCTAAAATTTAATATCCAACATATTAGGAGTTTATGGAAAAAGTAATATTAATAAAAAGGGGAATTGACCCATAAATCCTAAAAGGTGGGATTATAATCTAATCAGTCTCATATTTAATTTTGTACACCCAAAGGTCCCATTATTTGGGGGTGGACAGTTTTGCCCATGAACTTATTGTTTTGGGTTTGGTGATATTATGTTTGAATGATGTGGATGTATGTAACGTTTGAAAAAAGTTTACTATAGCTTTTTTATGATGTAGATGTATGTAACGTTTGGGAAAATCACATTTATGATGTTGGTGTATGTAACGTTTGGGAAAAGCTTACTATAGCTTTTTTATGATGTGGGCGTATGTAACGTTTGGGAAAAGTTTACTATAGTATGTAACGTTTGGGAAAAACACATTTATGACGTTGGTGTATGTAACGTTTGGGAAAAGCTTACTATAGCTTTTTTATGATGTGGGTGTATGTAACGTTTGGAAAAAACACATTTATGACGTGGGTGTATGTAACGTTTGGGAAAAGCTTACTATAGCTTTTTTATGATGTGGGTGTATGTAACGTTTGGAAAAAAACACATTTATGACATGGGTGTATGTAACATTTGGGAAAAACACATTTATGACATGGGTGTATGTAACATTTGGAAAAAGCTTACTATAGCTTTTTTATGATGTGGGTGTATGTAATGTTTGGGAAAAGCTTACTATAGCTTTTTTTGGGTTTAGTAGTGTATGTAGAGGTGTCCACGTTATTTATGACCCACACGTTTCAACCACAAAAAAAAGGGTACATTAGTCAGAAAAACCATTTCATAATTACATAATGGGATCCTTCGGATCACATTACCAAAAAAATAGGACTTGGACGTCTATTAATTTTAAAATGGGACTTAGTAGACTACAATTCTCCAAAATAGGAGTTTCCAATAATTTCCCCTAATAAAAAAAATATTATAAAATATTTCACACAGATTCTTCATCCTTGGATTACCACACCATAAAACACCACACACTAATTGAATGATGGAAAATTATCATGAAGCATTTTATGATACCTAATTACTCATTTACCCATTTATGTTTATTACTAATTTAATTGAGTCCGGCTAATAAGTGTAATCGGAATACAAGAAGAAAAAAAATAATAATAAAATAAAATTGAATGAAGAATAAGACACATTTTTTTTTTTTTACTGAATTAAAAGCATTTTTTACATTCAAGACATTTTTCGATTTTTTTTCACCAGTTTCAACAGGCTTTTTACCGCAATCTCGATAATGTAGTAAGGACATTTGTTAACATTTGTCCATCTTCGGCAAAAAGTTCTATTAAACAGTGATCATTACTTCTGTTGTTCACTGCAAAACCATAATAAATATCAACCAAATATTTTTGTATTGATTTCATTACAAAGACAAGAAAGTATTTGCTCAGAAGAAGAGAACAAATTTTATTCTTTAGACATGGTTTCTCATCCTCTAGTACAAATTTCAAGTACCATAAATATATATAGGTCTCCATCACTACACCTTGACCCTCTAGTTCTCACATTTTATAAAGAGTCATAAAATTGCATAGATAACCAAACACAAATTTACAATACAAAGGACACACACTACACACATAACAAATTCAACATCCATAATACATAATACCATAGGGAAATGCAAGCACATTTTTGGAGCCTTACTCATAAAGTCCTGGATCTGATAGTCTAGGGATTGGAATTGCTACAAGAGGAATCTTCTTCTTCAAGACAATCCCAATGCTCTCCGTCAAGTCCAATTTCTCTCCTTCAAGCAATTTCCACTCAAAAGAGTGTACAAGTGAAGCTATTGAAAACATGAATACCCTCTCCGCCATTGAAATCCCAGGACAAATTCTTCGACCAGACCCAAATGGAAAATAAGCAAAGTCATTCCCATTATAATCCCATTTACCATTCAAAAACCTCTCTGGATCAAACTCCAAAGGGTTTTCCCAAATCAAAGGGTCTCTATGTATTGCCCAAACATTAAATAAGATACGAGTACCCTTTGGAATTGTGTAACCTCCAATAGCACATGTCTCACTTGGGGAGTGAGGCATCAAGAGTGGGAGGATCGGATGCAAACGCAAAGTCTCTTTCATTATTGCATATAAGTATGGTAATTTGGGGATGTGACACTCTTCTACTATGTGATCTTTGCCCACTATTGTGTCTAGTTCTAGTTGGAGTTTTTGCATCACTTGTGGTTTGTTCATCATCTCAGCCATGGCAGCCTCGACTGAGTTGATAGTCGTGTCCGTCCCACCAACCACCATATCCTGTCCATGGATTACTCTTGAGGATGCTAATAATCACCAATTATTGAATACTAGAATTAAATGTGCATGGTATATATCAATATAACTTGATGATCAATGGCTTCATCATACAACTGCTTTGGTGGTTACTGCATGCAGAGCCCATCAAATGATGACCAAAAGAAAAGAAAATGATAGAAATCAAATGGCTCTAGTCATATAACCACAATGAACACACACACCAAACCAAAAAAAGAAAAAAAAATCCTGAGACTATTGTCTGCACTGGTGCTTCATTAACACTTAATCTTCTTAATCAAAAAAGAAAAAATAATAAATTAATTCAATTGATATTTTTTTATGCAGGTACAACGGATGGAATTTCTCTATTTGCTTTTATTTATTTTTAAGGATGGGAATTTTTTTTTTTTTTTTTTTTTTTCTTTGGTTATGTTGTTACCACACACTTGGGCATCGTTTAGGGGGAGCCAAAACACCAAATCACATTATCACTCTCTCTATTTTTCAACATATTCTTTTGGTTATTTTTCATATGTATTGTATGTAGATTCATCAATAAAGTTTATTTTTTACTGATCAAAAAAAATATTTACTCTATATATCACAATATTTCATAACAAATATCACAATATATTTCTCACGAATAATTAGTAACATTTCTCATTCTTAATAATTCTTAACATCTTCATCATTGTAATGTAATTATATAATTTATGACTTTCACTTTAAATTCGCTTCTTTTTTTATTAGAACATATAAAACAGTTATATTAAAAAACAAGCACACATACAGATCAAGAAGAAGAAAAAAAAAAAAAGATTATCCACTTTTTAGAGCCGAACACGATAAAATAAAAATGTTATAATTATCAGATAAATCTAATTTTTTATTTTTATTTTTTATGAATAATATAAACAAAAACTCTACAAAATAAACTGTTAAAATAATCAAAACAAAATCCGTGATAGGTCCACAAATACTAATATAGAATAAAACTTGAGACTCCCAAATTTTGTGACCCCCACAATCCCGAATTGATTGGTAACCACTCATTTTTTTTTTTTTCTCTCCCCTCTCTCCCCTCCCTCTCTCTCACAAATAATGTGGGGGGTTGTAGGGTCCGGGGTCTGTAGCATGACCGTATGGTAAAATTTAGATTTTGAATTTGAAAAAAGGTCCACTCCAATATAAAACGGTAAAAAAAAAGAGGGAGAATTTTTTTTGGGTGAAAAAAAAAAAAGGCGGGAGATGAATGAGGGAAGGAGAGGAATTATACCATGAGCATAGCTTTGACCTGTGCCATGGTGAGAGGGGTTTTGGCTTCACCTCCTCCATCTTTGTGCTCCAACAAAAATTGCAAGAAATCCTTACTCTCCTTCTCCCCACCCTCTCCATCCCTTTTCATCCGTTGATCCATCATCATGTCGAAGATCTCATCCACCCGTTTCATCACCCCTCTCATCTTCTTTTCAATCCCCTGCAAATCAAAACGGGCCAAACCCGGATACAAATCCGATATGTTAGGCTTCCCCAACAACCGAATCATCCCATCGAACCCGATGCTAACCCTATCCTCCCCCTCAATGCTACAACCCCACAACATGTTCGTAACAACGTTGAACAGAATCAAAAACATCTGATCACTTATGTTCACCGGAGACCCGACCCGGTTTCGGAAGATATACCCGATTGTTCTCCGGATCTCCCCGCGCCGAAGACTGTAGACAGAGTCCAACCGAGTGTTGGAGAGCATTCCACGCAGGGCCAACTTCCTGAGCATCCGCCACTCAGAGCCGTAGTGACTCCACGCCACATCACCGACACCGTAGGCGGACTGCTTGGCCGCGACAGAGACATCGCGGTTGGCGAAGGTGGTGTCGTGGTCTTTGAGCATCTCGCGTGCGATGGCGGGAGAGCTGACTACGATGGTGAGCTTTTGGCCGAGCCAGAGGGTGAAGATGGGACCGTAGGTCTTAGCCAGGGTTGTGATATATGTGTGAAACTCGGGGTCAAGAGAGAGGAGGTTCCCAACTAGGGGTAGGGTGTGAGGACCTGGTGGCAATGGTGGTCGTGGGTTGTTCTTTTTTGATTGGTTGATGAATGTCCATGCAAACCATGACATGGTGGTGAGGATGACCAACACGGTGGCAGTGAGATGTATGTTTGACAACAAAAGCTCATTGTCATTGTTTTTGGTCGTCGATAACCACCATGACAGAGTATGTGAGGTGAAGGTGATTAGTTTTTGGAGCATGGTTACGAGCTTAGAGGATGGGATAGATAAAGAATGGAAAAAGAGTGAAAGTTGTATGCAAAACCCGCAAGTAATGGCTGTTATTTGTAATTGTCTGGGGGGAATAATTGGACAACAAGAATTAAGGGGTTGTTTGGGATGATCTAAATAAGTGTATTTTTTATTTTTTTACGAAAAGATGTGTAGAAAAATAGAGAAGTAATGTAATGAAAAAAAGATAAAAAGATAGGTTATTTCTCATATGCCAAACTTGGCCTAAATCTTTTATCACATATTATTTTTTAAAATAAAAATCTTTTTATTTATTTATGTTTTATTTAGTAATATTATAAATTCAAATTTATTGTCTACAAATTATCTAGAATTATGATATTATAATTTGATTTTATTATACATATAAAGTCTACACTAGACAAAATCAATATCAATCACACACTTTCATTTGGGATAAATTTGAAATAGTTAGGTGGGATTCATAAAATTATTCCTTTTTATTTTATTTTTTAACCAGGATTAGTTATTTTTATCAAAGAAGAAAATTTGATCATATAAATGTTAGTGAAATGTGTGTGCAATGCTACACTTATCATTTTAAGTGTATCGTTTTTTGTGTCAACAACATATTATTAGTATAATAGGTCTTATTACTCATCGTCATCTCGAATTGGCACATCAAATAATGCACTAAAAGTGATATAAAAAGTGATAATATAATATTACTCTAGTAAAATCATGTTACAATAAAAACGAATAAAATTTTCATCCATAAAATTGGATAATGACTTTGCAATGATATTTTAAAATTTTAAGTTACAATAATAAATATTTTAATTTGAAATCAACAATGACAATCATTCTATAATCAACGGCGGGAATAGTACGTATGATTGCATAACATAGTATTTCTTCGGTTTGAAAATATTAGTCTTTTATTTTATTTTTTATTATTTTAAAATATTAGTTTTTTTAAAAAAAAATTAAGAACTAAAATAATATTTGTTTCTTATTTTACCCTTCTTTTAAATTTATTGACAACACAAAAAGTACAATTATGACAATTGATATTTCTCAAAAAATATACTATTAAAGAATAATTTTGGAAAATCAATTTTTCTAATAATTATATTATCAAAAAAAGTTAAATTCTCAAAAATTGACTATTATTTTGGAACAGAGAGAGTATATAAATAGCGATGGAGAAATTATTGGTTGTTTCTTGGACATCACGTGATCACATTTGAGGCCAATCACAAATCTTCATATGTAACAACTCAAATTTTTAATTATTCTATAGAATTTATACTAATATTATTTAATCTCAGTTCGAAAAATATATAATTTATTATATACTATTATGCGTAGTTTTGTAAAATAATATAATTATTAAAAATTTAGGAATTAAAATATAAATAATAATAATATAGATAATATAAATAATAATAATAGGTGTGATATTAAAATAAATAATTAATTTTTCATTAATATATAATAAAATATAATTTAATTAAAAATTAATTTATTTATATAATTATATTAAAATATTAAATCAAAATATAATTATCTCAAATATTAGGTAAGATAAGTATAAATCTATATCATTTATGACCAAATCTACGGAGGATTCGCGTTGGCCGCGTAATCTCCTTATCTTCTTATAAATAGGATGAGTGGATCAAAACTGGGGGAAAGAAAAGAAAAAAAGAAAAGAAGGAAAAGAAAGAAGAAAGGAAAGGAAAGAAAAGAAAAGAAAGAAAGAAAGAAAACGAAGGAAAGAAATAGAGGAAAGGAAGGAAAAAATAGTAGAAGTTGAAAGGGTTTTTAGTAGTGGAAAAAAAGAGTAAGGTATTAAAATTAAAGTGAATTATATTATACCTTGAGTCACCAAAATATATTTTACGTATGTTTTAACTTACCAAAATCTATTTTATACAAGTTATATTTTATTAGTATATTAATAAAGTTATGTTTTATAAAGATTTCAGTTATGTGGTTTTATATCTGAACCCTATTTGCTTAAAAGGAAACCTATGGATATGTTTGTTTATATTTTAAAGAATATTTGGCTATGATTTTATATATAATTATGTTTTGTAAGTACCACCACGGGAGTCCCACGCCTTGGGGGACTTAAATAACCATTGACCTCTGTTTGGTTACTTTGTGGCCCTCTGATCCATTGACCTCGGTTCTGTGCGGAGCAAAGTGCTGTGCGGAGTTAAGTGCTACACTATTGTGGGAGCCACCTCTAGAATCCGTACAAGCCACCTCTTAAATCCGTACCTCTGTTTTGTGCAGACCAAAGTGCTGTGCGGAGCTAAGTGCTACACTATTATGGGAGCCACCTCTAGAATCCGTACGAGCCACCTCTTAAATCCGTACCTCTGTTCTGACTGTCACTTCTGTGATCTTTGTTCTGTTCTGTTCAGTACCGTGGTTATGGTCATTTACTTACATAATTTCTGTATTTCAGCTTCTGCCACTTAAATGATTTGTTTACATAATCTCAGTTTTGCTACTTAAAGGATTATTTGTTCCGACTAAGTTATTTTTAATGTTTTGGCCTAACTAACTATCCATGGTTATTTCGTGTCCCTTATACTCTTGGTATAATATTTCTCACTCTGCCATGTGCTTATAGTTGTTTACTAATTTTCAAGAAATAATGCAATTCAGAAATAGCCTTTGGAAAGTCTAAGATGCGGGGCTGCGGAATAAACACACACAGCACTTTTATTGATATTTTTCTATGTAAATATCGGCTTTTGTGGTCAATACATTTTGTAATAAAAATAGAAGTTCCGATGATTATTTTGGTACCCTCATTTAAATTTTACTTCCGTTTGCGTTTATTTATTTGTTTTTGAATTGGCCGGAGGTAACCTCAGTTACTGGCCATCACAATGTTTAACTCTTGGATACGGAGAGCAGGTCGTGACATCATATCCCTTTATGTTCTCCAATCATTCAGCGTAAAATTGTATGTCCACCCCTTCAACAATCAAAACATACCTGGGATACCACATGACTATGCCCCAAGACCAACGAATAACTTCTCATACTGATGGGTTTCTCTATAGGCCATAATTCCCTCTTGACTAGGAGATATTGTTCGGGTTTATAGGGTTTATCACAAATTTTATTTTGATAATTTCAATCATTATTTTGTAAGTCCTTTCGTGCACATTATTGATAAAAAAAAAAAAAAAAGGAAAATGTTTGGTAGCCCAAAATTTTGTGACTTAAGTGGCTCAAATGGTTTAAATCTGTCAAAACGATGTCGTTTTACGTCGTTTTACACTCAAAACGACGTCGTTTTGAGTGATTTGAGCCACAAAATTTTAAACTATCTAATATTGTTGAAAAAAAATAGGTTGATCCGATAATAATAATTTATTAATTTATCTCATTTGTTATAAAATAAAAATAAAAATAAATGGTCTATTTTCAAAACTACATTAACCGTCTTTTTTTTAATAGATAAATATAATAAATTAAATAAGTTACGATTATTAAATTAATTTAATTTTTTTTACATTAATAATATATCAAAAAAATCTTATAAAATAAATAATTTAAATTATTAAAATAATAGGACTCATGATAACCCTCCGAACCGGGACAACACCCCTTAATTCACATCATTAACCGAGGGGAAGGCCAACACTTTCTACAATTAGCGCCACGCATTATCTTATTCACCCCAAAAAAAAAGTCAGACAAAATCTTCGCTAATGCGCTGGTGTTTGGGGATTTGGGAGCACCCACGCTGTCTCACTTCCTGATTTTTTTTGGATCATATTATATTATAAAATTTGTTAAGTGTATTTTTTATATAAAAAATAAAATTAATTGGACAAGTATAACTCCATAATCAAGGCAAATAATAATTATAAAAATTTAGCGAGATGTACCAATAAATCCTAAATTAATAATTTATACACTGTTTAGTCCTAAAAGTTTTCTTATAGACTGAAAGGTCTCATTACAATGTTTCAAACATCAGATTAATGTTTCGAACATTAGATTTCGAACATCAGATTAATATTTCAAACATTAGATTGATGTGCAAATGGGACTAAATGGAGCATAAGAAAACTTTTAGGACTAAATGGTTCAACTTTTCAAAAATTAGGACTTATGGGTAAATTTTCCAAAAATTTATCAAATCATGCTAACCATTTATTTTTTTTAAACATAAACATAGTTTTGTTGTAAGTTATAAATGTCTAATTAATTTAAATTCTTGTTGTAAGAGAAGTTAATTTAAACCCACTAAATTAATTAGACCTAATAGTCCAAGATTGGTGGGCTCAAATTTATCGCAAATCCAAGATTGGTGGGTCTAGATTTATTGCCATCAAACTGACCGAATCGCTCTAAGTCTCGAAAGGGTTCGGATCCATGAACTTAAAGACTTACTCGGGCCCGGACTCAAAAGGGTATTGAGTAAGCCTAGAGATCCAAGGCACTCGGGTTTCGAACAGATTCGATCGCTATCTAGAAGCCGCTTCATTGGTGAGTCCCCAAACATTTGAAAACTTAGAGCATTCCAAGATCAACCCACCAGAATCATGAGTAGGGTTAGAGTCCGAACAAAGGGCCCGAATCCCGAGGACAAGCAGTGGAGATGAATTCACTTATCGGTTAATTTAGTCTATACCAGGGTCGAGGTGGAACGACCCTGGGGGGTCCATGAGACTCGGCATTATTTAGTGGCGGGGGGTCCTCTAGGACTACCTCGGCCCTTTGGGATGATTGGGAATCATTGGTTAGGTGTGGCTAAAAAGAAGGATTCTCCTCTTCGGGGTTTTCCTTATCCTTAGAGAGGTCACCTCCTCAGACAAGATGGTTAAAGAGAATATTCCCCATGTGCTTTGCAGATGGGCTCTATCCTACATCATGAGGTGCCCATAAATAGCACCCATCCATAACTTTACAAGGGATGGTTTTGGAGAAACAACTCTTGGGAAAGAACTAATTTCCCTTCTCCATTATCTACATTCAGAGTGAAAGT
The DNA here is from genome assembly GCA_030407325.1 of Camellia japonica. Taxonomy (NCBI): domain Eukaryota; kingdom Viridiplantae; phylum Streptophyta; class Magnoliopsida; order Ericales; family Theaceae; genus Camellia; species Camellia japonica. The sequence goes on along the minus strand of JAPPVO010000013.1, from coordinate 83,250,472 downwards.
GGGAGATCCATGAGAGAGCCTTGTCATTATTCTCTCTCTAACTACTTTGCCTTCTTCATCATCCAATCTCTTATCTCCATCATCTCTTTGCTATTGTGTTCCTAGTTGTGACTGTTAAATAATCTAAGCCTCTCATTTCTAGAGAATTTGAGTTTTTTTCAAAGATCTTCGAATATCTTCTAATTTTCCAGCAACATTCTTGAACCCTCTCATATATATGGCGACTCTGCGGGGGAGGCAGATTGGTTAATGGTCTCAACGAAATCTGGAACCTACATAACTTCAGCAAGGATGGCGGGAGAAGATGAAGTTCACCAACAAGGATCCTCTAATGGTGGCGATGACAAGACCATGGCTCCAGATCAACCACTTTTACTCGAAGCCATTCAAGGACTTCAAAATACTCAGTAGGAGATTCTTACCGCTCTTCAGAATCTCACTCACACCATGTTAGTAATGAGTTCTAATTTTGCACCAGCGCCAAACGAAAATCAAACTGGCGGTGGAGTTATCCCTGCCAGAGTGCAAAATCAAACCCAAGGAAAAGTAGGCCCTAGTTAGCTTGTGGCTCATGGCAACACAACTATAGTAACACATGCTCAAACCACAATAGGCGGCAGCAGTTTGCTTACGCCCAGGCTCCATGGCGTACCAAGCCAAGATCCAATGGTGACTAGGGGAGGTTCTGGTGTAATAAATGGCACTCCGGCAACTATTGGTGTCCAAGCAAATATAAGGGGCATGATGGCACAAAAGGGAGCTTTGCCGGTACCTAATCTTGTTACACAACCAGTAAATCTTACTCAAGTACCAAGCGGGCCTCCTTTGGTACCGACAACAAATTTGCAAGCCCAACCCAGTATAGCTGCGTCGTGCGGTGGACTTTATAAGCCTCAATTTAATCTCTCATCACCAACTGGCTTGTCCATAGGCGTTGATGGCCAGTATCGTCAAGTGTCTTCACTAATGATGAATTCTCAACATCATAATGGCCAAGTCGCTCCTAGCTCAGTCTTCGGGTCCATAAGCCAAGTTCTGGGAATGCCACCATCAAACTCTCTCCCTCAACAGTTTCTCACTCTCACTGATGTACAAGCCATGTTCGATCTCAAACGGGGCAAGAGGGTTTTACCCTATTTGCCTGATCCAGATGTCAAGCCACCTTACCCTATCAAGATGTTGAGTTATCCATACCTGGAGGGGTACACGGTGCCGAAATTCATCAAATTCGATAGCAAGCAAGGAAATGCTCCAGAACATATTTTGCGGTTTATCGAGACTCTGGGTATTCATGGTTCAAACCATGTCCTCTGGCTGAGAGAATTATCTAAGTCCCTCACTGACCGAGCATATAGTTGGTATGTTAATTTGGCCTCAAACTCTATCTGAAGTTGGGAGGAAATGGTTAACAAATTTCACTCCAAGTTCTTTCAAGTGGCGGAGAAGGTGACCACACTTACATTGTGTAAAGAAAAGCAACGAGAAAGTGAGGACATCCTTGACTACGTCAAAAGGTTTCAGGACAAGGTTGTGGATTGCCATGAAGTAGTGGATGAGAGTTATCTGGTTCAAATCTGTCTAGAAGGGGCATTGAACAGGTACAAAATGTTTCTAGTTAATCACAAGTTACCTATCTTCTCGGCACTAATAAAAGCAGCTTGGAACAATAGCACTCCTCAGGCTCAAGAGTTTGGATTTAAGGCCAGTTATAAGACTAGTTTCAAATCGTCTCATGGACCTATTGTTGTTGCTGCCTCTGATCTAGATACTCGAAAGTCACAAGGAAGGGGTCATAAAGGTCAGAAGAGGAAGCAATATAGTGGTGAAAAAGGCAATGTTTCTTATCCATGTGGAATCGAGGAGGTAAAAACTCTAGTTAAGGAATGGGTGGCCGATAGAGAGCTAAAATTGCCTTATGTTGAAGAAATTCCATCAAAGAAGGACCGCGAGAGCCCCGAGTTTTACGTCTATCATCTCACATTGAAACATCCGACAGAGAAGTATTAGACTCGCAGAAAAATTTTTAGAGATAAAGTCGAGGCAAACGAATTGAGGTTCAAAAAGCAAGGGACTCAAGACATTCGAGAACAACCATATCCTTAACACCGAGACAATGGCAAGAATGTTGCTATGATAGCTTATGAAGGCCCGATGATTGAGGCTATCGCCAATCTCGATGATGATGATTGTTATCTAGACGACACCTTCGAGCTCGAGGAAGAGCAAGTTTATTGTGGAAATACTCTCGATCCAGAGGGCAGAGCCTTTATGGCTCATGTCGAAGGTCCCTTTGATCCAGAAGGATGAGAAGAATACTATGGAAAAGGAGGACACCATGTTTATGTGGCATCTTATTTTGAAGAGACTGAGGAGATGGTTAACTATGAGCCTCCAAGAGTGGAGAAATATTTGGATCACTATGCCAAAACCCTATAAGACTGTATAAAGTTCAAGCAATTCTTTAACCAACTTGGACTTTCTAGGGAGGCAAGAACAAAAATCACCAAGGCTATCATCAATATAGCCGAGGCACACCATGAGAAATGCATGTCGACTGAGGGATCTATCTCGAGGAAGGAAAAAGAGCAATCTAGTGCCATTACTTTCTTTGAGATTGATCGGAAGTATCCCTTTTCTAGTAACTGCCTACTTTATGTGACTGCTTTTATTAACGGAGTTGAGTTCAAAAGGGTCTTTCTAGATAGTGGAGCCTCTATCAACATTATGACTCACGCTATTCTAGAGAAGGCCAGAATCTCTGAAGAACGCATTGTGAAGCAGCCGATAGTCATCACTGGCTTCGGTGGAGAAATGAGAGTTACTATAAGATGCGTAACAGTCGACCTAGTCATCGGAGGGATTCGCTCGGCCACCAAGTTCCATATTATCGATTTCGAGGCAAATTATCACATTATTCTAGGGAGGACCTGGATGCATAGATATGGGGTTGTACCGTCGAGTTATCATCAATGTGTTAAAACTAAATGGGGAAAAAAGACAGTGACAATTCAGACTACAAAAAGGCCTTTCAAGACCCATGAGGCTCATTATTCTGATGCTATCTACTTCATTGAATTGTCTGTCGAAGAAAATCCCACTACCTCTAAGCCTCGGGGGATCAAAATTCCTCATTGGGAGGATATCAAAAATGACAAGGAGCCAAAGGCAGAATCAACTAAGTGGACGACGTCTCGACCAGAAAGTTCGCTTATTCCTCGAAAGGTGATGAAAGTCCGAGAAGGGGACAAGATGGTGTACTATTTGTGAAGGTGCGGGGAGTCGGTTTCTTTAGCCACCGACTCCGAGTCAAAAGAAGAGCCTCCTGACAATGACATAGTAATAAAGCCTGAAGTGGCTCCAGAATGCATGCAAGATAGGCCGAAGCCTTAACCCGAACAACTTGTTGAAATAGATCTGAGTGATGGGCAAGATGCTCCAAGGCCGATATTCATAAGTTCGAGCCTTAGCCTAGAGAAACGGGAGCAATTGTTAAAGTTGATAAGCCGGTACTCAGATGTGTTTGCTTGGTCATATAAGGAAATGCCCGGACTAGATCCTGACCTAGTCTCCCATTATCTTGATGTGTTCCTAAACTCCAAACTAATCAAGCAAGCTGCTTGAAAATATCATCCAGATCTCAAGGAGTAAATTAAGGAGGAGATTGAAAAACTTCAACAGGTAGGTTTCATCCGGCCAATACAATACCCCACGTGGTTGGCAAACATAGTGCTAGTGAAGAAGAAGAATGGTCAAATTAGAGTATGTGTAGACTTTCGAGATTTGAACAAATCTTGCCCGAAGGATGAATTCCCTCTATCTCACATCGACACTCTCGTGGATGCCACCTCAGGACACCAGATGTTCTTATTTTTAGATAGATTCAGCGGATGCAATTAAATTAAGATGGCCGAAGAGGACACAGAAAAGACTGCTTTTAGAACACCTCTCGAAAACTTCTTCTATACAATCATGCCTTTCGGACTCAAGAATGCCAGAGCAACTTACCAAAAGGCTATGACTGTTATCTTTCATGACATGATCCATCATGAGGTGGAAGATTATGTTGATGATCTAGTGGTGAAATCCAAGAAAGAAGATGACCATCTCCAAGACCTTGAGAAAGTATTCAAGAGGTGCTAGAAATTCCAAATGAGGATGAATCTTCTCAAATGTGCTTTCGGGGTGACGGCCGGGAAATTTCTCAGGTTTTTTGTACATAGGCATGATATCAAGGCAGATGAAGACAAGGTCAAATCTATCAGAACAATGCCTTCTCCGTATTCTCAGAATGAGTTAAAAGAAGTTCTTCAGGAAGGTGTCTTATATTTGGAGGTTTATCCCAGCACTTGCAGAGATCTCTGCCCCCTTCAGCTCTTTGTTAAAGGGAGATGCCAAGTTCGAGTGGAACTAAGAGCACCGAAAGGCCTTTGAGAGAATCAAGGCAGCCTTAACCTCGCTTCAAACCATGATAGCCCCGCAACTTGGGGTGCCTCTAATGTTGTACCTAACTTCAACCCCTAAGTCCATAAGGGCATTATTCGTCTAAGATGTAGATAGAGTAGAACTCCTGGTGTATTACATCAGCCGGAAGATTCAAGGAGCAGAAGTCCGATATACTTCGGTAGAGAAACATTGTTTAGCTTTGGTATTCATCGCCCAAAAGCTCAGACATTACTTCTTAGCAAATCAGATTCAAATTGTTACCATAAGTGATCCAATTCGATACCTCCTCAACAAGCCGGCTTTAACCGGGAAGGTGGCAAAATGGTTGTTAGCACTGGGTGAATTCGAGATCACATGTGTAGCTCCCAAGGCGATCAAAAGCCAAGCCTTAGCCGATTTTTTTGCCCAATTTCCAAGTGGTGACTATGAACCAGTGAATGAAGAATTAAGAGGAGAAGTGCATGCAGCCCTAGTTTTCGAGGAAAGCTTTTGGACATTGAGCTTTGACGGAGCAACAGCTGGAGGGCAAGGTGGAACCGGGATAGTCCTTACAAGCAAAAGTGGAGAAAAATTGTATTTGTAATGCCCTCAAAATAATACATAAATCAATCATTTATAAGATTCCAAAATCATAAAAAAGACATTATATCTCCATTCATCAGAGTATTTCTACAAAAGGTATTACATGTTGACAACAAAAGTAAATGCCCTACGGGCTTACAACTTTCCAAGTCAACACTTGGTTACAACAAAAGAGGGTCAGAAGCCTTTTTATAGTTAAAGCCCTCGGCTTGGATATAAAACATATAATACAGAAAAGTAACAACAAAAGGAAGCTTGCAGCCTCTAAACTATCCAAGCTAGATCTTTGGAGGCGACATATCACATCAACCTGAAAATGATGTCCCATATAGGGTGAGCCAAAGCTCAGTAGAGATACGCTAAACATAATATGAGAAATAACTAAAACATTAGCATTCGATAAATGTTTAGCAATTCGAAACTATCTTAACCCCTTTTCCAATAATCGATCAACATAGATTTCCATACATCCATTTACATTTACAACAGTATTTCAATTCATTCCCATTTTTTTATCTTAATCAAATGAACAACATAGTACATTATTTATCCAAACAATTCAAAATGAGACTACAACTCAGATTATCACCATTTCTATCATCAACAATTTCAAATGAGACTACAACTCATAAAGACAACACTTCAATTCATCAACATCATTCAAATGTATATAAGGTTTCGGGACTTTCACCCTGGACACTCCGGCCAACTTAATTATCAATGGAGTCCATCCCCTATCTCCTCCCAAACAATGGAGTACATCCCCTATCTCCTCCCAAACCATGGAGTACATCCCCTATCTCCTCCCAAACAAAGATACATATGCAACGTATTTAAACACTTTATCATATACAATGATCATTTAATGCACATATTCAATATGTTATTCCAACCGTCATATTCAATGACATATTCCAGGTGATTAGTTTCAATTTACCTAATCATCATGCAGTGTCTACAACAATCAAGACTATCCTCCACCGATAGCCCAAAACAATTATTTCTAAACAGATAATAAATTTATCAAACAGATAAATTATCAACATTTTTATAGGTGAGTGATTAATCAATCCAACTACACCATTTACTCCCGATTCCATCCAATTTCATGATTTTCAAATCAATTTCATATTTCCATAATTACCAAATTAATTATACAAATTAATCAGTTACATTTAATTAGGGCATTTTCCCTTTTTTTTTTCAACTTTAGCCCTAAGGCTCAATTTCTTCAATTTTATACCAATAATCCAATTTTCCAAGGTCTCACATAGACATGGAGCTCAACAATTGAAAAACCCCATTTTTATAATTTCAAATTCAAACCCTAACCTTCCAAAATCTCCATATTTCACCATTTATACAAAATGACTAAAATTTATGTTAAAACTCATAAAGACGAGTAGTTTATCCCTACCTCAAAGTTAGGAGCTCAAAGGCGAAAGAGAGGAAATTTGAAGATGCTCCAAATACAAGCTTTTTCAGATCAAAGTGAAGCCCATACCAAGCTCTACCTTTCTTACAAAGAGACTAGAGTAGAAGACCACTAGAACTAGGTGTATTTCTAGAGAGAGAGTATATATATAGAGAGAGAGTGTGCCGGATCTAAGGTTTTGAGGAAAAGGGGGATGAAAAGTTGAAGAAGAAACACGCTGCTACAACTGATATATTCGAGGCTCGCTCAAGCGAAGAAGTGGTCGCTCGAGCGACCAGACACAAAAGAACCTCGCTTGAGCGCAAGAAGCGTCACTTGAGCGAACAATGCGAAGCTTTAGGTCTGTAACCCAGAAGCACGCTCAAGCGCAGGAGTCCTCGCTCGAGCAAAGAAACCCAAAACATAGAGCTCGCTCGCTTGAGCGAAGGAAAGCTCGCTTAAGCGAAGAAACCCAAAACATAGAGCTCGCTCGCTTGAGCGAAGAAACACAACCTTCAGGTTAAAAAGAGACGCAGACGCACGCTTGAGCGCAAGAGTTCTCGCTCGAGCTAAGAGACACATCACTCAAAGCTCGCTCGAGCGAATGAACTAAAACACAAAAGCTCGCTCGAGCGACAAAAGTCTCGCTCGAGCGAAGAAACCAAAATCTGAACAGCAACCATTTGTTTCAAATCACACCCAACCTGTTCCAAACTTACCCAACACATCCCAAAACTCAAATACAAAGGATTTAAAGGATGGAAACAAGATATAGACAACAACAACCATGACGGAGCCCAAGTCCGGAACAAAATAAATGACGGGGAAAACCGAGATCGCTATAGTATTTGTCTTATAAACTGGACTTCTATTGTTCGAATAATGAAGCCGAGTATAAGACTTTTTATTTTGAACTTGATAGCAGCTGAGAAACACAATATCAAGAAGATTCGAATTCAGGGGGACTTAAAGCTGATAGTGAAGCAAGTTTCGAGACAGTTCATCTTAAAAGAGCCTGCCTTGGCCACATACCACACGACAGTCCAAAGGCTTCTTGACAAATTTCAGAAGGTCGAAATAGAGCATGTGCCTCACTCCAACAACAAGTTTTTAGATGCCCTCGCAACACTAGGGGTAAGAGTTGACATTCCCGAGGAAGAGGTGACAATCGTTATCAAGAAGAGAACGGAGCCTTCAATAATTCTCGAGAACAAAGACCTTCCAAAGGATTGGAGAGAAAAAATCCCCGAACAACTTAGAAGCAAAGTCGAAAAATTGACTATGGCTAAGCTTGCTTAATTCCTTATTATCAAAGGTGAACTTTACTTCTAAGGGAATACCGGATTTCTAGCCTGGTGTGTTGGCTAACAAAAAGCAAGCTTCCAACTACAGCAGATTCATGAAAAGTCCTGTGGGGATAGGGATATTAGTCTGTACAGAAAGATTCAAAGGCAGGGCTACTATTGGCCCGAGATGGAGAATGCCTCTAATCAACTATAGAAAGAATGCCCTAAATGTCAGTTATACATCCGAGGGGATGAAAGTTGCTTCGAAATTGATACCCCCGACTGAAGACAAGTCTACATTGACTATCTCAAGGAGGGGACATTACCTGAGAACCTGAGAGACATTGCACATCTCAAGAGAAGAGTGAGGCGTTACTTTCTTGATCAGAACAAGCTTTACAGAAGAAGCATTGAAGGCACTCCCTTGAGATGTCTTTCCAAAGAAGAGTCGGAACTAGTCCTCGGAAGAGCCCATGAAATTGAATATCAAGGAGGGGCTCGGTTGTTCAAGCAACTGATACACCTTGGGTATTATTGGCCGACCATGGAGTCAAATGCCTTCCATCACGTGAAAAGGTGCCAGACTTGTCAGAAACACAGAAACTTAATCCATGCGCTAGCTGTAGATCTACATAGCATCCAAACACCGTGGCCATTTTATACTTGGGTTTTTGACCTTATAGGGCCTATCTTTTCACCATCCGAAGGATATAAATGGATCCTTGCAGCCATGGAGTTGAGCAAAAAATGGGTCAAGGCAATCCCTTTGAAGAATGCTACTGGGCCTGTAGTTGCAAACTTTATCAAGAAAAATATCATTTGCAGGTTTGGAGTACCCAACACCATCCTTTCAGACAATGGCACGCCCTTCATAAACAAGCATGTGAAGAGTCTCCTAAAGACTTACCAAGTGAGGTATCACAAATCCACACACTATTACCTGAAAGGGAATGGGCAAGTAGAGGCCACGAATAAGACCTTGATAAGAATTCTGAGTAAGATGATGGATGAATTCGTGGGACTTGGTCTGAACAGCTGATAGTAGCCCTATGGGCATATCGCACCTTAAAGAGAAAGCCAACTCAAGCAACTCCTTACTCCCTTGTGTATGGGTCTGAGGCAGTGTTACCTATAGAGTTGGAGACACCATCTGCTCAGATGGCTCTCGCCTCAGGAATGGTACATGAGCCTCGAACCACCAGACTTGAGGCATTAGAGGAAAAGCAAGATAAAGCCGCAAAAGTCATGGAAAGGTATCATGAGTCCATCTCTCGAGCCTATAATCTGACTATGGTGCCAAGAAAGTTCGAAGAGGGTGATCTAGTATGGAAGATTGTAGACCCAATCATGCAAGAACAACCCCTACCCAAGTTTTCTCTGAAATGGGAAGGGCCCTACAGGGTGGTTCAAGCAAGCTCAAACGGGTACTACAGGCTCATAAGGGTTGAAGATGGCTTCCGAACAGGCCCGCTCAATGCAAAGTTCATCAAGCATTACTATCCATAAATAGACTCATCTATGTTAAATCTCGTTTTCATTCTTCTTGCTTTATCTAAAAGTTGTATTTCCCTTATGTTATGAAGAAGCTGATTTCCTTTATGATGTATGTTTGTTCCATTACTTGTGATGAATATTTTATACATTTGTCAAGAAAGTTGAAGAATTAATGAGAATATTTCAGCTTTTATGAACATGTGCATGTAATTATTATTTCCATTGTATCATTCGAGATAAATGTTTTATCAAATAGAATGAGAAAACAGTGAGAAAATCTCCACAAACAAAACCTTCGTCATTCCATTGCATAGATAAAACATTTTTATCGAAAGGGACCAGAAAGTAATGCAAAAACAACTCAGTCTCCTCTAAAAACACCCTCAAAGAAGTTGCCCGTCACATCTACATCCTGTGGACAAACAATAGAGTGTGCCTCTAAAGCCTCCAAGGCTCGAGCATAGCCTGACTCAAGTTCACGAAGAGTTGCCTTTGTCTCATCTATAGAGGTCCAATAAGAGGCGAGCACAGACAAAACTTCTACCCGTTGATTGGCGTTTGAGGCTATATCCAGGCGCTTCCGAAGCCAAGATAGATCCACTTGATGACGCTCCATGTTAGAGATCCCCTGATATGCTATCTCGACTACTTTCTCGTTAAGGTTACATAGTTGTTGCCTATCCAAGCTATACAGGATAGTGGCAAAAGACTCGAGTAGAGTAGTCTGAATGAGTGGACATTGGCAAGCAAAGGAAGCAAAGGTCTCAGAGTAACTCGAATGCACAAGCTGTAGAACCGATGCAAACTCAGGAGCTACCCAATAGTGGAGAAATGGTACTTTGCCAGAAGCCGGAGGAGGAACTGGGACCAGAAAGGTATTAGTCTCAAGAACCTCTCCATTTTCTATCGGGTTAGATGAACCACTTGAAGGGGTAACTTCCGGGATAAGTCCCGAGCCTGAGAATACGAGCCAATGAAGGGAAAGGCTAAATGCATCACTATCAAAATGAAAATTACTGAGATTTAGATCCAAAACATTCGAAGGCACTTGCGATGAAGAGGCTTTAGCAGTCGTTTCAAAGGCAGGTGTGTCCCCTCGAGAATGAGAGCCATGAGGAGTCACAAAGAGAGTCAGAGCAGAGTCCGAGGTAGGTGAAGGAGGACCCCGGTAGCGGCTAACACTAAAGAAAAAATAAGGAAGTCTTATTAGGGGCAGGGAGCAATAAAGCCATTTGAGTAAAAAGTTCTCACAGATAGAAGTACTTGACAAACTTCAGAAAACAAGATTACCTGAAGGAGAATCATTATGCAAAGTAGGGGCAACTAAAGGGCTCCTAGCATCAACAAGGTCACTTGGCCGTACAGGGGGCACCTGATCGATCTTAACATCTAATGAAGCTAGAATAGTAGCAGTCATCCTTGAAGAATGAAGGAAGGTTAGAGGATGAGAATCACCATAAGTACCAGAGTGAGTCTTAGAGACTTCTAGCATATCCACCTTCACACTATTCCCAAAAGAGCACCTTATTTCTACGCTGCCTTTGGAAGTGTGTCCCTCAACACCACTAGAAGCACACATCATCTCTGAACGGCCTCCAGAAGCATGTCCTTCAAAAGCACACATCATCTCTACATTACCTCTAGAAGCATGTCCTGCGGCATCAATTCCTGTGGCACCAGTCCCTTCAACAATCTCAGCACCAGAGCCATGGTTCTCAATAATCTCAACATCAGAACAGTGAGCCCTGATAATCTCGTCGCCAAGATGGTGCTCCTCCTTTGAAACTGAGCGAAGAGGAGAATATCTGACCAATGGGGAGGCATTCTCAGTCATAATAGGACGGTGACGACGTATACGCGAGATAAGGTCATAATAATGATCGGAAGACTGAGCCTCATCATCATCATCTATAACTGCTATGCGAGGGGTGCGCATCTTCATGAGTTTTGCAGACAAAGAGAGAGTGTCATCCAGGTCTGAGTCCGGCCTAGTATGGGCAACATGGCCAATATCCACAGTACCGAGAACGTCAACAACCGCAGGATCAAAAGACAGAGTAGGGTCCTGTACAACAGGGAAAGTAAAGAGTGTTCATTTAAGAAGGTATAGTTGCAAGAAGGAAAATAACTTCAAATCAGCACCCAAAAAAAAAAAAAAAAACTAAGATGTCTATCTGGTACTTGATGGAGCCTTTTGGAAAAGCAAGGAGTAAAAAGACTGGCATCAAAAGCCCGCTTGTGGGCCATCTTCTTGAGGCGGGTCGTCCGAGGACCAAAAGCCTTATCTAGAGGGACTAGCTCTGGAATAGCAATCGCTAAGCTAGAAGTAAATGTCCGAGCTGGAGGGTCAATTGGAGTGAATGAAGCGAAAAAGCTCTCATACATATGATTAGATTTCTGACTCTCAGGCAGCCGAAGAGAGGAGTCCTTTTTATAGATCGGCGAAAGCAGACATTTAGTCGGTTTACTCTGGACAAACTCAATAAATGCATCAATGTTCTTCCACCAATATTTCCTGAAAGAGGGGGTGAAACCCCTTACTTAGCTCAAACTTGGCATCGTCAAAGAGCCAAATACAGAAAGCATGGTGTGTACAAGTCCGTGAGTAAAGTGCCCGTAGCTTTCCGAAAAAAGAATAAAGGAGGTGCTGGCGCCGGGGCACACTGGTCAAACCCGAATTGGTATGTTACTCTATCAGGTCTATAAATGGTACTATCAAGGCCTTCTTCATGCCATACTGGTAGCAAACTGGGACGAACCATTATCAACATATCAACAAGATGCGCAGAAATACCCTTTGGCAAGGGAAATGACACTAGTCGAGAGGAGCCATGATAGATAAGTAGCATCGCCACACCAACCGGTGGGCATACATAGGGGCGTCCCACAAAGCGCCGAGGATTATCTACTAAAGTATTCAAGGATAGGGTGGAAATGACACGTGAACAGCGTGTGATCAACGGTTGGCAAGACTTCGCTTTCTCAAATGTGCAAGACCCGTCATTACTGAGCACGGGGATATTCTTTTTATCCACTATCTCCTGAAAAACTTCTGTCCCGAATACATTCAAAGTAAGAGAAAACTTTGGGAACCTCTAAAAAAGAAAACAGAGCAAGAACTGACTGTGGACGAAAGCGACAGGCTCATACCGACCCATAGAACGTACCATGTCTCAATGTAGTAAATCCAACTGATAATAAAGGTTCCCAAGAAATAACGGGGCCAATGGGATTCGATCCCCTTTGAAGAACCTAACTGCCAATGGGAAGACAAAAGGATTGAGAGAATCTAAAGTTGTGCTCGAAAGAATGAAGAAGGAGAGAAAGCAGGCCAGAAATCCCAGAAAATAGAGCCTAGAGCCATACATCAGGCCGACGTCGTACTCTTGAGAACCAGGGTCAACATCTTTAGCCAGGGGCTGAAGATCTCTAAAGAAATGGCAGATCCATGCGGTGTAGGAGGCACGGTCCGTCCTCACTCGTTTGGTCCTCCTCGCTGAACCATCAAATACAGAGCTCCACTAACCACAAGCTTGAAGATTTTGCTTTAGGGACTGGATTAGAGAATCATCCTCAGGGGGTATCTGCTCAGGGCAAAAGGCCTCAAGGCCAGTCACTTCTAGGTGCAGCAGCATGAACACATCCTCGAGGGTGGGCTCCATCTCATGCTGGCCAAGTATGAAAGTGTGTGTCTCAATGCTTCACCAGAGAGCTATGGCTTCAAGGCTAGCATTGTTGCGGCGAATGGATAAAGATCAAGATATCTTCACCTGGATTAATAACCGGGCCTCCTGAAGCCTCTAACAGAGGCCCCTATCCGAGAGGACATCATCGACCCATTCCTGCCAACCAAAGGGAGAGTTGGAGAAAGCTTTGAACTAGAGATAACAGTAAGGAAAGTCCCCTCGTTTAACCCTAAAGCATAGCACTGAGGAAGGAGAAATGAGGGCCTCATGACTGGAATCAGTATCCTCAGAGAGGCACAATGGAGTCCCCTTTGGAGATAGAAGAGAAGTGGTGGAGGTAGTTGCTCACCAGAACAGGTCCTTTCGGCCAAAGTAAGGAGATTTCCTCCACTTGGACGTCGAAGGCACATCCCTCTCTTTCATAAGAGTCAGTTCTCATGACCCCGGGACGACAGATTTCTTTCAAAAAGACATATAGCTAAAATAATAGGTATAAACAGCAAGAAGTCGACCGTATCAAAATTCAGAATATTGGAATTGAAGCAACACATTCAATTGAAATTTCGACATCAACTGTTTATTTCTCGAGGTATCCACAAGCCCAGTGAATGACCATATATGGTTCTAATAGTTATCGTGACGTCATTATCTCAAGTAAAGTGTCCATGGAGTATTAAATATTTTATTTATACCAAATTCAACAATATGGGTTCAAGGTTCACTTAACATCTTCAAGCTCAACAAATTGAAATATCAATGTATGTATCATCAACATATAGATTTCAAGTTTCTGTCATCAATAAGAAGTGCAATGTCATAGGCCATTTTGTGATGAAATTCAAGCAGGTCATTTTCTCAAAATTACTATGTTTCATATTAAAGATCCAACTTATACAGGGCTCAAACTTTGGATAGAGTGAAGTTCAATAGCAAATTTCAAGCCCAAGATCCAACGTATTTTAAATTTCTCATCTATAACAAGATTCAATAGATTGTTATGCAAATTACAAGAATGTTCCTCCCAAGTCAATGTTCATAGCTCAAAATTTCTTTGGCAAGTTTCAACTAAAAAAAAATCATTTAAGCAACTCCCACAGCATATTCCAAGAATGTAAAGCCCAAACAAGTGTTGATTTATCCAAATTCATGGGTTAAAAATTTTTTTTACCCTCAGGCTTAACAATTCCAACATCAGTGAGAGTTGCAACATTAAAGCTCTATTCAAGTTTTTCAGTGAAATCTCAAATCACAATTATTACGGCCCAATAGCTCCAAGTTCATGAATATAAAAGTCCATCAAAACAAGAAGGGAAAGTGGGTTTACACAGAAACTTCCACCAAAATTTAAAAAAATTCAGAGGGCTTACCCACAGATTTATACCAACCGAGAAAGAGCACGGCTAAGTTAGAGTCAATGTGGGAAGCAAAAAATAGGTCACGAATTGGTAAAATCAGCACCAAGGATAGCTGGAATAGATCGGCGATAACACAGACAATGGATGAGAATGGATATGGACAGACCGACGCCGCATTGAGTGGGCGGCATGGCTGTCACTGCTCAGTTACGGTTAACAAATGTAGCAACAGTGCAAGAGCTGGGCATGAGACGCACAAGCCACGCAAGTTGAAGTGGTCACGTGCAAGATAATGCCGGGTTGGTTCTTGCATAAGCCGACAGCGGCACTCGGAGGGTTGAGACGACGAGTGATACATAAATAGTGGTGGACTTCAGCGGTTGAAGGAGCGAAACCAAGATCTGGAGTGCCCGAATCTCTAAGCTCACTAGGCTAAAGTGAAGCACCGACGGTGAGTCATCAGCTTTATCCATAGACTCTGTCAAGACAAAATATTCCTGAAGACATAATGCGAAGCATGGCTGAAAAGGTGAAACTATGCATGTCCGAGAAAACTAAAATTTCTCATACACACAAGGGGCAAATGTAAGAGGAGTTAATTTGAGCCCACTAAATTAATTAGGCCCAATAGTCCAAGGTTGGTGGGCCTGAATTTATCGTAACTCTAAGATTGGTGGGCTCGGATTTATCGCCGTTAAACGGGCCGAATCACTCTAAGCCTCAAAAGGGTTCGGATCCACGAACTTAGAGACTTACTCAGACCTGGACTCGAAAGGGTATTGAGCAAGCCTAGAGATCCGAGGCACTTGGGCTTCGAACAAATTCGATAGCAATCTAGACGCCGCTCTATTGGTGAGTCCCAAAACATTTGCGAACTTGGAGCATTCTGGGATCAACCCACCAGAATCATGAGTGAGGTTAGGGTTCGAACAAAAGGCCCAAATCCCGAGGACGAGGGTTGGAGATGAATTCACTCAGCGATTAATTTAGTCTATACCCAGGTTGAGGTGACACGACCCCAAGGGGTCTATGAGACTCAGCGTTATTTAGTGGCGGGGGTCCTCTAGGACTACCTTGGCCCTTTGGGATGATTGGGGATCATTAGTTAGGTGTGGCTACGAAGAAAGGTTCACTGAAAGGTTGATCTCCTCTTCGGGGTTTTCCTCATCCTCGGAGAGGTCACCTCCTCGGACAAGGTGGTTAGAGAGAATATTCCCCATGTGCCTTGCACATAGGATTCATCCTACATCATGAGGTGCCTATAAATAGCACCCACCCATAGCTTTACAAGGGATGGATTTTGGAGAAACAACTCTTGGGAAAGAACTAATTTCCCTTCTCCATTATCTACCTTCAGAGTGAAAGTGGGAGATCCATGGGAGACCCTTGTCATTATTCTCTCTCTAACTACTTTACCTTCTTCTTCACTCAATCTCTTATCTCCATCATTTCTTTGCTATTGTGTTCCTAGTTGTGACTGTTGAAGAATCTAAGCCTCTCATTTCTAGAGAATTCGAGTTTTCTTCAAAGATCTTCGAAGATCTTCGAATTTTCCAACAACATTCTTAAACCTTCTCATACACTTGTATAGATGATTTATTTAACGAACCTTACATTATAAACAATTTAAATCATTAAAATAAATTTAAAACACACCTTTAAAGACTCGTAACATAATAATATGCCTATAGGACAAAACACCATCCCCAACTCCATGTTGGGTATTGTGTGCCCTCAGGGCTCGCGGATTTGAAAACGTCACACATTAATATTAAGAATAAATAATATATCAATAAAATTTTTATATAGAATTTTTATACGTACTAAATAATATAATTTCTTATGACTCTTTTATTTTTAATTAAAATATTTATTATTGTCTTAATAATTTAAAAAATATCTTTAACACATTTGAATGAGTTTTTTTTTTTTTTTTTGGGTATAATTTTAAATAATATCTTTAACACATCATTTTCAATGTGTGTTTTTTAATAGTCTTTTAATTTGCAAATAATTTTTTTTAACATTAACAGTGTTTCTAGTAGCTTTTTGGGTTACTTTTTCGAATTTCTTACTTGATAAAGAGATTATTGTAGTTAGTTATATATTTTCACTAATTACGTATTTGAGTTAGTTTACATATACCTCAATTAATCTTGGATTTTGAAATTAACAATTAGGTAAACTTTCAGTGGCCCTTAAAATGACTACATCTCAAAATCTTAAATACTATCTTCCAGTGTTTTTTGCTTGGCCAAACCCTTAGGCAGTTTAATGCAAATCTTTAGAGAGATTTTTTTTTTTTTTTTTTTATCAATATGAAAAAAGTGTTTATATATATATATAGGTTTTGTTTTGTTTTGTACAATATGGAAAAAGGATTTTTCATATTTGTGTAAAAAAAAAATTTATGTCTCACTGAATGTAATTTCCCCTAAAATTTTATGAAAATTTACCTATTAATCCCATTTTGAGGAATGATAATCCATTTAGTCTCAAGAATTTTTTTATAGACCAATTAGTCCCATTGATTTTGGAAAGGTAGATTTAATATATATTTTTAAAAATTAAAGGGTTAATTACACTAATAGTCCCTATAGTTTGGGATTTGTGTCACTTGGTCCCTGACTTTTCAATTGTGACACATTTGACCCTGAATTTTGAATCTTGTTCCAAATAAGGACAATTGAAAATATTATTAGATTTTTCAAGGTAAAATCGTCAATTTGATAAAATATAAACTAATTTGACAAAAATAAATGTCAAAAAAATATTTTTAATTTTTTAAAATTATTTTTATCCACCAATGATAAAATTATGTAAAATTAATAAAAATTACATGATTAATTTTTTAAAATTAATTTTACATGATCATCATCCAAACACATAATAAAAATTAATTTGGTAAAAATAAATAAATAAATGTCTAAAAGATTTATCAATTTTACATAATTTATTTTTAGTAGATAGAAATAATTTTTAAAAATTCAAAAATATTTGTTTGACATTTATTTTTGTCAAATTAGTTTATATTTATCAAATTGACAATTTTACCCTTGAAAAATCTAATTATATATTCAATTGTCCTTATTTGGAACAAGATTCAAAATTCAGGGTCAAATGTGTCACAATTGAAAAGTCAGGGACCAAAGTGACACAAGCCCCAAACTATAGGGACTATTTGTGTAATTTGCCCAAAATTAAATTTACAGTTATACCCTTATGTTCCTTCTCTTTTTTCTTTTTTTTCTTTTTTTTTTTTTTTTCTTTTGTACTAGAAAGGTAATGTACAAAATTTATGAGAATCAAATTTGGGATGAATTTTCATTTGAGAATCGTTTTTATTTGGAAGACATTTCAAAATGAGTACAAAAATTACTTAAAATATAAGATCCTTCAAACATTTCAAAAAGAATACTAAAATTCCTTAGTAAACTTTGGACAAATGTATAATTTTAAACTGTAGCACTCTCATATAACACTCAAACGTAACACTCCAATATAACACTAAAAAAAAAAATTCTTATTGTACTTTTTCCAAACGTAACATTCTAATATAACACTCCAAAAAAATTTATTAGCATAACATTCAAATATAACACACAAAAAACCTCATTAGTATACTTTTCCCAAATGTAACACTCCAAAAAAAAGGATATGGGCAAGCCCGGCCCTGAGATTTCCAGGGCCCAACGCCGATAATCAACTGATAAATTTCTAGGGTCCTTCACATTTTTTTTTCATTGAATGAAAAAAAAAAGAAGGTAAAGGATAAAAGATTTGTGTTAAAATCACAAAAAATACTTAGCATTACATTACAACAACTAATAAGTATTGCTTGATTCTCGCTCTTCTTACATTTTTAGATGCAAATAAATCAATCATACTTGCATAATTTAGTTTTTTTTGCAAAATCATTTTCAATGGATAACAATGCTAATTATTTTAAATGGGCCTTTCAATTTTTTTAATGAGTCAATTTATTTTAAATTAGTTTGGGTCTTCCTTATTTTTTTTTTGCACTTAAAAATACCTAATATATTACACTAAATTATAATAGGAGGGGGCCCTTTTTGGGTCTATTATCAATGGATAACAATGCTAATTTTTTTGAATGGACCTTTCAATTTTTGAATGGATCAATTTATTTTAAGTTAGTTTGGGTCTTCTTCAATTTTTTTTGGACTTAAAACATACCTAATATATTACACTAAATTACAATAGGAGGGGCCCCTTTTTTGGGTCTATTTTGAGGGTCCCTAGGCTATGGCCTAGTAGGCCTATGCCCAGGGCCGGCCTTGGGTTCGGGGGGTTGAAAAACTCATTCTTAGAAAGTGATGCTATGGAAATAACATGTCTATGGAGGATTTTCATAAGCCATTAATGGCTAAAATAATTTAAAAAAAAAAAAAAAAACAGCCACATTTGTCAATGAATGATGAAAATTATTTCGCCAAAGAACATGTTCTTAGACCAAACGTGATTAAAGATAATGATCAATCCACTGTTGATGGATTTAAAATATTTGACATTGTTGGAAATGTCAAAGCATTTGAATTTCCACTGATATATTATTAGAGATGGGATTGGGATTGATAGTGAGGTGAAACTCATTATCTTTGTGTTTGTTTTGAGAGATGGAGAGGTGATTCGTAATCCCTCGGATTATGAATCCCTTTGGGGAGGGGATTCAAATGGGCCTTCAAACTTGGTATTAGAAAAATAGTCCGGCAAACTATTTTTTATTTTTTACATGTTGGGCATTTTTTTTCAACATTAATGATTAATTTTTTATATATTTTTTATTAAGTAAAAATCATTGTTTTATTTTTTCTGAATTTTTTTTTATTTTATTTTTTATGTGTTGGCCATTTTTTTTTTTTTGAACATTAATGTTAAATATTTTTGTATTTTTTATTTATTTTATTATTTTATATAAAAATAATTTAACAATTTCTATACCAACAACTATCATCAAAACAAACACAATTTTACTTAATCCCCTCACTAACAAAAGGAAATATCATTTTCCCCCCAAACTATCACGCATTTTTCACGTTGACCCCCATACTTTTATTTATTTCAATTTAGTACTTGAACTTTTCACAAATTGATCAATTAGACCTCTGCCGTCACCTTCCGTCCACAATTGGACGGAAGTGATGAGCTGTCCCCCGGAACTATCTTTTGGAGGGAATATAAGAGGGTTTCCCGCTATATACAACCTATCCCTTCTACTATATAACAAAGGCAAGTTCCCCAAAAAAAATAGAGCATCTTTTCAGTGGTGAGATAATTAATACTACTTATATTAACTTTTATTAATGAAATATTTTTTTTTAAAATTAAAACTAAAAAAAATAACAAAATAATCATTTTTATATCATATAAGGGTAGAAAGGACAATTATACAGTAAAAAACTATTTTACAGCTTATTAACCAAACACTACTCAGCTGTTTAAATCCATAATTTCACAGCCGCACCAAACAGGTTAACAGTTTATGTTCACAGCTATAAGTTATAATCTGTTAAGCTATAATCTATAATCTATAATCACTTTTCCACAGCTCTACCAAACGGGGCCAATGTAGCCATGAGTGACTATTTATAGGCAAACATTTGTAGGAAAAAATTACTTAATAACTACCATATACTTTCATCTCCCACACTTCACACTTCATGATCTTCCACTTCATCTCTATGTCTCCTAACTTCCTTTAACCTCCAATTCATACTCCATGTTCTCCATTTTATCATTCATCATCTTTTCACATGTGTTTAATGATTCATAACTTCTCATAACCTCCAAATAAGTAGTTTATTTCAATTTATTGAACTTTTTTTTGATCATTAGACCCTGTCACTTCTTCCATTCTGATCTTGTCACCTTCGTCTCTTTGGGATGAGGATGTGATGAGCTGTCAACTAAATTATCTTTTAGAGGGAATATAAGAGGGTTTCCTTACAAAATAAGTTGGTGTGATAGGCAGTTCAATTAGGGCTTCATTGGGATCAAAATCGATTTTAGGGTTTTGAAATTTCTTATTCGAAATCGAAATCAAAGTTCATCATTGTACGAAGGGTACGAACTAACATTGAATCATGGGTTGGGTTCGAAAAGAGAAGGATGGCAAGTGAAGGAATGGACCAAATATTTATGGTATTTACTTTTAATATTTGTTTAATTTTGAAGCTAATGTTTATGAAATCGATTTCTGATATAATACTATTTTGATTTGACATTTTTTAGAATACATCTTTGTTTGTTTTTCTTTCAAAATGATTTGTTTAATTGTAATTGTTTTACTTGAATAGTGTAATACTTGATTAGTTTTAGTTTAATTAGTCCTTAAAAGAAACTCATTTATTATGTAATGCTTATTAAAAATCAATTTACCAAGAATACAGACAAAGTTTTTTTTTTTAAAATGTATTCATACATGGATTTCTTCAATTGGAACTATCTTATGGTAATAGTAGGTGTTGGAAATAATGGTTTTATAGGCTTATTTTGAGCCAATTTTGAGCCCAAATTTGAGTAGGACCCACACGTCTTTTGGGGTGGGTCCAAAGATGTGACGTGTTCCTTGCCTCATGGCAAGTCACATGGTGAAGACGGTTCGTCAAAACCATTTATGAGTGAATTGAAAGTTGACGTCGTTTTCGGGCTCATGGAATGAACAATTAAAGAATAAAATGTGAGTTTCCTTGTAAGGCTTGTCCCACATTGGAAACTTAAGAGAACTTATGTGTGTATATGAGTTCTAGATAGCAACACTTGGGTTGGGCCCCAAGGGGCATCTCAAGTTTGTAGAAGGGAGGAGTAACAGACAAAATGGGCCTTAGCATAAACTGCCATGCGCGCGCGCGCCGATCGGCTGGGTGGTCGAGCCGTGCCGGATGCGGGTGTGGGTCGGATCGATTCTAATATTAATTTTTTGGACAAAATTTATTTGAATTTTTTTCAAAAATTCTTACGAAAAATTTATTTTTTCTAAACAAAATTAATTCAAATTTGAATTTAATTTTTTTATGTCCAAAAACAATGGTCCTCTGGTCCATTTCCAGTGGTCCAGAAAGTTCAAACAAGTTGAACCGGTCTAGCAGGTGCAAACAGTCCACACATGTTTAGTTTGAAGTTTGTATCTGTTCATTTGAAACTATATCTGTTCAGTTTCAAATATGTACCTATTTGGTTAATTTCATACATGTTCGGAATTTCTGAATAGTCACCATTTGTCCTATAAATAGAAGTGTCATTCCAGTAGATTTTCACAATCACAAACATCCAGAAAAATTATTCTCTTCCTGATTTTGCTTTTGCGCATTGTCATTCTTCATATTAGTTTTAGGGAAAATTCAGAGAGTATAGAACACATGTTTGGTTCATCGTACAAATTGTTTGGAGTGCTACTACAATTTGTGTAGTGTAATAACCCGATCCTTGTATCTATTTCTAGTATTTTTTTTTCAGTTCCTTATTCTGAGCATTTAAATGCTTACTGTGAAGTTGTATGTGAAATTGAGTTTCATTAAGGGAATCCTATGATTATGGATGTATATCTGTATGATAAGAAAATATCTGTCACAATTACAGTGTTTGGATCAGAAATTAAGAGCTTTAGGAGTGTAATCATCTGAAATTGACCTTATATGTGGGATCAGCATAATTTTTAAGTCATAATAAGCATTCTTGTAGAAATTTGGTTTGGAACGATTAAATTGATTAATTTTTGTCCTATTCAACTTTTTCTTTTATATTATATATATATGTACCTCTTGTATATGGAACTTAGAACATGACTCCAAATATATCTCCTGAGAGAAGACAATTAGAGAAGAAAACAAAGGGTTTGAAAGGAAGAAACTCATCAAGAAAAAAGATTGGGAGATAGAGAGGGATGGTAGAGTTAAAGCTTAAGGTATGTATTTTTGGCTTGAATTAAGTCATTTCTTGAGGTTAAGTAAGAGATTTTCTTTGATACTTATGTTGTCTTTGCATATTTGAACTCATTTAGGGATTTGGATGAATCTATATATGTTTGGGAACTATATGGTAGGGATTTAAAGTGTTTAATTTATATTTATAAATTGCAAAGAATTGAGGAATCAAGTCATTTTGAGATTGTTGGATGTTTGAGATATCTTTGTACATGATTTTTGAACCATGTTTCATCAATTAAAGAACCTATTTTGAGCCTTGAAAAAGTGTACCAAAAATTGGGTTTTTGCTGAATTTTTGAACTGCAATCTGCCTGAATTGCCGCACGTGCGGGGATCACTGCCGCACGTGCAGGAAGCCTTGCTGCACGTGTGGGGCTCATAGCCGCACGTGCGGCCCAAACTGTAAAATTTTGTTCGCTCCGTTTTGCGTGCTTAACCCTCTGGTATTTTTTGAAATATGTGTTTGATGTCCCTAAGATGCCTGTAAATTCGTTCGAAGCAAATGATGTAGGAAATAATGAAAGAAAGAAAAAGAGAACTAATGTATACGTTATGCACATGTGTAGGTCATAACCCGGGAGGGCAAGCGCTCCGCTATGGCACTGTGAGTAGTAGTACTATAATCACACATTTCTTTACCGTTAATAACCTTCACAAGTAGTTATGTTACGTTAACATTATGTTGATGGGAAAGTGGTGTAAAGTTATGTGAACGTTAAAAGATTTTGGGCGTACATCGGTATGACTCTGAACCTACTCGGTATTCCGGTTACGGTTAATGGTTATCATTAATGTGCTATAACCCGTAAATTACCTACGAACTCCGCATAAGAATTATATACGAATTTTGATACTATGCAATTAGTTAACGGGAAGAAATTATGAATGTAATTCCCATTTATTGGGAACATGATATTTGAATGGGAATATGATGTTCTGAATGACCTATTATGAACTTCTATAGTTTTATTTGGTTCAACACATGTTTATGGCATAGATATCTACCCAGAGTGGATCATCAAAATGAATAATTAGGTAAGACCACGGATTGTTTAATATGTTAATAACTGCCAAGAATTATGATAAACATAGGATTGACTTACGAATGACTCAACCTGAAGACAGAATGAAATGTCAATGTCATTGTCATGTAACTCACATTGTGATGTAATACATTATGATGTAAACTGTTATGTCTTTTATGAAGTGTACTGCAATGACTTGATACAGCAAGAAATGCTCTATTTTATGAATGATTGTCTATATCTATATAAGTTTTCATGGCATCCTTAGCACAAGGCCCTTACCCGGGGGTATGTTTATGACTCAAGCCTAATTTAAATATGTATGCGTCTGTTTCTATTTATCTGTTCCGTTTATGCTATGTTATGACATGATATGGATTGACCAATCTTTAAGACCTAATGATTTCGGATATGGAACAAAGTGCTGTATGGAACTAAGTGCTACTATGCGAGTCACCTCTAGAATCCGTGCGAGCCACCTCTTGAGTCCATACATATATGAATGAGGCCTATGGCCGTTCTGTGAAAGTTATGAGGCTTAACGCCGTTCTGTGCAAGTTATGAGGCCTATGGCCGTTATGTGAAAGTTATGAGGCTTAAAGCCTTTCTGTGGAAGTTATGAGGCCTATGGTCATTTTGTAAGATCTGTTAGTATGAAGCAAAGTGTTGTACGGAACTAAGTGCTGCAATGCGAGTCACCTCTAGAATCCGTGCGAGCCACCTCTTGAGTTCATACATTCTGACAAGGGCTTAATGCCATTCTGATAAGGGCTTAATGCCATTCTGACAAGGACTTAATGTCATTCTGATAAAGGCTTAATGCCGTTCTGTTAAGGGCCAATTGTGAAGTTATGAACCTATGAGGCCAAGGGCCATTTTGTGAATATAAGTACAGAATCATATTAACTACTTGTCTCTTACATTATATATATGCATTGCTCTGTCTTATAATGCAAGTTGAACATTGAGTTATTTAAGTGCTATTATTCACTGAGATTGTCTCACTCTGTATTTTGTCTGATTCTGTAGGTAATAAATCTGGAGGTCAGCCATAACCCTCGATGCTCGTCCCCTTTTGTCAGCCTCTGTATGACCAAGCAATTGGGTGAAGCCTACCCGTTTTTATGAAGTATACTAAGTTTTGACTTGTACTCTGATTGTCTATAATATGTAGAAATTTCCAATGTTTTTGTTATTCGCCCAAGCAAGGGGCGGGGTTGTATATATAAATATGTATCATCTAATGCACTGTTCGTGATCCTGGCATGATAGTGGTCGCTCAATGGATGTAGTTTCTTTCTATTTCATGCTATTTTATAATATTTAATACTTCCGTTCAGGCCTCATATGTAGGTATATCGAATTTTATGTCCGTTTTTGAAGTGGTCATGCCCAAACTTCTAGGGGCGAGTTTGGGGTGTGACATGTAGATCATTGTATCTTGAGAGATAGACGCCATTCATTCGTAAGCACTGAAGCAGGGCGACTCTGTCTTAAGGACAGAGTGTCATACACTCAACTTGATCGTTTTTATTACTTATTCATTTCGGTAAAATAAATTCAGTAAGTAATTTATTTATTTATTTATTTTTTTGGTTTCACATTATTTATTTTACACAGAAGATTGATCCAACAATCTTAAGACATATTTGAATTATTCTGTTTATACAGAATTTTTCATTTATTTTCTTTTCTCTTTCTTCTTCTTACAGAAATTATTTTCCACGGTTTTACAAAATAATATTCTGGTTGGAAAAACAAACAGTAGTAATATACTGTTTGACAAATAGTAGTAATATACTGTTTATTTTTTTTGACAACTAGTAGTAATATACTGGTAGTCATTAGCAATTTAGAATATTTATTTGTGAAGTTGATTAGAAATTAATTTTTGTTTTTAGAAATAATTTCTGAGTTTTCATTAATTAAAATTCTATTTCAATATTTTAATTTTTGAAGTGTTATAGAAATTTAATTTTCTATGTGGAATTAATTTGTTTAAATAAAATTTTATTTTATTTTCAAATTAATTGGAAATAAAAGTTGTAATTCTTATTTCTTTTATTTTTACAGAATTTAATTATGTGATTTTGATTTAAATTTTCTGTGTAGTATAAAATTTTAATTTTAATTTTGTTTTATAATTTAGAATTCATGGCTACTGAAACTGGTCAAACTAATGCTCAAACAAGTACTAGTCTGGTGGCTACAATTGCTACAACCCTTCCTCCTGTTATGACTGTGCCAATCAATCATGGTGAAAGGCCAGAGAAGTTCTTAGGAACTGATTTTAAAAGATGGCAGCAGAAAATGCTATTCTATCTTACTACTTTGAACTTGGCACGTTTTCTCCATGAAAATGCTCTTACTCTGAAAGAGGATGAAACCGACCGACAAGTGGTTGCTACGGTCAATACCTGGAAACATGCTGATTTCCTTTGCCAAAACTACATCTTGAACGGACTTGACAACATATTATACAACGTCTACAATCCTATCAAGATGCCAAAGTAACTTTGAGAGTCTTTGGAGAAAAAATACAAGATAGAAAATGCTGGCTCGAAGAAGTTCATAGTAGGCAAATTTCTGGACTTTGTGATGGTTGATTCTAAGACTGTGATTAGCCTAGTTCAAGATCTCCAACTCATTCTACATGACATTCATGTAGAAGGTATGTCTCTCAGTGAATCCTTCTAAGTTATTGCCTTAATTGAAAAATTACCACAAAGCTGGAAGGAATTCAAGAACTATTTCAAACACAAGCGCAAAGAAATGACTTTAGAGGAATTAATTGTGCGTTTGAGGATTGAGGAGGACAACAACAATTTTGAGAAGCGGGCTGGTAAGCATCCAATGGAGTTTAAGGCAAATGTGGTGGAACATACTCTAAAAGCAAAGAAACAGAAGTATTCTAGAGAAAATTTCACACAAGGCTCTAAAGGAGGGGAAACTAAGAAGTACAAGTTTAATGGCAAATGTTACATCTATGACAAAGAGGGACATCGGGCCAAAGATTGTTGTAGCAAACGCAAAGGCAAAGGAAGATCAAGCAAGAAGTCTGCTCAAGCTAATATGATCGAAGTGGACAAAATTTCTAATGGTGTAGATGATATAAATCTTTCTACAATTGTTTCTGAGGCAAATCTTGTCGGAAATCCTAAAGAATGGTGGGTGGACATTGGTGCAACTCACCACATCTGTGCCGACAAAAAGATGTTCACATCTTATTCTATAGTGGACAACGGTGAACAACTTTTCATGGGCAACTCCTCGACTTCTAAAGTTGAAGCACAAGGAAATATTATTTTGAAGATGATATCTAGAAAGAAACTCACTCTCAACAATGTGATGCATGTATCGGACATTCGTAAGAATCTAGTCTCTGGATCTCTGTTAAGTAAAAATGGGTTTTGGTTAGTGTTTAAGAGTGATAAGTTTGTACTTACTAAGAATGGGATGTATGTAAGAAAATGTTACATGTCTAATGGCCTTTTCAAAATGAATGTAATGACAGTTGTACCATCTGATATTAATAAAAATACATCTTCTTCTTACTTGCTTGAGTCTTCAAATTTGTGGCATGGTAGACTAGGACATGTTAATTATAAATCTTTGTGTAGATTAATTAATGTGAAATGTTTACCTAAATTTGACATTGATTTAAATCATAAATGTGAAATTTTCATTGAGGCAAAATTAACTAAAACTCCTTTCCATTCAATTGAAAAAAATATGGAATCACATGAATTAATTCATAGTGACATTTGTGATTTTAAATCAATTCAAACTAGAGGTGGGAAAAAATATTTTATCACTTTCATAAATGACTATACTACATATAGTTATGTTTATTTAATTCGAACCAAGGATGAAGTTTTGGAAACTTTCATTCAATACAAGAATGAAGTTAAAAATCAACTTGGTAAAAAAATTAAAAAACTTAGAAGTGATAGAGGTGGTGAATATGAATCACCTTTTGGTGAGTTTTGTAAAGAACGTGGAATAATTCATCAAACCACCGCTCCTTACTCACCTCAGCAAAATGGAATTGCAGAAAAAAAAAATAGGACTTTAAAAGAAATGATGAATGTCATGTTAATAAGTTATGGATTAGCTCAGAACTTGTGGGGGGAAGCAATATTCTCTACTAATTATATTCTAAACAAAGTACCCTGGAAAAAAATGAATCAAACACCTTATGAAATATGACATGGGAGAGTATCATCCTACAAATACTTAAAAGTGTGGCGGTGTTTGGCTAAAGTGGCTATTCCTAATCTTAAAAACACTAAAATAGGTCCTAAAACTGTTGATGACATTTTCATTGGTTATGCCATGAATAGTAATGCATATCGATTTTTGATTCATAAGTTAGAACATTCCGAAATGCATCTAAATACTATTATTGAATCTAGGAAAGCGTCTTTCTTTGAACATGTGTTTCAAAATAAAACTGGACAAGAGACTAGTACTAGCAAAAGATCTTATGATGCTATTACTAGTCAGGATTAAGAACATGATCAAGAACAAGAGCAAGAGATAAATCAAAATGATGAGGAGGAACCTAGGTGTAGTAAACGTGCTAGAACCTCAAAATCTTTTGGTCCAGATTTTCTAACATTTTTGTTAGAAAATGAGCCTTTAACTTTTAAAGAAGCTATGTCCAGTCTTGAGGCTCCTTAATGGAAAGAAGCTGTAAATAGTGAAGTTGAATCCGTCTTGCAAAATCACACTTGGGAATTGGTGGATTTGCCACAAGGTTGTAAACCTCATGGGTATAAGTGGATTTTCAAAAGAAAAATGAAAGTGGATGGATCAATTGACAAATACGAGGCAAGACTTGTGGTCAAAGGATATAGACAAAAAGAAGGTCTTGACTACTTTGACACATATTCACCAGTTATTAGAATAGCATCCATGAGAATGCTGATTGCCATTGTATCTTTGTACAATCTAGAAATTCATCAAATGGATATGAAAACCACTTTCTTAAATGATGAGTTAGATGAAGAAATTTACATGGAACAACCAGAAGGATTTTTTGTTCCAGGAAAAGAAAAGAAAAGAAAGTGTGTAAATTGGTTAAATCGCTATATGGTTTAAAACAAGCGCCGAAGCAATGGTATGAGAAATTTGACAAGGCAATGATGTCAAATGGATTTAAAATTAATAAATGTGACAAATGTGTTTATATTAAAAACACAAACAATAGTTATGTTATAATATGTCTTTATGTGGATGATATGCTCATCATAGGTAGTAATAATGATATGATTAAAACTACCAAGAAAATGTTGAATAAACATTTTGACATGAAGGATATGGGGATTGCTGATGTAATTCTTGGTATGCAAATTACCAAAACATCAGAAGGTTATGCTTTGTCACAATCACATTACATTGAGAAAATGATTGACAAATTCAGCAAAGATGATAATCATCTTGCTAGAACACCTGTGGATGTTAATTTGTTTCTTTCTAAGAATGTACAAGAAAGTATTTCTCAATTAGAGTATGCCCAAATTATTGGAAGCTTAATATACTTGATGAACTGCACTCGCCCAGATATAGCTTATGCAGTAAGTAAATTAAGTAGATATATGAATAATCCGGCAGTAGAACACTAGAAAGTTATTATAAGGGTTCTAAGATATCTCCGATTTACTCGTAACATTGGGCTTAATTATACTAGATATCCAGCAGTACTTGAAGGATACTATTATAGAAACTGGATATCGGATACTAGAGACTCAAAATCCACCAGTGGGTATGTCTTTACTCTTGGTGGGATGGCTGTATCGTGGAAATCTTTAAAACAAACTTGTATTGCTAGGTCTACTATGGAATCAGAATTTATAGCTTTAGATAAACCTGGCGAATAAGCAGAATGGCGTCGTCACTTCCTTGAAGATATTCCAATATGGCCAAAACCAGTGCTTGCCATATGCATACATTGTGATAGTCAATTAGCAATAGGTAGAGCACAAAGTCATATATAAAATGGTAAGTCATGACACATTCATCGTCGACATAACACCGTGAGACAACTACTCTCTAATGGAATTATTTCCATTGAATATGTGAAGTCTAAAGACAACATAGCGAATCTACTAACCAAAGGGTTAGCAAGAGAGTTAGTTGAGAATTCATCGAGAAGAATGGGACTTAAGCCTATTAAATAAGAGTTATCATAATGGCAACCCAACTTCTATGATGAAATAGTGATGTCTACAGCATTTTAGGTTAAGTAAATACTTTTAATGCTTCTTATATCTAGGAATACCTAGTGGAGTATGACAGGATACTCTTTATAAGAATCACCTATATGAGTGTGAACTAGGCCGGTTCTATGAGATTTGTGAAGGGCTACAATTCTTTAGAGTATTCATGAAAGACCAAGTTGTTCAGGGCCAAAATGTACACAATAATGAGAACTAAATTGTGTCTGGTTGTAACAACCCCGACCTCTGCTTAACATGCAATCCATGATTAAGGATGCTTAATAGGTAATTAAAGTGAAAATTTGCATTCATTACGTGTGTTATATGTTATATGAGTTTCTATTTATTCTGTGTAGGAACATCTGTCTTTGATTTTGTTCTATTCTGTAAATTGAAGGCCTATTGGCATCCGATCATGAAATTGACTTGGTTTTTGTGTTAATTGGAATTTTTAGAATTCTATGGTAGGTTTAATTAAAATTCGGTTCGAAACGATTAAATTAGAAGAATTAATGAATTTCTTAATCCAAGCCTATATAGGGCACCTTTTATATCTCCACTCATTCTTTTCCTTCATTTTAACACATCCTTGAGCTAACACACACACACAAAAACATGAGAGAGAGTGATTAAGGAGGAGATTGAACTTAACCAAGGGATTTGCTAGGAAGAGGAAGAATTGAACTTAGAGATTTAAGAATCAAGCCTCTAACTCTCATATTGGGAAGTCTAGGTAAGAATTCAACCTTTAGATTGTACGATATGATGTGTAGGACTTGAGCTCTAAAGAATTAAGTTGGTTGATACAAGAATTAAGTTAGAATTGAAGGGAATTGAACCATACCATGCATGCATGCTCATTTCATCACAATTTGATATTGTTTTCGAAGAATTTCCTCTTGCATGTCCTTACCTTGATCTTCTTCTAAGAATTCAACATGTTTTTTAGTTAGACACCTCATTGGATCATGTTTTGAAAGCTTTGAACTTGCACCTTTACATGCATGATATATAATGATATGTTTTCACAATTTCAAGGTTGAGTTTAAAACAATTAACAAAGCTTTTGGACTTAATTTTGTGAAATGATTTAGACTTCACCATGTTTTGTCTATTTACAAGTATTTCCTCAAGTTTCCTCAAGTTTTTGGTCCAAAAGACCATGATTTGCAACTTTGAAATTGAGTTTTGCACCTGGCAGAGCAATCTGGAAATTCTAGATTCTGCCTCTCCGCTCGAGCGACGAATCTTGTGCTCGAGCGACCACTCTATATTTTTGCACTTCCGCTCGAGCGACCAGAAGTTCGCTCGAGCATGAAATGCATGCTCCTAGAAGTTTACCATTTTTACAAACCGCTCGAGCAACAAGAGTTGTGCTCAAGCGAGGACCTGAGTCTCACACTCGAGCGACTGTCGAGCGTGAAAATCACACAACTAGTACTTTTTCAAAGTTTGCAGATTGGTCGAGCTAAGGAAGTTGCACTCGAGCGTACCCTTACATGTTTGCATGTCTGCGCGAAGGAAGTTGCGCTCGAGCGAGACCCCTGTTTTCAGCAAGTTTTGTAAAATATGTTCAAGTGCATTTTGGCATCCACGTTGCATCAAAGGCATTTCTAGGCCATGATTAAGACTTAATAAGAGATTATGACTTAGAAACACACTAAGAAAGAAATGAAAGAAATTATGTACCAACCGAATGTGTGTTTCATTATGTGTTTCTACTATGTGTGTGTAGGTCATACACCACAAGTTATCTGATTTGTCTGTTCTGCAAGTGGAGCCATCTGTGAGTAATAATGTGATATGACAAGAAATGATTTGCTTTCTGAAATGCTATGTTCTATATCAATGAATGAATGTCCAAATTTTAACAAATATGCGTGGCATCCTTAGCACAAGGCCCTTGCCCGAGGGTAATAATACCATGGTCTACAAACACAAGGCCCTTACTTGGGGGTAATAATACCGTGGTCTACAAGTACAAGGCACTTGCCCGGGGGTAACAATACCGTGGTTTCATGGCCCTTACCGGGGGTAATAATACCGTGGCCCAAATATATTACAAGTACCCGGTATCGGAGGTTCCTTATGGAACTAACAAGCATGATAACGCTAATGGATGTACCATGTATGATTAAGCATGAACTCTATTTTTGTATGTAGTTTAAACAAGAATATGAATATATATCTGTTTTTGATATAAATTCTGATTTCTGGAACTGTTATGGACATCGTTTATTTAAACTCTTTACTCTGTTATTATTCACTAGGTTCCCGCTAACTATTTATTTTATGTATATAGGTGAGCAAATGCGTAACCAGGCCTAAGTTGCTGCCTGGAGTGTTTTTGGAGTCAGCTAACCACTGTGCCTCCTGAGGAGGTTTCCTTTTGAGAAGTCAAGCTCTGTGAACCTCATGAAGATGTTTTTGTTGGTTGTTTTGCTTATCTGTACACTAGGCTAAGTCCCTCATGACATTATGTATAGTGATACAAGTCTTATGGAAATTTGATATTATCTAAGTTTAAACTTATTTGTCTCATGTATGTCTTCACAACTCAATGGACCTTGTATTTTGTATGATTACTTCCGCAACCCTTTATATTTTGTTATTCTGTTAAGAGGCCTTTGGTAATCCCAAGATTACTGGCCGGTTACGTCGCAAAACCTTAAGAGGCGGGTTTGGGTCGTGACACTAGTGATATATTGTGTGAGTTCTATTGTCTTGGTTTATAAAAGCGGCTGAATTATTCAAGACATCATGTTCATTGGTTAGCTAGTAAATCCGATAATGTATCACAATGGAAGGTTCAAAGCCAAAAGCTACTTATCCTTTGTAGAATATTTCTAATTTCTTTAATCTCTGTATTTTAGATCATATTGTTGCATTTTCTTTCTGTCAAATTCCATTCATGTGGGGGATTGTTGGAAATAATGGTTTTATAGGCTTATTTTGGGCCAACTTTGAGCCTAAATTTGAGTAGGGCCCACATGTCTTTTGGGGTGGGTCTAATGAGGTCTCGTTTTCCTTGCCGCATGGCAAGTCACACGATGAAGACGGTTCGCTAAAACCATTTATGAGTGAATGGGAAGTTGACATCGTTTTCGGGTTCGTGGAATAGACAATTAAAGAATAAAATGTGGATTTCCTTATAAGGTTTGTCCCACATTGGAAACTTAAGAGAACTTATGTGTGTGTATAAGTTCTAGGTGACAACACTTGGGTTGGGCCCCAAATAGCACTCCAAGTTTGTAGAAGGGAGGAGTTATGGACAAAGTGGGTCTTAGCACAAACCACCACATGCGCGCGCTCCGTTGCCATCGTCCGTCTGACCGGCCGGCCGAGCCGAGCTGTATCGGGCATAGGTATGGGTTGTGGGTCGGGTCGATTCTAATATTAATTTTTTGGACAAAATTTATTTGAACTTTTTTCAAAAATTTTTGTGGGAAATTTATTTTTTCTAAACAAAATTAATTCAAATTTGAATTTCATTTTTTTCTGTCCAAAAACAGTGCTCCTCCAGTCCATTTCCAGCAGTCTAGAAAGTTCAAACAGGTTGAACAATTCTAGAAGGTGCAAACAGTCCATACCTTTCAATTTGAAGTTTGTATCTGTTCATTTCAAACTGTATTTGTTCAGTTTCAAATATGTATCTATTCGGTTAATTTCATACATGTTCGGAATTTCTGACCAGTCACCATTTGCTCTTGTGCATTGTTATTCAAAGAGTATAGAACACAGGTTTGGTTCGTCATATAAATTATTTGGAGTGCTACTACAATTTGTGTAGATCATTGTATCTTGGGAGATAGACGCCATTCATCTGTAAGTACCGAAGCGAAGCGAATCTGTCTTAAGGACAGAGTGTCACTGTAGACACCCCATTTTTGACCGACCTTAAGACTCAGATGTCACCGATTAAGCGCTCGGTGATGTTGCATATTGTGCTCGTTCAGAAGTCTCAGAGTCTCGGCCGTGAGCCTTGCCTCCGGACTTCCGAACCCTCTTCTGTACCTTGCCTCGGTTTGCGAACCAGACTCGGTTTTCTCTGTTTCTCTTCCCAAATGGAGGGAGAGGTCTCGTAGACCATCTCTCAGTGGCCGTGGGCTACATTTCATGGTCGTAGGCCATTTTTCCCATTTCGAGTCCGGTTCCTAGTTTTCGGAGCCGTCAGGCCGTGTGCCTCGGTTCGGGACCGCCTAACCACCTCCGTTTACTCCGGTTTTCGGCATGCATCTTATTTACTCCCTTTTAAGGGACACTGAGGTCCGAGAGACCAACTTCGTGGTCGAATACCACTCCTGGTGCTTAACAGTCAGTTTTCGGGGCCTCGGACTGCGCGTTTCGGCCCCCGAACCTTCATTTTGTATCGGTTTTCGTTCTTTTTTGGCAGGGACCTCTGTTTCATCACCAGGAAGGTCATAGAAGGGTGGGAGGCCAGTAATTGTTTCAGCAACCAGTTATATTCCTTCATCGCCCTCCGACGCCCATTTTTCTCACTTCAAAGCCAATGTTGACCACCCTAAGGCCACTTCTTCAGCTCCAAACCACATATTTGTGTTGTACACACCTGGGAGGACACAAATATCACATGGCCGGCCAGTAATTCCACTTGAACCTTTTGAACCCCTTTGAAAAATGGCTTGTTCTCTCTCCTGTTTCACTTCCTCCAATTTTGGACCACAGGGCTGTGTTGAGGGCATCTGAGAGGACACCAATTTGTGGTGGCCGGCCATTAATTCACCTTGGCCTTTTTGACCCCTGGCCGGCCGGCCATGGGGGGTGGCCGGCCGGCCACCTGCAGCTCCAATACTTGGCCGGCCTTGATCCTTACAGGTGGTACATTACAGCTGTATACTTTTTTTCCCCCCAAAATCTGTATCCGAGGGGGAAACTTTTTGGGGGGAAACTTGGCTTGTTTTCCCCCCCATTTTTCCCTCCTTTTCTCCCCCTCTTTGGCCAATATAACCAGCCTCCCAGGCCTGGTTTAGAGGTTGAAAAAAATCCCTAAGAGCCTTGCATACATTTCTCCCCTCTCCCTCTCCCTTCAAGCTTCAAACTTCTCAAGTCCAACCCCTTTTTCCACACCACCACCTAGCACCACACCACCACTCCCATTTCCAGCAGTTTGGAGGACTTTCCAGCAGCTAGGAGGCACCACTTCTCAAGCTAAAAGGCAGCCAAGAGTTGGTCTTTAAGGGTGAGCACAATTTTTCCCTTTTTGAGCTTATTTTTGTATCATTTTTTTTAGCCATTTTTCTTGCTGTTTTGGGCTCCGACCTTAACTACAAATGTCATTTTTTTGAGCTCATTTTTATGTTTCATTAAGGGTCTTACCCTGTTTGGGACCCCCATCTTGCACTTGCTTCATTACCCTTCTTTATGCCATAATTTTGCATAGTATTTTTGGCTTATGTGTAATCTGTTTTGGAGAATGATGTAAACTGTAGATAGGCTTATTTTGAGCCCTTCTTCAACATTGAAGAAGGGCTCACCACTGTTTGGGACCTCCATGTACCACTTGCCATTGTACCCCTCTTTGGTCCCCATTTTTGCATGATTTATTAGCCTATTGTGTCTCTATTTTTGGACTTTGGTCCAAACTGAAAATAGCCCTATTTTGATCCCCTCTTAATGTTTCATTAAGGGTATATTGCTGTTTGAGACACCCTTTGTATACTTCATGTTATAGCCCTTTTGATGGCCTTACTTTGCATGATATTTTGAGCCTATTTTTATACTGTTTTGGGGCTGGTGCTAAACTTTAAAAAGCCTTATTTTGGGTCCCTATTCAACATTGTTGAAGGACCCTCACTTGTTTGAGACCTCCATGCACCACTTGCTTCTTTGCCCCTTTGTTGGCCTATTTCTTGCATAGCATTTTGAGCATACTTGTATCTGCTTTTGGAGTTTGTCATAAACTGTAATACATCATATTTTTGGCCCCTCTTCAATATTGTAGAAGTCCCCTCCTCTTTTTGGGGCCAGCATTTGTGACTTGCTTCATCACCTCCCTTGCGGAGCCATTTTTTGTATGCTAATTTAGTCCCACTTGTGCTCACTGTTTGGCCATGCTTTAAACTGTAAAAATGCTTGTCTCGGGGCTTCCTTGCTTCTGTCTTTTCATTTCATATTCAAATTATGTATGCATTGCATAGCTATAGGCCATTTCATGCGCCAAATTTCATGTTTCGGGACTCGTTCCATGCATCGGGTTTCATTTTATCATCTTTCGGGGCTGTTTTGCATCTCATTTTGCCTCTGAAATTCATATGCTAGTATGCCATATTCCATGTCCTTGCCATGTCTTGTTAAAGTGGCATTCCGTGCCGTAGGTTCGGTCCTCGGTTTGCGTACACGTGTGCACGCATTTCGAGTTGTCTCATTTTCATCCTGATGGCCTCCTATGTGAGTGTGGCCGAGGTCCACTTGTGTTGGTGTAAGCCCATATTGCATTGTGTATGCCATTTCATTCCATAGCATTGCGTATGCTAGGCCGTATATTAGCGCATTGTGTATGCCATGTTTCCTCGTGCATCGTGTATGCCATTTCATAACCTTTCGCATGTTAGGTTGTATCTTAGTTGCATATCATGCATATTGCATCGTGTTCGGGATAGGAGTTAGCCCGGGCATGGGAAACGAGATACGTTCCGTACTCCGAGTGACGGAACGTGTCTCAATTCCCCAGTCACCGACACTCCGGATTATCCATGATGGAGTCAGGTTTTGTTGTATTTTCATATGCATTCATTTCATATTGAGTTGTGCAATTCGACTCCTCGGCCATCATGCATCGATATGCATGATTGGTGGCACGAGGATCGAGACATGCATACATTTGTGAAAATACATTGCCATGCCCCTTTCCTGCTCTCTGTTGCAGCAAAATGAAGAATCAGCAACTTTTTGGAGCTTGGCACGCATTTCAAGAACAGGTGCAAACAGAGGCTAATTGGGGCATCGTCATGGATTTCCGCACAAAGGCAACCCGAACATGCATCATTCATCACCCGGAGCGGAATCAAGGCAGTCCCTGGCTTGCATGCCAGTTTTACAGCTTTCTTAGTTAATTTGTTAATTAATTAGGAATTTGTACATTATTTGGACTGTACTATTTATTCGGACCCTCTGCGCGAGGGCATAATTGTAATAAGTGTGCGTGAGTGTGATGTATGTCTTCCAACCCTACGTCTTTCTTCCCTTTTATTTACCAGCTTATGATGGTTAGATTAGGGCATGTTTCAATTAGCATACAGTATGATAGCATGTTTGCATTCATTCATCTGTTTTGCATGCACGGGGCTCGGCGCATCATACTAACTGCATTTGTATTTCAATTCTAAGTTGAATACGTGTTAGCTGTAGCATTCCATATGCCATGTTTAGAATAGCCGAGCCTGCTATAGTTGCATTTTTGCATGTGTTGCATTAGGCACTTCTGTATATTTAGGATCATGCATGGATTTCTAATTAGTTTCTTTTTTGGCTTGGAGTACTCGGTGAGTTTTATGCTTTAGCATCCTTGCATGCGTGTGAGTGACTGCCATGAATAGCATGCTTACCATGAGGCTAACTGCTTATGTGATATAAACATGCCTTGAATGCCTGTGGGTGGAGGTTGGGTTATTTGGATTGGAGCAATTCATCAAGTGTTTTAAGCCCACCCGAGGGTGGCAAAATCTGCATGCTATCATACTGTCTACAGTCACACACTTGATTTGATTGTTTTTATTACTTGTTCATTTCGGCAAGATAAATTCAGTAAGTAATTTATTTTTATTTGTTTGTTTTGGTTTCACATTATTTATTTTACACAAAAGATTGATCCAACAGTAGGTTAAAACTATTTTTATTTATTTATTAGTATAATTAGTCCATAATAGCATATTTTTTCATTTAAAAATGCAGAGAAAGGATCTTGTTATTTCACAATCAAAATGCATCATGGGGGTTTGGTTAGTTATAATCCTTAGAGGGTTTATAGTGGTAGATTTATTAGTTATTTTGACTTGTGTAATCCTGATGAAATATCACATGTGGAGTTGGATAATATGGCCAAGGAAGTAGGCTACACTGGATGTAACATCTATTATTATAAGGTTAATTATTGTGTTGGGTTAGAGTTAATTAAAACTGATCAAGATGTAATAAGGTTGGAGACACTTATGGATGGAAACAGAGTAGTAAAGGTTTATGTAGGTTGTTTTGGAATGGATGGTGTTATAAACGCCCAAGTTAATCAAGTAGGGTCAAGTGCAAAAAGAAGTCAAAGAAAGGGAGTACATGTAGATATACAGGTAATAGAAGAGGAAGATAGTGATGACTATGATCTTAATCCCTCAGACTCTTCCTCACCTGATGAGTCTGAGAAATATGAGGATAGTGACTATGGATTTTTTGATGATGATGCATTGTATGAAGCTATTGGGATAGATGCAAACAATTGCATATTTCTATTTTCCTATGCAATTGTTGAGAAAGAGAAGAAGAAAACATGGTTGTGGTTTCCAGAGCTACTAGGACATGATCTGAATATTGTAAACTCTCATTGTTATACCTTCATGAATGATAAACAAAAGGGTTTGATTGATGCAGTGGCTGAGGTGTTCCCAAATGCTTCACACAAGTTTTGTGTGAGGCATTTCTATAACAATTTTAAGGGTGAACACAAGGGGTTTGTTTTAAAAAAAAAAAATTTGTGGAAGGCTGCAAACGCAACAACTGTTCCTGCATTTACCAGAGTGATGGCAGAGATTAAAGAAGTTGATTGCAAGGCATATGATTGGTTAGTTAAAAGACCACCAACTCATTGGAGTAGGAGCCACTTCAACACTTTTCCAAAGTGTGACCTTTTGCTAAACAATCTATGCGAGTGCTTCAATTCAAGCATCTTGGAAGCTAGGAGTAAACCTGTAGTTACAATGTTAGAGAAGATTATGTTGTTGTTGATGGAAACAGTTAAAAAAAGAAGAGATACAATGCAAAGACACAATGGCCCTATATGTCCTAAGATTCAAAATCATTTGGAGAAAATGAAAGTGGATGTAGCTGGATGGATTCCTAGATGGAATGGCAATGAGCAATTTGAGGTTGTAGGGCCATATGGTGAGCAATACAAGTTGGATTTGCAAACTTGGACTTGTGGCTGCAGGAAGTGGGATCTGTCAAGCATTCCATGTGCCCATGTTGTGGCTGTTGCAAATTTCTTCAATCAAGAACCAAAAAAATATGTTCATCAGTACTACAAGGTGGAGACTTATCTGAAGATCTATGACAATATGTTGAGTCCTATTAATGGTAGAGAAATGTGGCCAAGAACTGAGTATGTAAAGGTGCTGCAACTTGATGTGAAGAAGAGAGCTGGGAGGCCTAAACAAAATAAAATAAAGGAGAGTGAGACACCAATTCAGGGCACAAAGCTAGGAAGACAGGGCACTGAAATCACTTGTAATAATTATGCGAATGTGGGACACAACAGGAGGAGTTGCAAGGTCAATGGCAGATTCAACTACATACAAGAAAGCCAATCTGAGGGGAGCCAAACTGAACCAAGCCAACCTCAGAGTCAATTAATTGCAGAAGCACCTGAGGTCAAGAGACACATGAGACAGAAGAAACTGACTATCAATGTTCTTCCTTTTTTTTTTTTAAATAGTAACTTAACTGTCCTATATTTAATTGTGGAGAATTCAATCTTATTGTATGTTAAAAGGAGAGTGGTACAAGAAAGTTAGTCAACTCCATCTCCAATGAGTTCAACCAGCACACCAAAGGAGGGTCAAATGATGTGGAGAGGCAAGCTAGTGTACAATGCTAGTGGCCTTCAAACAGCATCCACTGGACAGAAAAATAGAGCACCTGGAGATTTGGAAGTAGAAAGCATCCATTGCACAGATGATTGAAAATTTGTTTTTTGTTTTTTGTTTTTTGTTTTTTTTTTGTTTTTTTTTGATAGAAGAAGGAAGCATCTACATGACTTTCTTATTGGGGTTTTTTGTACATTAATGATTTTTTGTTTGGAATGGTTGCCCTGAACTTGTTAACTATGTAAAGGTAGTATTTTGGTTGTCATAAACAATTGTGTTTTGAAAACTTGAATGACAAATTTATGAATGTTGCTTTTGTGCATGATGCTTTTATTTTAATGGATGGTACTCCTCATTTCTATGTAAATGTAGTTTGTGTTGGTTTTGGTTGCCATTAGATGGATGAATTCCAATTGTGTGTTTTGAATGAATGCCACTAATAGGTTTTTTGTTCATTGAATGAATGCCATTTGATGGATGGATACCAGTGATAGGTTTTTTATTCATTTGTTGCCATTTGATGAATGGATGCCAGTGATAGGTATTTTATTTATTGGTTGCCAAGGCCCATTCAAAGAGGCCACCAATTAGTTTTTTTGATGGAAGGATGACAAATAGTTAAAGTAGCACACAATGCTACTTTTGTTTTTTGTTTTTTGTTTTTTAATATTAAATGATAATGCTCTGTTTTTGTAAGGGTGAACACAAATTGTTTTTTAAGGGACAAACAAATGCTGTGATTTTTTTTTAAAATTTTTTTAGAGTAAAACTTTAATACAAAATTTGAAATTTTTATTCAAAATACTTCCCTCATTACATTTCATTCATAATATTTCCCCTCATTACATTCATTCATTCATAATAGTCCCCCCTATTACATTCTTTCTCACACTACATTACAAACCACATTGATAAAATGATGCATCATGAGACAGCCAAGCATATCCATAGCTTTCTCTCTTTTCTATTCGTTGTCTGTAATCTTGCTTCTAGCTTATTGACCTTCTTCAACAGTCCATGGATGATTTGCATTTCCCGTGAGCAGGTGGGTCTACCTAGGTGAACTGATTACAACTATTAGTGGGACAATTGAGGAACCTCCTACCAGGATTTGCATTAGTCCATGATGTTTGTATCAGCCTTTGTCTTCCACAAAAAATGCATCTTAGGTCTTCTATGTCACTTGAACTCCATCTTCCTTCAGTTGAGCTCGATCTTCCCTGATTTCTTGGCCCTTTATTCCTCATTCTCTTGATAAATTTGCTAAAAATGTAATGGAAGTATTATTGTCACAATTATTTTCCATTATAAATTAATTAGTATCAATTAATATTAAAATTATTAATTAGTATAAATTAACATTAATAATTAATTTTTGGGAGATTTACCAATAAATCCCATATTTGAAACTTATGTACCAATTGATCCCATTTTTATTCTATTAAACCATTTAGTCCCAAAAAGTTGTGAGGGACATAAATACCCTCATGTGACCGTTGTTGGATGTGGCTCGGGGCTGCACGTGATACACTGCAAGCTTGCCACAGTGTAAGAAACGGCTGTAAGGGTTTTTTGTTTTTGGGCTAGGTTGCTGTGTTTGGTGGTTACGAAAAGGCCCACACACACACAATCCGTTTAAAGCCGGTGGTACACACGATAATTAATTACAGGTTAAACATGGAGGTCCACACACTGTGTTGGTGTCACAGAGTTACAATCCGCTGGAAGGGGTTTTTATTTGAGCTGGGTTTGTGTGTGGGGGGTTAACACAAAGCCCATTACACTGATGAACATACTCACATGGCACACACCCACACCCACACTCTCTCTCGGGTTTCATAACACTGCCATAGACACAGAGCTTCATACACACAGTCATGGAGACCACACATACAACACACACACACGGTTTTGAGAGCAAAAGACACCACAACACCATTCACAACACACCATTCACAACCTACACACACCATAAACCAGTCACACACTCACAGCACACACACAGCAGCAGTTCATACACACACACACATCGAACTTCATCTTCTCACGGCACACACAGCAGCAGAGGAAGGGTTCAAACACATGTCTACTTCGAACCAAATCTGAGCTGAAAGAATTGAACCAGATTTGAGGGACTTGAACACAGATCTGAAAAAATTGTAAGAGTTTCGAATCGAATCCAACAGATTTGAGGTTTCTTGAACCAGATCTGAGGGAGTTG
Organism: Camellia japonica; assembly: GCA_030407325.1. Lineage (NCBI taxonomy): Eukaryota > Viridiplantae > Streptophyta > Magnoliopsida > Ericales > Theaceae > Camellia > Camellia japonica. The sequence goes on along the minus strand of JAPPVO010000013.1, from coordinate 83,208,990 downwards.
AACACAGATCTGAAGACATCTATGAGTTTCAATCCAGATCGGCTTACCCCATTTCACACAGGCACACCGTCATACCGGCTTCCGACGGCGTCGTCTCTGCCTTCGCCACTGACGACGGCAGCGGATCAATGTGGATGGCTCACGGCGGACAGATCTCGGCCTACGACTTGAGTCTCACGCACACACACACAGTAATGGCATCAACTCTGATACACACACAGCACACACAACGCGCACACACACACACGAAGGCAGCGCGGCTCTCTCACACACACATCACACAGAACCATTGCGAAGGAACAACATTTCCAAAAAGAGAATTGACCCCGGCAATACATTACCACAACTACCCAAGGGCATGCTGGTCCACACAATCCTACCAAAAAAGAAAAAAAAAAATAAAAAGGACCAAATAAATCTACTAACAGGACTAACTAGTATAATAGAATAAAAGTGGGACTATTTGGTATAAGAGTTTGTGAAGTAGGATTTATTGGTAAATAATCCTTAATTTTTATTAGTATCAATTAATATTAATAATCAACAATTGTTATTAATTAGTATCAATTAATAATTAATTCATTACAAAAGTATACAATATTAATTTATTAATAATTAATACCAATTAATATTGATTTTTTAAATTGATATTATTTTTTTTGTTTTTCTTTAGAAATATACAATTTTTTATTTTTTAATTAATATAAAAATATACAATATGAATTTATTAATAATTATACCAATTAATATTTATTTTTCAATTAATATTGATTTTTTTCTTTTTCTTCAGAAATATACAATTTTTTATTTTTTAATTAATATTAATTAATAATATTAATATTTGGGCATTGACGGGGGCATTTAAATAATTTTAGCCCCCCAACACCAGTTGCGCACTTAAGTAAAAAATTTAAGCATCCCCTGACCAGCTTTTGAGATAAGCTGAGAAATAGCTTGATTTAAGCTATAAGCTGGTTAACTTAAGCTGTACCAAACACAATATTTTAACTTAAATTAAGGTAAAAGCTGAAATAAGCAGCTTATAAGCTCTACCAAACAAGCCTATTGTAATGAATATCGAACTCAAATCAAAGACAATTGATTTATATTTTTTCTTGTCATTTATATTTCCTGGTCATTCATATTGCTTGCACTTTATTTTCAACACTTTCGAAGCATAGGAGTAGAGGTAATTTTATCCACTTCCTTTTCAAAGCATAGGAGTATAGGTGATTAATTATTACTTTGATTGTTCATTCAATCACTCCAATTGTTCACTCAATCATCTTTCTCCGTCTCCCTCCTTTTTTTAATTTTTCTTTTCTTTACACTTGACAATTTTGAAGGTCTCTTCATTGAGCCAAAACAACCATTAACACAATTACTTGATAATTGACTTGAATTTAATCTGTAAGAATTTTTTAATCCCTGCTATCACAATCACATTTGTAATATTTTTTTTCGTAGGAAAAATAAGCCAACAGATTATTATAAGGAGCATGTCAAGGACCCGCTGAAATGTGCCGATTTGGTAAAAACACTATGCAGATTGTATTCGTAGAGACATGTGGCGAGTGAGTTCGGCAGATAAGTAGGTTACCTAAAAGAACTTTTTGAATCATTAGACTGAGTACAAAGCTAATTGTTAGTTTGAGTGTCACGTTGTCACTAGTATTTTAATGAACCAAAATTATTGTTCCCATGCTTTAGGTTAATTGCTCTGTTAGCGTTCTTCTAAAAGTCACTGGAAGATTTTATTTTTATTTTTTCTCACTTTTCTACATCTTGGAACTGTGGTCTCATTCACAGATGTATAGACAAGTGGCTTGTGCCCATTGAATTTTTAGGAGTTGGCGAGTTTTGCCAAAACATGGCTTGATTGGATGTTCTTTTGGTCCCAAACTCTGGTCTTCTTATGATTCAACTTACTATAGCAGTTGACTTGTAATAGCACACCTTTAGTTTGTTTTGTTTTGTTGCTTTTTTGCTATTTCAAATTTTGTAACTATGCATCATACATTTCAAATGTCTGATATTCTGTTTTTTTAGGCGGAAACAACTGTAATGCATTTTTCTTGTCATTATTTTGTGAGAATGGTTTCCCTAACCTTATCAACGATCATGTACTTGCTGGGCGAGGATTGCTCGACCCTCTTGTCATGCTTTGAATAGAAACTTCATGTCAACAAAATGTGTCATCTAATCTGCCGAAATTGTGTCTAATAGGATAAATTATTAATATGTCTTAATAGTTGGATATAATTTTCATAAAGTCATATTGAAAATAAATCCTGATAAAATCGTCATTAAAAATAATTTTTTGTGATGATTTTTTACATATCGCTAAAAATTGACAATTAGTGATTTTTTTTGTCACAAATTTTATAAATTGTCGCTAAAATATACAATTAGTGATATTTTTCTGTGACAATTTTTAAACTGTTACTGAAAGTTAAAAATTAGTGACTTTTTTGTGACAATTTTTTTTGAACTGTCACTAAAACTTATAATTATTAACATTTTTTGTGTATTTTTTGTGACAATTTTTAAATTGCTGCTAAAAATTAACAATTGGTGATATTTTTTAGTAGTGTTTGATGAAAAATGTCATTAATTATCATAGAATCTATTGGATAATAAATTTACTTATTAAGACCTACACGTAAGTCCCCCTATATAATAACTATACTGTTAATTGTTGATAGGGCCCGAACGGCCTCCAGTCCAGATCTGGAACAATCCGGCCCAGTTCGACCCATTGAGTCTACTATTGGGTCTTTTTTCGATAATCAGAACTGTTATATTTTAAGATTTGTTGGGTACATTATTCCTGTAAAAAATCACATCAATCGGATAACGGATACTATGTATTCGGATCACGTTTGTCTGAAAAAAAATGAACGGTTAAAAAATTAATGGTTCATAAAAAAGTAATCTGAATACATAATATTCGTTATCCGATCGACGTGATTTTTCACAAGAATAATATACTCAACAAATCTTAAAATGTAAATAATTTAAATTATCGAAAAGTAACCTAAAAATCAGCTCAATAGGCCGGACTAGGTCCTCCAGTCAAGACGATGGACTGGAGGCAAGCCCCAGCCTTGTTGATGCTATTGTAGGTTCTTGTGTTGTGGACTAGTCTTGGTTTGTGCCAATTGGGCTAATGACGATTTGGGCATGACTAATTTGAAAGCCTTCGAGAGCATAACAATGTAAAAAACAAATCATTAGCAACCTTTAATTGGGCATTTTTTTTTTTATATTGCTTTTGAAATTTATTTAGAGAAGAAAATTGTTTTAGGAGTAATTATATTTTCACACATCGTTTACTCTTTGTGCATTTCATTTCTTAGTGCACACGCTTATAAATTTATTTACTTTTTATTTTATTCATTCTACACACTAAATATTTCAAATATATCCCCAACATATAATATATGCACACATTAACATAAAAACTCAACGCATTATATGTACACACACCACAAGAAAACATAAATTCACGCCACCCTAAACGTAAATTTAAATTGTACCCTACACACATGGCATTTTTCGACACTCTCTGACAATTTTTTATTATTTTTCTTATTCATTCGGTATTGATGAGGAAGGGAAGGAAAATCATTGGTACTAATTATCTGAATAAATTTAAAAAATTCAGCAATTAACAACCAAATAAAATAATAAATTTTGGTTCTGTATTTTTAAATAAAATATTAATTTTCAACATATAACTACCAAATCATAGAAAAACTTTCACAACTACACTGCAAAATTAAATTTATGTTTTTGAATCCGTATTTTTGAACCATTTATATATTTTCGATTTTATAGTTCCGGACTATTTACATATTTTCAATTATCTTTTTTCGAATGAGATTTTAATTTTTTTCATTCTCTCTATTTACATATTTTTAGTTCGATGTATTTATTTTTGTAAAAGATGTGTATCAAGAATTTTCATGTTCAAAAGATATCTACTAAAAAAAAACTAATCTTAAGGTTTGGTATGAGTATTGATGTCTATATTGCTCATTTTGTTTAATGATAAAATTTTTAAAAAAAAATTATTTAATATGTGCACAAAACATAAATGATGTGTAAAAAAATAAAATTACCAATATTTTACAATTTTAGGATTATAAGGATGCAAATTTGTGCAAGAAAAGTAGCAAGAAAGTGCCTCATGTTTGGGACAGCAACATTTGATAATGGATGATATTGAGAGGGCACTATCAATTGTTTAGTTTGCCGACACCTAGGGTTAGGTGAAGAAGTGATGATGGTGAGGCCTAGTGAGCCTTATCAATGGACTTTGTGGTTCCTTGTAACTATTTTATTTTTGTCTTTTACGACTGTGAATCCCGCATAAAAAGTGTGTGCAACTCTCAAGTCATGGTTGAAAAAGATGTATATGATGCCTTCGTTTGACGTTGGGATTAATTTAATTTATTAAAAAATAAAATAAAATAATAAAATAAAATATTGAATTTAAATTATAATAAATTTTTTCTTACAAAATTATAAAAAAATCAAAAAATTTATTCTGAACAAATTTTTTTAATCAAATTAAAATAATCAAAGAATTAAAAAAAATCAAATTAAAAAAATACTTCCAAATGAAGTGGATAAAGCCTAAAGAAAGTGGAGCCAAATGCCCTTTTTGACATTATGATCATGTAGCCAACATTAAAGTAAAACCTACCTGTAAACATTTCAAAAGAAGTTATTAGGTGTTAACAATTTGTGATATATTGGGGACACTTTTGCTTGTCAAATCAAATCAAACTTGATTCAACAAGGAGAAACAAATATATATTAATCCAAAAGAAAAAATATGGAGAGACAAAGTGGTGTTATGGGAAGTTGGTAAAAAGTTGGTTTTTAGTTTTTTACTAAGTTTTTTAGTTTTTTAGAAAGTGATTTGAGAAGTTGATAAAAAGTTGACTTTTTGCTTTTTAGTTTAATATTTATTTATGGTGTCAAATCAAATTAAAATAACTAAAATACCCTTACCCAACATAAGAAATTTATTTTTTTATTTTTTTTTCATAGGCCCTAATTTGTAATTTTACACTTGCATTTTTAGCACTTACCAAACCAATTTTCTGGCGTTTTTGGCACTTGCGTTTTTGGACGCTTTTTATTTTGTTCCCAAAATGGCACAAAAATCATTTTACCGAATAATTTATCTTCTATATTTGACGAGTTTAATCAAATTGAGAGGTTGTTTAAATCTGATTCAAATTGTGTTAGAGTATCTTTAACAGTACAATAATTTTTTCATTAAATCTGAGTAAAATTTTTTTTTGATATCAAGTGTTTCAACGAAGGATTTTAGAGTTTTATCAGAACACCGATCAACCAACCAGTATAAAAATATATATACATATATATTTATATATATATTTTTTGCCTTCAGGTGGTCGACCAGACGGATGACTGGCCAATGCAATTTTTTCACAAATTTTTGTCTTAAAGTGGGCCATCTATGAGGACGTTTGGGGGACGTCCCGGAGATATCCGACAACGATAATGAACAGTGATTTGATTAAAAATATATTAGTCCTCAGTTTAATGACAAAAAAGTGAAATTCTTAATTCGATACTTATTTGATGTAATAGTTAAAGTAGCAAAATGACTCAATTTTTATTAAATTCAAATTTAATAAAAAATTTGAGTAATCATTAAAAATGATTTTAAAAGTTGCCTAACCCCGACTTGGAACTCAGGCCCCATTTGTTTCCAGAGATAGAATGGAGGGGATTGATAGTGAGGGGATTAATAGTGAGGGGATTGTTAGTGAAGGGATTGTTAGTGAGGGTCGTTTGTTTTCAGAGATAGAATGGAGGGGATTGATAGTGAGGGGATTAATAGTGAGGGGATTGTTAGTGAGGGGATTAATAGTGAGGGGATTGATAGTGAGATGATTAATAGTGAGGAATTGTTAAATTATTTTTATATAAAATAATAAAACAAATATAAAAATATAAAAATTAAACATTAATATTTAAAAAAAAAATCCCAATATATAAAAAATAAAAAAAATAAAAAAATTTCTAATCTCCTCACTATTTTTCTAATACCATCTCTACCTCCTCACTATGAATCCCCTCCCCAAGGGTATTAGTAATACCAAGGTATTAGTAGTACCCTCCCTATCTCTCAAAACAAACACGGTATTAGTAATACCAAGGTATTAGTTAGTCCCAAGGTATTAGTAGTCCCAAGGCTACCTCTCAAAACAAACACCCCATATATACTAGTCCCAAGGTATTAGCAATCCCAATACCCTCCCTATAACCCAAAACAAACGGGGCCTCAAGGTTATATGTCCAAATTAGATCCAACTTAAGCCCTGATTGTCCATAAATTTGATATATATATATATATATAGGCAACTGAGTTAATTAATTTATTAAAAATTTAGATTACCTAGATGTTTACACGGGATGGAAGGGATGGAATTCCCCTAAAGTTGAGAGAGATAAAAGTGAAGATTTTGCGTAATGTTATTTATGAAAAATTTTAATATACATATTTTTTAAAATGAGTGTATTATATGTATCCTCAGTTATCTTATTTTTTTTAGTTATAAAAAAAAAAATTTAGTCATAATATTATTCACCTTACTTGTTTCCACTTTTCAAAAAATACTTTTCAGAAAATTCTACTTTCTTATTTTTCGTATTTTTTTGTTTTTATTGAATTTTTTTAATATTTTAAGTAATTTTTTTACTTTTTAGACACACTTAACATAAATACACCTAAAAAGTAAAAAAATTGTAAAAAAAATCTTTTAAAAATTCATTAAATACCAAAAATATAAAAAAAAAAAAATACAAGAATTCAGTACATTTTTTATATTTTTATGTATTTATTAATTTTTAAAAATATTTTTTTACAATTTTTTTACTTTTTAGATATATCTAAGTAAGGTGCATCTAAAAAAGTAAAAAAAAATATTTAAAATTTAAAAAATATTCACTAAAAACAAAAAAACATGAAAACCAAAAAAGTCAATTTTCAAAAAAACTTAATGTAGAAAACTCAAACCAAACACACTGATTTTAATTATGACTCATAAATTTTTTTCGTTAGGGCTCGTGTTGTGTTTGATTATGATATATATTTTCTAATTATGACTCAAAAATATAAAATTATGTTATTTTTTTATTTAGTTATATAGGTGCATATGGTACACACTTTTTGAGAAGTGTGTACTATAGTGCTTCCCGTTATTTATATATAATGGAAAATTCTATCATGCACACCTACATACTATAGGCACCATTAGTCACAGCATTTTTTTCTTTAGTTATGACTAATTTTTTTCTTTACTTATGACATTATTTTGACATATTTGGTTATGACATTTTTTGTGTTTGATTATGATTTTTTAAATTATGAATAAAATAATATGAAATTTTGTTATTTTTTTTTATAATTATAAAATATATGTGGTACCATACTCTTTTTTCCACATATAATATATAATAAATATAATTTAACAATTTAAATTTTTTTAATATATTAATAATTATTATATTTATATTTAACATTTTTAAATACTATATAAGAGTTGTTTGGGGTGTCCTAAATAAGTGTACTTTTTGTCTTTTTAGACTAAAAAATTGAAAAAAAAATATGGATGCTTGGGTTAACTTTTTGACTTTTTTATGGAAAAATGTGTATTAAAAAATTGTAAAAATTAGTTTGTAGGAGAAAATTAGGATTGAGAGTTATGCAGCCATAATTGTTGACTTTTGGTGAATAGTGATAAATTTTTAACTTTTCAAATAACTTTTTAACTTTTTAACTTTTTAACTTTTTGACAACTTGCCAAACTTGACCTAAGCACAATTGAATCATGGTTACCAAACATACCCAAAATGTTTTCTTTTTAAAAGTAAAAAATGGGTTTTTGATTCGAAATGAAAAGTGCCACGCGAGAGTCACGCAGGGAGCACGTGACACGAACACGATTTGCAAGCAGAGTCGCTGAGTCCTCGCCTTCGGAAATCGGCTTGGATTTGGCGAGGAGTGGAGTGGACCGATTAATTTATCGCCGTGGTTTTCATTTCCTCGGATATCTCCATCGCCGATCTCACTTTCTCCGTCCAGATTTCCAGATTCCGGCAACTCTGATCACCGTCAGCTTCCTACAATCACCGCATCAAACAATCTCTCTCTAATCTCCCTCTAATCAGGTCTCTCTCTCTCTCTATATATATATATATTGTACCTACATATTCATGTATTATTGTATTCTCATGCTTTCAAATTGATTATGACTTTCAATTTATGATCTTGGGGTTGTACTATCTTCAATTTGTTACCTAGTAGCTGTTGAAACTGTCATATCCTATAAACCAGTGAAAATTTGGATTATTTAGGAAATAGGGACATTTTTTAGACAGTAGTGGTCACTTATTGAGCTGTGATGATATTATGGTCAAGATTGTGTTTTGAAATTACATTTTTAGAAATGAAAAAAAAAAATCATAAAATAAAATAGGGAGCAGGTTGAGAAGAATCCAGTTTGAGAAAATTTTGGGATAGAGATTACTTCTTAAAGATTGAAGGATTACTCTGTTAAAATCAAATAGATTTGTTTCTATTTGCAATTTTTTTTTTGGTATGCAAAATATAATTAGTTTTAGTAAGTTACTGCTTTCTAATACTAATAATACATTGGAGCACTCTTGAGCTTCTACTTGGTTGGCTCTTTTTCTGCTATCATCTATGAAGCATGGGTACTTTGGAAAACTTGCTGTACTTGTACCGGGTACTTATCGGTGTACTGTATAGTACTTCTGCAAACGTACTGAGTACACGAAACACGTATCCAAGTTTTTTCTTCTTAATTTTTGACGTACCCAGTATATATTCAAGCCGTACGGTACCTCAGTTGAAACAATATTTTCCTTCTACTACAAAGATAAAACTCATTTCACTAGACTTCTTTTTTTATTTTTTGTTTTGTGCTTAGCATGACTTTAAAATTAAACTATAATTTGTAAGTTATTTAATATATTGACATTTAATTTTGATTTATACTTTTACTTTTGGCATTAAATGTTAATTATAGGTTGAATCTTAACAAATTAAATCATTTAATTAATTTTGGCATTCCTCTAAATTAAAAATAAATATTTTTTTGCAAGCGTACCAAGCCGTACCCGTACCTTTTTTTTTTTGAATTTTACCATATCAACGTATCCCGTATCGTACCAGTACCAGTACCAGTACTCGTACCCGTACCCGTACCCGTACCCGTGCTTCATAGGGCTATCATTATCTTCCTCTTCTGGTTTTGTATTATGTTTGTCTCTATGAAGGCAACTGAATTAGTAGCTTTATTTAAGTCATAACTTGGAGTTCTGGTCTTTGAGCTCAAAACCGAGGAATGACATGAAAATGGGTGGAATTGGGTATTTGAACATGTTACCAGATAATCTCTTTTTGTAATTGTCATACCAATGAAGGGCTGCAATAAGGTGTTCTTGCTTGTTATAAAGCGAGACTTATTGATACTCAACAGCTTGAAATATTGTTGGCCTTTTAACATACAAATTACAACAGTTAAGGATTAATGACCTCTATCTGCATGCTTAAAACCCTTGGTGGGAGGTTCATTTCTCTGACCCAATAAGAGTGAGGAAAAGCTTTCTTTAGAATAAACATGAATGAACATTTCATAATATGTTGATTACCGTAAAATCGCTAAGTTCATTTCAACAGTTATACCCTTTTCTTTCTAAACAGATATTATCAGTTGAGTATGTCAGTCTTTTGATCAGAAGAGGATGCATCAGAGTGGGTTAAAGGTATATACCTTTTATTTGTGACAGGATGTTGCCAGCTGACATAAGCATCACTCACAGTCTATAGGTGTTTTGCTTATGCTGGCGTGGAGCTATGATGGATTAATCTATTGGGCTGAATTTAGGTTTAAGATTCTGTCATGTTACTGTGAAGCGAAGTCTTACATCGCCCAAGTACTAAAATAATATTAAGCATATAAGTATGAGGGCACCCTCACCTCTTGAGCCAGCTTTTGGGATTGACTTCTATCCAAGACCGTGTAACATGGTATAGGAGCCAAAATACTTAGGGATGGGTAGGGTGCATGTCACTGGCCTGCACGCTGCAGGTGCTGCCATGTGAGCGTACTGGGCGTGAGGGAGGGTGTGAAGCAAAGTCCCACATTGCCCAATTACTAAAATAATATCAAGCATATAAGCGTGAAGGCATCCTCACTCTTGAGCTAGCTTTTGGGGTTGAGTTCTACCCAAGGCCATGTAACAATCTCAGTTATTAGTTATTTCATCAAGGACCATTATCAAAATTTCAAATACCCATGGAATCGTTAGGCAGGATGAGTCCTGCTGCAGTTTTTGGAGACAACATTTGTAAAGAATGCTCAACAATAATTTGTTCTCAGTTGAAATATTTCAGTTTTAATAACTGACAAAGAAATTTTATGAAATCAGATGCTGCCTTATTTTCTTATCCTAATAATTTTGCTTTCATTTATCTGGCTATTTAATCAAAAATGCATTTTTGCGGAACAAATTCAACATAACTTTTAAATATTCCATCCGACATTAATCTTGGGCCAAAATGAGAGGTGATTGCCATCCATCATGTGCAAACCTTTCTGCTGAATGCATATGGTGTATGCATGCCATGGATTATTACTTATAAGCTTATATTATAAAATTCCTTTTGCTGTAGGTTATGTACAATGTGGATGCGAACAATTTTGTGACAACCAAACAGGGAAAGGGGCAGGTAGACCCTGGTTAACCTGTGTAAAACAACAGTCATTAATTTGACGTAGTTGTTTTTCTTGAGATTCTGGCTTTCTTGATCATTTATTCTATTACCTAATACCTGTATGCTACCTTTTAATTCTTTGGCTTAGTTACCATCTCAATTTTTATGGTCTTTGTGTCAGCATGCAAATTTAAACTATCTTCCCTTTAAAGTCATTAAAATTGACAGCACTTTTAGTTTCAAAGCTTCTAATTTATGTTTCTGATATATTTATCTGCATTTGGTGGAAAAATAGGGAATCTTACAATAGTCAGTCCAAGATAATGGTACGAGGTAGAGATGCCTGTTGGGAACACTGTGTCCTTGTTGATGCAACAAGACAGAAGGTTAAGTGTAATTATTGTCAACGGGAGTTCAGTGGGGGAGTTTATAGGATGAAGTTTCACTTAGCTCAAATTAGAAACAAAGATATAATTCCTTGTGCTGAAGTACCAGACGACGTGCGGGACCAGATACAGATTTTATTAAGCACCCCCAAGAAACATAAAACCCCCAAGAAACTAAAGGTGGATCGGGCAGCCAATGGTCAGCAAAATAGTTCCTCTGCTAGTGGCGGTGCTCATCCCAACCATGGATCCAGTGGGCAGCGTGGAAGCACGTGTCCATCTTTCCCGCGCCCCTCTCCCAGTCCACAGCCAACTGTTGATGATGCTCAAAAGCAAAAGCAGGACAATGCTGATAAGAAGATTGCTGTATTTTTCTTTCACAATTCTATTCCTTTTAGTGCAGCTAAGTCCATGTCTTATCAGGAAATGGTGGATGCCGTGGCAGAGTGTGGGGTGGGCTATAAACCACCCAGTTACGAAAATTTTAGGTCCACGCTTTTGCAAAAAGTGAAAGGAGATATAAATGAGTGTTACAAGAAATTAAGAGATGAATGGAAGGAAACAGGTTGCACAGTCTTGTGTGATTGCTGGTCCAATAGGACCAAATCGCTTGTGGTCTTTTCAGCTACATGCCCTAAAGGTGCATTATTTCTAAAGTCCGTTGATGTGTCTGGCCATGCAGATAATGCACATTACTTGTTTGAGCTGCTTGAGTCGGTTGTTTTGGAGGTTGGTGTAGAAAATGTTGTACAAGTAATAACAGATAGTACTCCTAGCTATGTTTACGCGGGAAGGCTTCTCATGGCCAAGTACTCTTCATTGTTCTGGTCTCCGTGTGCTTCGCATTGTATTAATAAGATGTTGGAAGATTTCAGCAAACAAGAGTGGGTAAGTACAGTCTTGGAAGAGGCAAATACCATCACAAGGTACCTTTACAGTCATGTGGGGATTCTAAATATGATGAGAAAGTTCACAGGAGGAAGAGAATTGATTAGGGCTAGAATTACTAGATTCGTCACTAATTTCCTCTCCTTGAGGTCCATTGTGATTCAGGAGGATAATTTGAAACACATGTTTTCTCACACAGAGTGGTTGTCATCGTCGTATAGTAGACGCCCTGATGCCCAAGCTATTAAGTCCTTGTTGTATTTGGAGAGATTTTGGAAGTCTGCACATGAAGCAGTAAGTGTTTCTGAGCCGTTGGTTAAAATCCTAAGGATTTTAGATGGGGACATGCCTGCAATGGGCTATGTATTTGAGGGAATAGAGAGGGCAAAGGTCTCGATCAAGGCGTTCTATAAAGGCATTGAAGAAAAATATGTTCCGATTTGGGATATAATTGATGGCAGATGGAATATGCAGCTTCACTCGTCATTACATGCAGCAGCAGCATTCTTGAATCCGTCTATTTTCTACAGCCTGAACTTTAAAGTTGACTCGAGAATGAGGAACGGGTTTCAAGAAGCCATGATGAAAATGGCTACAGAGGAGGACAAAATAGAAATAACCAAAGAGCATCCCATGTACATAAATGCTCAAGGTGCTCTTGGCACTGAGTTTGCGATCATGGGAAGAACGCTAAATGCCCCAGGTATGTATGTGTTGCCTTGCATTTTAATTTCCATGTCCACATTCTTTTCTTTGGAGGAATCCCATGTTTGAGGAAAAGGCCGAGTAAAAACCATTAATGTTTTCTGATTAAATTATGCACCTAAAACACCATGATACACCAACCAGTGTGATTCCAACATTGATATATTTATGCTACCATTAAGTAGTATTCATGATGATCATAAATTAAAATATTTACAGGAAAAAGGACGTGTGTTATATGAATATTTCCAATGAGTCATTGATACCCATGAGATGTCCTTTGGAAGCCCCTTCTATGTGCCTGTTTGGTGCAGCTTATGGTTATTTTGGGGGGAATCTGTTCACAATGTTTGATGGATTAAGACATAAAAATAACTAAAATAAAAAGTTGATTATCAGAAAGCCATGGTAGGGTTGTTTTTAGTATTTCTTTCTTTCTTTGTTTTTCAATATCAACTTTCAGCTTTCAAAAATTGCACCAAGTAGGCCCTTGGTGCTGTTTGCTGCAAAATGGACGTTTTATAGCTTCTTTTTTTTTTTTTTTAATTTTTTTAAAGATTTATACCAGATTGTTTGGTGTAGCTTTGCTTATAGCCTATGCAGTAAAAATAGCTTAAATAAACTAAAGAAAAATAAATTATCCTCGTATTGGAGAGGAATATTTTTTATTTTGCTTATAGATCATCAACTTTCAGTTTAAAATAAACAGCAACAAACAGGCTCAATGCAGGCTTCATGTTCCCTCATCTTTTAAAGATAATTATCACTGTTCAATGTTTTCTCCTGAAAAACTTCGCACTGATTCGCCATTGTGTGTCCTTAGGTGATTGGTGGTCAGCGTATGGTTATGAAATCCCCACATTGCAAAGAGCTGCAATACGGATACTGAGCCAACCATGTAGTTCTCACTGGTGTAGATGGAACTGGAGCACTTTTGAGAGCATACACAGCAAGAAATGCAATTCTTTAGAGATGGATAAATTTAGTGATCTGGTTTTTGTACACTGCAATTTGTGGTTGCAAGCAATTGTTAGAAGTAGGGATGGGAAATGTAAGTCCATTATTTATGATGAAATAGATGTTAGCACTGAGTGGCCCACTGAATCTGAATCTTCACCTCCTCCCTTGGATGATTCTTGGTTGGAAAATCTACCCCTCGATTGCAGAGGTAGCCTTTGAACTTGTAAATATGTATAGAAGAGAGAGAGAGAGATTCAGCACTTGATTTTGTATGAAACTTCACTCAGAGTTACTTAACAATGACCATTATTTTTGTAGTGGTCATTGTAAATGGATGTAAAATAGCTAATCAAGCTTGTATAATTGAATTTATCAACAAATTTTTTTTTTTTTTTTTAAATTGATAAAATTACTAACCTGTTCAATACTTCTTATGATATAGTTGGCGGAATGCAAAATTTAATATACTTTAAACTTGAAAAGGTGTAGGGTAAATTACATTTTGCATCCTTACATTTTGAATTAAATTTCACTTTGATATTTACATATGAAATCATAATAGTTAACCTTTTATATTGCTAGTCAAATTTCACTTTGGTCGTTGCACATGAAATTGTGACAGTCAACTACTCGTATTTTTGGTCAAATTTCACTTTGATCCCTATACGAGTATTAATATTCTATTTCTGTTATTCAATTGTTTAAATTTTTAACAGAATTTCGTCATGTGATAAGAATGTGACTATGATATGAATGTAAGAAAAAAAAATCGTTTACATTTTTCGCCGATATCTACTTTATCTTAAAATTTACATCAAAAGATGACTATATTAGGTTAAAATAAAACGCAGATTGTGAATAATTAAGAAGAACTAGGGTTTTATATAAATTGAAATCACGAAACTCTATTTTTTTACGGTAATGCAGTCTTCTATCTATTCATTTTTTTTTTCTTTGACTTCTTTGTCGCATTTTTTTAATTTCAAAATGTCCACTTTCTTGCCTTTTCATCCTAATTTTTACCATACAAACATATATATATATATATTATATAACTCTCATGTGCTTATCATGTAGGACAAAGTGTATTGGTGGAAAATATTGATGATTTTTCTCTTTTACCCTCATTTCGTAGTCACATTTTTGTTACATGACTGAATTTTGTTAAAGATTTAAAAATGAAGTAACAAAAGAGGAACATTGACCCTTGTATAGGAGCCAAAGTGGGATTTGAGTAAAAATACAGGAGGTTGACTATCACGATTTATGTATAGAGGCAAAAGTAGATTTGACCAGAAATACATGGGGTTGACTACCATGATTTCATATATATAGACCAAAGTAAAATTTGATACAAAATGCAAGAATACAAAATGTAATTTACCCAAAGATATATATATATATATATACCTCTCTCTCTCTCCATTTCTTTTTCTTCCCCTAGATATGAACCTGTTTTAATAGGTAAAAGATTCATCAAAAGACCGTACAAGAAAAACCAAGAATCTTCATTCAACTGTGCCCTATTATGTAAAAATGGCTTGCAGCCCGTGGACAGGATGAGCTTAGCCCATTTAGGTCTAGGCCCGAGCCCAATCCGAGACCTTGGGCTTAGGCTTGGGCCATCATTTTTGAAACCCAGCGCATTGGCTCACTTAAGGCTCACTCAAGGCTCAGCCAGCCCGAGTCCCAGTATCTTTTTTAGTGGAAAATAATAAAATTTTGGTAAAAAAAATTAAAAAAACAACAAAAAATGTTCAGGCCTGCCCAAGCCCGAGCCCAGGCCAACTGGCCAGCCCGTCCAAGGTCCGAATACCCCTAAACCTAATTTTCTAACCCGTGGGCTGGCCTGGCTCGAATTTTGCAGGAACCCACAAGGCCCAACATGGGCCGGCCCGACCGGGCCAAATTTACACCCCATTCAATCTTCAGCTAAGTTCAGGAATCATTCCAAAATCATATCATAAACATAATAAAAAATCAAAATCTTCAACTCACTAATATCATTTTCTTTCGTTTTCTCACCAAACAAATGGAAGATTGATTGGATTCTTGAGATGTAAACATTACGAAAGACACAATGCATAATGCTTTGAGATTAAATGTAACGCCCCAAAATAAATATAAAAAACCATCTACGACGATAAATAAATAAATAAATAAATCAGAGTATAATATCCTTCCATTACATAAGATTCAGTTGTACAAAAGGGTGACACATGCGAATATACATTCATAAGTCCTAACCATGAATCTATAGCGTGTGTCAGCAACAAATGTATGAAATAGAAGTCGAACAAATAATTGAAATGCCCTAAAGGCTACAATTTTCCAAGACTGTACTTGGCTACATCAAAATAGATTTAAATCCAATACAGATAAAGCCCTAGGCTTGTATAAAATAATATCAACAAGTAAACAAAATGAAGCTCTTTGTTCCAATCATCTCAAGCTATTGCCTTGGCGAAGGCATCTTACCAACACCTGAAAATGGTTTTCCCCATATAAGGTGAGCCAAAACCTAGTAGAAATAATCCAATACAATATATGAATCTTAATAAAGATATAAGGGTGAAATATATATGAAATGCTTATGACCAAAATGTCTTACACTTATTTCCCAAAAATCATGTCATGCTCAGTTTATATCACAATTCTCAAATTATGTCCTTTACAATAGAAAACAATGGAGAAATTTCAAATTGGTACTACCTTTCACGAATATTTCGTCCGCGGAAAACCGTCAAACGACACCCATATAAACATAGCCTATACAAGCGCTCATATTGCCATTTTACGGATATTTCATCCGCGGGAACTAGCACCCATGTACACGCACATTTTTTGAGACTTTCACCCTGGACACACAGGCCAAATTGATTTGATGATACACACATCTTTTTCACGTTCATCCATTTTTCTCAAAATCATTATACATGTACAATGTATCAAGATATGATAATGCTCAATGCAAATAGATGAGAAATTGGTTTCAATTCACCTAATCCTCATACAATTTCTACAATAATCATAGTTATCCTCCACCGATAAGCCAAAACAGCTATTTCTAAACAGATATAAAATTTCCAAAACAGACAAACATTCCAATTTCAAGATGTGAATAAAAATATATATCCAACTTCACTATCCATATGAATATATATCCAATTTCACATTTCCAACATCAATTCTATTTATTTATACAAAATAAATATTTGGGACATTTAGGGCAAAATCCCTTTTTTCTTCCAAAATCCATTCAAAGTATCAATTCAACAATTCTATCACAACTCACCCTCATTTCCAATCCCACAACCATCTTTAATACATCCATTTGAAAACCCCTCTTTTGATTTTAAACCAAAATCCTAGGTTTGTTCAAAATCCTTCAAAATCACAAGATTGTTTTATAAAAACAAATAGCTAAGTTAAAAATCATAAAAGAATGTAGAGAATCCCTACCTCAAAGCTAGAAGACGAGACAAACGCGGATGAAACTCGAATGAAGCCAAAACCCAACTCTATTTGGATATAAATGAAACTCTAGGTGAGCTCTACATTTTTAACAAAGGGAATAGGGGTAGAGAAATCAATGGATCCAAGTGTTATAGAAGTGAGAATGTGAGTTTTCGAGAGAGAGGGTCTCAACTTTTAGAAAGTTTAGAGAGAGAGAGAGAGATATGAAAAAGTGATATAAAAAGTGATTTTTACGAACTGATATACGCACAGTCCATTCGAGTGCAAGAAGTGACGCTCGAGCGCCAAGACACAATGAAAAAGACGTCACCGCTCAAGCACAGGCAGTGACGCTCGAGCGTAGAATACACACTCTCAGTAGTTTTACAGATAGAAGGCCAACGCTCGAGCGCAAAAATGGGAAATCGAGCGTAAAAAGGGGAGCTCGAGCGCAATACCGCTCGAGCGTAAGAAGCTCCACTCCAGCATAAGAAGCTTCGCTCAAGCGAAGAATAACAAGTCTTAGTAGTTTTGTAGACCTGCAAAAGTACTGAGAGTTTTACAAAGCTAGCTCGAGAGCATGAAGTGGTGAGCATAGAAGCAAAATTCTAGGCAACAAGGTTTCTGAAAAACAAGGTACCAACCTATTCCAAACATAACCAACACATCCCAAAAGCCAAACTCAAGGAGAGAAAAGAGGAATAAAACAAGAACAACAATACAAAACCATAAAATCCGAATCCAGAATATCAAATGAGTCGGGTCTTAAAGCAAAATCGCTACATTAAAACTTTGAAGGAACAAGATTTACATGCGATTGCGATTCTTTGAGGCGCCGACCGAAAGCGATGGAGATCTAGGGTTTTAAAAAGGAAACACACAGATCAGAGGAAATGAGTGATTGTGAACTTAGAGAGAGAGAGATAGAGACAATGAGAGATCGGGGTAGGAGAGAGTCTTAGAATGAGGTGGTGACGACGTCAAATCGGTAGAGTGGGAGACGACGATGAGCAGTGGGTCAAATTGACGGCTATGAGGTGATGGTGAGGAGGCTGGAGAAGGAGATCGGACTCAATCTAGACCTTCGACGCTGTCGTCGTCAACTCTAGTCTCCGTCTGGTTCGTCTCTTCAGCGTTAGAGAGAGAGGAGATGAAAAACAAGAGTCGTAGAAGAGAGAGAGAGAGAGAGAGAGAGAGAGAGAGAAGTGGGTTTGTGAGAAATGGTTTTATGTTGTATAGAAATCAGAAGTGTCCTTATGGACTTAGTAGTTTCGGGCGTGGTCCTTTAGACAAAAGAAATCCAAATTTTGATTTATAGTCTGTGTATCCTAATTTTAATTACATAAATCTGTTTTTAATATAAATTATATTTTTAGATTCATCTTTTTGAAAACTTTAAAATAAAATTAATATTAAATATGGAATTTTAAAAAGAATTCTAACAAATAGACATATTGTCTTATTTTGTAACTAATTTTAAGAAAACATATACGAAAAGGCAACTATATATTTGATATCATTAAATTATGCTTCAGTACAATAGAATTGGAATTTTTTCTCAAGATGTGGACTAAATGACATGAATTTTTGGTCATGTGTTTTATGATTTATGCAAAATAGTAAAAATTCAAAGCCAAAACAACATTTATATATACATATATATTTGTAAAAATATCCATGTGAAAAATTTTCATCAACGGATTATCGAACATAAACTTATGACTTATTAAAGTTTTAACACCATATATATATATACCAATTTCGTTTTGTAATTGTAAACTAGACAAATGTATGCGTGTCCCATTTTTTAATTTAAAAACGTTTTAGAAGTGTATAGATTAGCACAAATAATGCACAAATAACATAGATAAAGCATACATAGCACATATTTTGTTTCATTTTTTCTTTTTTTAATTTAAAAATAATGAGAAAGAGTACAAATACACCTATCTGTTCCCATTTTTAATTTAAAGTGATTTAAAATTGGCAGATAGACCTTATTATCTCCATTTTTAATTTAAAAGTGTACAAATAAACCTATATGTCTAACCCCCTTCCCCCTCCTTTTTTCTTTCAAATTTTCATATTTAACATGAATTTTGTTTAAAAGATTTCGAAAGGCGAATCTAAAATTTAAAAATGGAATAACAGAATTCAATTTATAAGATTTTAAAGTTTTAATGCAAGTTGTCATGACCCAATCTCGCCCCTATAGGTTTAGCATCGTAACCGGCTAGTAATCTTGGGATTACCGAAGGCCTCTGAGACAAATTAACATAATGTTAGGGGCTAGCGGAAACAAATAACAAATATACAACGTCCATTGAGCTGTGCAGACTTATATGAGACAGAAAAATTTTAAACTTTTTATATACATATATACACATCATCCCTATGTCATAATATATATACAGATCAGACAAAAAGGACTTAGCCCCTTTTTCAAAATACACAAGACTTGTTTAACCAACAAGAAAACAGAACTTAAACTTTAAATCACATAGTGACAATCACTTGACATATCCGGAACCTCCACGGGAGGCACAACGATTGGCTAACAAAAACAGAAATGAAGGCCGTCAACTCTGGCCCTAATCACGCGCCGACTCACCTACATACATAATATAAACTGTGAGCGAAAGCTCAGTGAACAATAACAGAGTAAAGGGGTTTCAATGAATGAGTCCGTACAGATTCAGAAATCATAATTCAGTTTCGTATCAAATTCATAATTTGTCTAGATCATATACAGAAATCATGAGGTACACTTAAATATACGTGATACATCCATTAGCATTAACAGAGCAGATACAGAACAGATGCAGACATGTGAGGGTTACAAATAACCAATTCCATAAAGGAACCTCCGGATCCGGGTAACAGAGAATAAATACGCTGAGCCCCCATGACGGGGCCTCCGGTACGGGTAACAGAGTGCAGACAGATTAAGTTCCATGATGGAACCTCCGATACCGGGTAACAGCCAACAGATATCACATAATGCTAAGGATGTCACGAATACATATCAAAAATTGGACAATCATTCATTGTACAAAACATATCATTTCAGAAAACAGATCTTAATTCATCACACAGAAAATAAATAAAGTTGAACATAGCTTTACTATGTTATTACTCACAGATAGTCGCAGAAGCAAATCAAACGGACTGGACATATCAGATAAATCAGGCAGGCAATGACGTGTGACCTACACAAGCACATAACACATTCACATTGAAATACAATATTACTTCCTTGGTCAAACTTGACTCTTCTAGTCTTTTTTTCCATCTAAATAGTCCGAAGTTCTACTACGCTTATTCTTTCCCATTCAAATAAACCGGGTTCTTATTTCACACATTCTTTCATTACTAAGTCATTCTTTTCCAAATAGATTGATCTTTTACTTGGTTTCTTAAACAATTACCACTAGATCAATGATTCATTCTTTAACTAACTAATTTATGTTGATTGATGGCTTATTAATCTTTATTGAGTCATAAGTCATGTCTAGAATGCTTTGGAAAGAGATGAGAATAAAAATGTGAACTAAATGCAGTTTTCCAAAATATGCTGAAAATGGGTCTCCGCTCGAGCGCCACTTTGGTCGCTCGAGCGGACTGTAAAATTTGAAAAACTTCTGGGAGCTCGATTTTCACGCTCGAGCGAGACTTTCCTCGCTCGAGCGGACAGCGTAAATTCTGGAATTTCCAGAATTGCAATTGAAGTTCAAATTTGATATTCAAAGCCTCAAAGCATATATTTTTGGTACACAAAAATGGAGAACCATTGTATAATTTAGTAAACACTTTCAATTAGAAATCATTCATTCAAAATCATGCTCTAATTGTCCAAATTTAGTTTTAACTCATCTTCTCCATATCAAACCCAATTTCAAGCCCGCTAATTTTAAAACACGAATTAAACTTTCAAAACTCTTGAAAAATTCATAATGTACGTACAATTGGAACTCAATTTCATGTTAGGACAAATAAATTCAACCCAAAGTAATTAATTTCTAACTTAATTTTCATACATTTGATCATAGCTTCAATTTCTCATTCTCTTTAATTACATAAAATTGGCATCCAGTTCTTTCTATTTTCCTTGAAATCATGAAATTGGAGTCATGAAACTTCTTATAAATTTTTCAACTAATTTCCATAATCTTAAACTCAACTTAATTTGTAACCTCAACTTAATTCATAATTAAAACATGTTTAATTTAAATAAAATCTTAAATTACATTACATGCATGGATTAAAAATTTAATTATAAAATCAAAGCTTTATCTAGCATTAGGATTAATTCTAATTTTCCATAAACTTGATGTTCATAAAACATTTCATTTTTCTCTTCAAAATATGAGATTGAATTAATCCAAATCCTTCAAAATCCATGATGTATGTATCATTAGAGTATTAAACTTGTAAAATTTATTCATGCATGTAACAAATGGAACTTAATCTCATGCAAGATTACAAAATTAAAGTCAAAATAATTGATTTCTAATTTAATTTCCATAAATTGAACATAACTCAATTTATTCATCATCTTGCTAACTTCATCCATTTATATGAAATTGAACCCAAGTTTAACAAATTTAAGAAATCATAATTCATACTCTTGGTCCTAACTTGATTTTACATGCAAACCCAAATTTAATCTCATAAGTCTTTTTACACATGAATTAAATCTAAAATTTTGAAATTCTAACATGCATGTAAGGATGAACCTCAAATTTATGAAGAATAATAAAAATCAAACTCAAACTAATTAATTTCTAAATTAATTTCCATAATCATGAATCTAATTTAATTTCTTGCTCAAAACCCAATTTCAACTTTCTTAATTTTAGCTTTTAACTAAATTATCTACAAAAATTAAGACAGATATTTACCTAAAATTGTTGAATTCTTGAGCCTTCTTCCTAATCTTTTTTTTTTTTCTCACTTCCTCTTGCTTCCTCTCTTTTTCCTTTAGTTCATCTCTTGAGTTAGCTTCAGAATTTCCAGCAACCTGGGTTCTTGTTCACAAAGTTGAGCCCTCTCTCTCTCTCTCCCTCTAGGATTCTCACAGCATATATCCAACAAATGCTAACCCAAACACTTTTTAACTCATTAGACAATCCTATAATTGAATCATAAATAGAATTAACTTAATGCATAATTACTCATTAGTTTAATTAAGCACAACTTAGTCTTGATTAATCATAATTAGCACATAACTTAATTAATCATAACTAATCACAAATCTCACATTATTTAATTAGTCTAATTTGACTTCCATTATAACCCAATTAATTATATTTAAATTTATCAATTTGAATCAGATTTTTAATCAAACTTCCGAAAGGCTCCAAATATTGAATTAAATTTACTATCATTATCAATTTTGATTTCCCAAAATCATTTAGGCCTTCAATTTCTGATCAGACTTAAATTTCCATCAATAAATTACATATTTAAATTGGACACCTCATAATTAAATTTAATTTATAATAGACACAACCCTCAATCCTCATGGCTTAATCAACTCCAATTTAGACCCAATTAATAAAATATCAATTTTATGTATCTGAATCGAATATTTAATTAAGCTCCCATACAGTCCGATACTCAAAATTAAACAAATTCAATTCACCAATTATACTCTCTTGAGCCATGTTGGTTTTCAATTTCAAATTCCAAAATAAATCCTCAATAGAATCAAATACGAATCAAACTAAATAATTCTTATGACCCTAAATTAAATTAGAACAATAGGCACTTAAATTCAAATCTCCTTAATTAGTTAAGTGTTATTCATTATATGCGATGGGGTCGTCACACAAGTACACAAACATGGAAAGTTTCTAAAAGGTTTATTGTTAAGAGAAGATGATTTGGGGCCTTCCCAAATTTGGGGGGATGCATGCAAGTACACAAACAGAGTCCGACAAAAGTGACAAGCGTATGTGAAGTTCGGCAGAGGGGACTGGTGTGGGAGATTGAGTTGTGTTTTGAGAGTAGTGTGGCTGTGCCTTGGGTTGGAAATAATGGTTTTATAGGCTTATTTTGGGCCAACTTTGAACCAAATCAAAACCATTTATGAGTGAATGGGAAGTTAACGTCGTTTTCGGGTTCATGAAAAATGGACAATTCAAGAAGTAAAATGTGAGTTTCCTTGAAATGGTTATCTCACATTGGAAACTTAAGAGAACTTATGTGTGTATATAAATTCTAGGTGGCAACACTTATGTGTGTATATAAACTTAAGAGAACTTATGTCTGTCTGATCGGCCGGCGGTGCCGGGCGCGGTTGTGGTTCGGGTCGGTTCTAACATTTAATTTTTCTGAATGAAATTAATTCAAATTTGAATTCAATTTCTGTCCTAAATTCTTTCCTCCTTCGGTCCAAGTCCAGCAGGTTCAAAAAGACCAAACAGATTCAGTTTTTTCCAAGACAGATTCAAACTGCCCAGCGATTTTTGAACAGATATGAAACTCTTGCAGTTATCTATTCAAAATTTGAATTGTATCTGTTGCACCTATTTATTCAAAAACCTACCTATTTGGTTTGAATTTCAGACCTGTTCAGGTCTATATATACCAGGCCATTTCCAGCAGTCAAGGCATCCTGAAAACATCCAGAAAAAAAATTTGTTCCCTTCCCATTTTGCTCTTTCTTTGCATAATTCTTCATATTAATTTTTAAGGAATGCTTTGAGAGTATAGAACACCGGTTTTGTTCATCGTACAAATTGTTTGGAGTGCTAATACAAATTGTGAAGATTATTGTATCTTGGGAAGATAGACGCCATTTTTTCGTAAGTACCGTAGCAGGGCGAATCTGTTTTAAGGACAGAGTGTCACACACTCGACTTGATCTTTTGTACTTTTACATTTTGGTAAAATAAATTCTGTAAGTAATTTATTTTTATTTGTTTGATTTTCTTTAAGTTATTTAATTTATATGGAAGATTGTTCCAACAGTTAAGGAGTCTGATTTTGGGTGATTCATTGTCTGATGTGTGATTTGATTTTGTGGTTTCATGCTTTTCGTTTTTCATTTTTGTAGAAAAAAAACAATTTGATGAAAATGTTAATGATAAGACAACACAATCTCTTGAACAATCTCTTAGAATTAATTATTGTGATTTGTAAGGAAAAGAAAACAATTTGGTGAAAATGTTAATGATAAGACAACACAATCTCTTGAAGAATCTCTTAGAATTAATTATTCAACAATGATTCAGAATACTAATTTTGGTGTTTTAATGGAGCACTAATGACATGGTAAAAGGAAAAAAAAAAAAAATCAAGACCAAAACATCCTATCATAATGGGTGGGACCCACAGCCAGTTTATTAGAGCTAGTTTTAGGAGTTGGGATCCTCTCCTTGCAACTCCTCCTTGCAATCCTCCTTGCAACGGCTGAGATTAGCCGTTGCAACATCCAACGGCCATAAAAAAAAATAAATAAAAAATAAAGAAATTGAAATCAACTGTTGGATGTTGCAATGGCTGATCTCAACCGTTGCAAGGAGGATTGCAAAGAGGGGATCCCAACTCTAGTTTTAGAGCTTAAGAATTAAAGCTCCAAAGTATTTTTTTAATTATTTTATATACATAGCATATCAAGCTATTTCTTCGTTCCAAAATAGGTTTGAACAATTTCAATTGTATGAAAATGTTTTTGGTTTTTTATTTAATTTGGAAAAATTAAAATCACTAGATGATGATAGTCTAAAAAAATATTGTTTTACTCTAGAAAATAAGTTAAAAACATAACAACTTTTCTGATATTGATGGTTTAGAGTTATTTTTAGAATTGAAAGTTTTAAAAGAAATTTTTTCAAATTGATCAAGAAAGCAATCCAATTGATATACTAAATTATATAAAACGGTTAGATTCTTTTCCAAATGCATGTATTTTTTTTATAGAATATTATTAACAATACTTGTAACAATTGCCTCTGGAGAAAAAAGTTTTTCAAAATTAAAATTGATAAAATCTTACCTTAGATCAATTATGTTACAAAAAAAATTAAGTGGATTAGCTATATTATCAATTGAAAAAGATTTGTTAGCAAAACTTGAATATAAAGATTTAATTAATATTTTTGCATCTCAAAAAGTTAGAAAAATAAATTTTAAATAAAAATTTTATTTAAAAAAAATTATTATTTGAAGGCCTCATTTTTAATTATTGTTTTAGGCCACAAATTATCTAGAACCGACCATGTTCATTAGTATTTCACAATGTATAAAACGTATGAATAATACATCATTTTTATTTTATTTTTATCGGTAAAAAAAAAATTGTTTCTTAATTGTCCCCTCATCTATGAACTCACATATTCTGATTCTTTTATCTATAAGAAAAATATGTGGTAGCTCGAAATGGGTGAGGGTCGAATGGCCCGAAATTTGAAAACCACGTCGTTTTGCGATTTTCTTCTTCTTCTTCGTTGAACTTCGTTGAACACAGGAGAACAGAGGGGAAGAGGAGGAGAGAGGGAGAAAGAGAGAGCTCGTCGCCTCCGCCGCCTCCGCCAGCCATCCTCGTCGCAGCTCGCAGCTCGTTCGTCGCCTCCGCCCCCGCCTCCGCTTCCAGCCCTAATAATTGGGCCCCTTCCCGTCCTTCTCCTCCTTCCTCCTCCTCCCTCCTCATTTCTTCCTCCTCCTCCTCTGATTTTCTACTTCTTCTGAAAAAAAAAAAAAAAAAAAATGACACCAAAGGGAGGGGATGAACAGAGCTGTGTGTGTGTGTGTGTGTGTGAGTTTTCCAGAGGGAGGGGATGAACAGAGGGAGGGTGGGTGTACAAAGAAAAGGAGTGGGTGTACAAAGCAATTCGGGCCTTTCGACCCACGCCATTTCGAGCTACGAAATGGGGTTGTATCTATAAAAATGCATCAATCTTACCCTCTTCCCCTTCCAGATTGGAAGTATTCGTACGAATTTTATAATTAAAATATCAAAATGTAGAAGTTTTTTAGGTGTATAACTCATAAAATATAGAAGTTCATAAATGAAAGATAAAATAATTATTCACTGAGAGTTAATGGGCTTTGATTTAATTAACATTTTCTTCTCTTTTGTAGTATTATTGTTCTTTTAACATACATAAATTAGGGGTGAACAATGGATATTTTGATTCATCTAAATTGACCGAATTGAATCGATCCGTCATATTTTGAACGGATGCGTGATGATGAACGGATGATTGCAAATTGATTTTTTTCAGTTCACTTCACTACAAGAAAAACAGAGTATAGCGACTTTTTTTTTTTTTTTACGGCGTTTTTAAAAAACATTGTGAAATCTGCCTCGATTTTCAAATTCCAAAAAAAGTAAACTAAACCATCTTGTTTTGTGTGCCGGTTATAAGAAAACAGTGAGTTAACGCTGTGCCGTTAAAATAAGATTATTAAATTATTTGTTATTTCTTTTAAAAATAAAAACAAAAAAATTTTCTACTCTGATCAAACAGATGCGTGACTTCAGGAAAAGAGAGAAATCGAGTCTTGGATCTTTAAGGCATCAGACCTTCGATCTCCATCAGTTCTTCGGTTGTTTGATCTGAAAAATCTTGTTCTGCTCTTGATTTGAGCGTATATCTTCCAGATTGTTCGAATCCCTATGATCTAAATCGATCTAGGGCTTAAGGTTAGCGTTTTTAGGAGCGTATATCTTCCAGATTGTTCGAATCCATATGATCTAAATCGGTCTAGGGCTCAAGGTAAGGGTTTTCTGATATGGATTTGCTACATTCACACAAGATCTATAAAATTCCATGGCTAAAACTAACGATTTGGAATTGTTTCTCTCGATTTAGTTGATTTCCAGCTTTTTTTTTTTTTTGCTCTTGTTTTGTATTTTCTTTTTTCATTTTTGTTTCGTTACTCTTTCTAGTCCTTGTATGGAAAACTCTTCTCTTTCATCAGATTGAGCAACAGCAATAGCGAATCGATTTATCTAGGGTTTCGAGTGTGATGTTAGTGTCTCTGATCATGTACGGGAAAAACAATTGGCGTTGGATGTGGATCGTTGGGAACAATGAGTAGAAGCTCAACGATGAAGAGATATAGATCATAGTTATTCTTGTGGTTGATTTTCACTTAACTTAGTTCTGATTTCTAACAAGTAATCTTTGCTCAAAATCATGATCCCCTTCAGCTTCGTTTTGCGGGTGATCTTCTAATGGAGTTGGGTGCTGGGGTAGAGTTGGCAACTACAGTTGTGCCACACCTTTTTTTGCCTTTAGCTTGTGCTACCAATGTGGCCAAGGTTCAACCCTTCTTTGTCTCTCATTTTCTTCCCATTTTATAAATTTCGGCTAATCTATGTGATGAATTAGCATTATTGCTTTACTTTCATATTGTTTCACTTGCAGAATGTTGGTGCTGTCACATCAACCTCAACTCGTACTCCAATATACAAAGCCTTTGCCAAAGGTGAAAACATTGGGGATGTTACTGTGAAGGGAGAACATGTTGGCAATGTTTCCAATTTGGTATGCTTCTCCAACTTCCATTACAATTTCCAGAAGCTTGTGTTTGCACCGAGCCAATTGAGAACATATTTTGATGGCTGCTATAGTGACTGTTGCCACATAGTTAAATTGATCTGCTTATTTTGTACTTTGTTTCCAGTCCTAATATTATTTGGTGAACAGAGAGGCATTACTGAAGGAGATGGGTTTCATTACTCTGTATAGTTAATCCCATTAATGTCCCCTTAGCATTTTACTAGACCCTTTTTTAGTGACACAAGCAAATCAGAGTAAGGCATTACACTGTATTTATATATATATATATATAACTAAGTGGAACATATGATATACGTAGAGACATCATGTTACGAGAAGCACGTGCACTCGACTCGACTGCAATAGACAAAAGCTGTTTTTTGCTATCCAACAAAAAATGGCAATTAGCTATTGGTCAGTACTAGTAGTCTTGGAAGTTGACCTTCTCATTATTATGATTTAGCTGATACTATAAATTGACCTTTTTGAAACTTCTCATTTTGAAAGATTGAAACTAAAAAAAAATGTTTGGTAGTTTTTCCTATAATTTGATGGATGCTACAGATTGAAACTTCTTATTTTTTGTTTTTGTTGTACTCAGTTACAGTTTATCTTGCATTTAGGCACATAGTTTTGTGACTCATGATTATTTGGAGTAAAGTCTGCAAGTTGCTTTATAAGGACATGTGCTAAGACTGATTGTGGCTTTATGCTTCTTGATTGTCACTATGAATCTCTTAATTTTCTATTGTCAATAATGTGCAGTTTATAACCTTTAAACGGCTTCATTTGGAATTGTAAATGAAGGGAAACAAATTGGAGTCTATCTAATCTTATTTTAAATTAAAAATATAAAAAGGTATTCAAATTGATGTGTCAGTATGATCAACGGCGTCTTTTATAATCTAGAATTAAATGCTTAATTTTCAACTTCTTGCTTGGGTTCTGTAATACAAGTGCTTGATGTTGACTATGCGTTTCCCAGTCAAACTTCTAGGACTAGTTAATTTGAGCTTTTTAGAATTGTTCCCTTAGAAGATGAATTTAAGATCCTACATATTGTTATAACTCTTCATAAATTAATTTCTCTCTCTCTCTCTCTCTCTCTCTGACGTGTGTGCATGCCGTGGTGTGGCAATGAAAGGAGACATCCTGGAATATCCTACAAAGGAGCCAAACAAGGATATGTACATGATGACTATTGAGCCAGAAGATGCACCCAACCAACCTGAGTAAGTTTGCTTGTTTGATGTGCATTTCAATTCCTTTAATTTAGTCAAATCTTGATTTATGCATTTACTTCTTCTCCCCCCCCCCCCCAACCCCTAATGTAGATATGTACAAATTGGGATGGTTTCAGGGCTTCCTGTTTCAGTCAGTGGAAAGGAATTCTCCCCTGCATCTCTGCTTTCTGAGCTGAATGAAATTGGTGGGCATATTATTTGAGAACTGGGCAATGCAAGTTTGGGAGCACTTGTAAATTCCACCATCCTCCACGATCCAATATGATGGCCTAATTTTAAGGTTTACTTATAGTGGTTAATGAAATAGTGTTACATTATGTGTAGAAAAAGAAATAGTGTTACATTGGAGGTACCCCTGTTTCAAGGTTGAAATAGTGTTACATTAATGAAATAGTGTTCTATTTCAAGGTTTGTTGGAAGGTGCATCTTAGATGAACCTTATAGGTACCCCTGTTTCTCTTATTGACCACATTGGAGGTATCCCTATTTCTTTTATCTCTTCTAACATGGATGAACCTTTATGGCCCAATAGCTTGTATATGCACCTTAAAGAATATTTTTATTTTTATTTTTTGGCTTCTTCTTTCCATTATTATTATTATTTTTTTCTTTTCAAAAATCCGACTATGACGAGTTTTATTGATTGCATGGTGGATCCAAGAACATGCATAAATGTCACCCCATGTATTGTACAATTAGGGGTAAGTTCTTGCTCCTTTTGAAAATTTGTATAAAATTTCTCTCTCTCTCTCTCCCATTCTCACACACACACACACACACACACACACAAATTTTGTTATATGCCATTCAGATTTTTAATTGGCCAATTATTGTGTAGAAAATCTTCAAGGAATCCTTGAGAGAATCAAATTTGTGGAGGGTGTTCTAAATAGAAACCTCAAGTGGTGAAACTGGATGAGAGAGAGAGAGAGAGAGAGAGAGAGAGAGAGAGAGATGAATTCAAAATTCCTAAACCATTATATTGTGCTTTTCAATATTTTGATGTCATGCTGATAAGTGTATATACTCTGTTCATTTGAGATATAAAATTAGTAGCACAAATTGATTACTTTTTATTTATTGATTTTATCTAAATAGATAGTTAGAGATTGTTTACATGTTTTATCCTGTACTTCAAGCTTTGTATTCATATTGTATGTACTGCTTTTGCTTCCCAGAAAACCATTTCAAAAGTAAGTCCTGGGTCATCAAATGCATCTGGTTCTAGCTTATCAAAAGAGCAGCATAATCAACAATATCCAAGTTTTTCCTTTTATATACACATTTTACAAAATTTTGTTACTTTATTATATTTACTGAACTCAAAATTTATCTATTGCCAATCCTCATATATATCCCTCTCCTGGGCAGACCTAGTTTCTTGTGTCAGCAATGCCTTTAACCTTTAAACTGATGCTTGTTTTTTTTGCAGTGCCAGAGGTCAAACGCAGAAAGCGACATCGGAGAAAGCATTTTGAGAACCAAGAATCATGTCTGATGAGAGGTGTCTATTTTAAGAATATGAAATGGCAGGCAGCCATAAAAGTTGACAAGAAACAAATTCACTTGGGGACTGTTGGATCTCAAAAAGCTGCAGCTCGTTTGTATGACAGGTATTAAAATGGTTTAGCTGTACGTACACATAGAAGTTCTTAATTGTGAACTTTGTTCATAATACTATGTTTTGTTGCCATTTCCATTTGAAGTATTATTTGTGAACTTTGATCATAATACCATGTTCTGCAAGATCAGGTACTATATTGTTTTTGTTTTTTGTTTTTGTTTTTGTTTTTTTTTTTTTCAAAATAGGATTTTAGTATTCTACACATTCTTTGTTACTAGAGATGGGGTCCTTTCATCGTGTAGAATACACTTGGAATAAGAAAGCGACATTCCATATCTGTTATAAATAATAATGTGGAATGATAGGAGTAATTGGAAAGCAATGAATTCAAAATGCAAGAGTGAACTAATCGATGACTGATGAAACACACTGTCAGTAAAAATGAACCACTTGGCTGGCAATAGATTTTTGTTGAAGAAGTAATCATGCAACAATGCATAATTTGTTGTATCTTGCTTTGGTTAAGTCATTTTTCTAGTTTTTTACTTTTATTCATGTGGACGGTAGAGGGTCAGTAGAATCAAATGTATATAGATGAACACAAATATATACATTTGAGTTTGGATAATTAAAAGCATAATGTGTGGTTATAGCAAAGTGTGTGAGTGATTTTCCGATCACACTGCCCACCTTAGTAATTCAGCTGTAGAACACAGGCAGAATAGATGGCACCCTGCTGTCCTGCACAGAAAGAGAAGGCTCCGCGGTGGTTCTTCCACCCGGGGGCACTCCGACGATCAAGTCAGTATATCTCTCAAAGATAATCAATAGTGCTAAAAACAATGCTTCAAAGTATCAAAAACATACCTTAGACCTGGGGTGCCTCTCTTTTATAGTTTTACTCAATCCTAGTCCCACTAGAAGCCTGACTTCTATGGACTCCAATTCTGTACTTACTTTGGACTCCTCAAGAGATAAGGATAGACTCCCTAAGAGTGTTATCCTTATCCATCCTGAAGTCTTTCTTCATCCTAGGACTCTTGTCCCTTATCCAATTATCTCGGATTCCGATATTCTCGCAGATAACCTCGGCAACTCCGAGATCACCTCGGCATAACTACCTGACACGTGGCACCTCGGCTGACACGTCGGCGTCACCTTGCCACGTGTTGGTACTCTGAAAATATATCCCCACAACTGCCCCCTAGGTTCTATTACCTCGGCATTCTGAGGTGATGGAACCTATATCGTTCCTTCCTTCCATTACGTCGGCTATGAACCCCTCAGCCGAGATCATGTTCTTCAGGCCGACATGTCTTCTTTCAAGAACAAGAATTCAAATGAACTCTCCCACGCGCATGAGCTGTCATGCATCACTTCTCAACCGTTCCACTTACGCGTTTCATCTTCATTGGCTCGTGCCTGTGACGCGCTTGTAAGCCGTCTTTCATCTGTCTGCGCCGTCTGACGTGTGCGTTGCTCCAGGCACATTAAATGCCCTGTTTTGCCGCCCGTTTCAAGTTTTTGACAAAAACTTTTCTTTCATCTTCTTTTCTTCACTTTTGCATTCGATTTTCTTGCTTCTCTCTCTCTAAACTCTTTCTCAAATCCACCATTGCTCAAGCTCCAAGCTCTGCAACTGTTTCCATTCTTCCATTCCAGCGAAGCTTTCGCCGTTCCGTCGTGTCTGCAACCGTCGCCTGACCTCGGCGACCTTCATACCGGCTCCACTTTCCTGGTAAGCCTCTGTTCCTTTCATTCTCAATTCTTCTATGCTCTTTTGCTTACTTGCTGCCATTACTGCTTTATTCAAACCTTTGATTTACTGAACTATTCATCTGGATGCGTCTATTCCATGATTTCGCTCATGTCTTGTATACTCTGCACTGTTTCACCACTTTCTTGCCACCGTTCTTGAGCCTGTATTTCTTGTTTTTTTATGCTTTTTGAGAACCCTACCTCTGTTCTTGATTCTGAAACTTTGTTCTTTGTTTCGTTTTTCTGTGTTTCCTTCCAGATCTGTGCCCCCAATCTTTACTTTCATAGATTTAGGTTTGGGATTTGTCTGTAGAACCTACCAATTCTTAGGAAAAAACTGAAACAATCCTTACCAATATTCACCTAGGTTAGAGCCGAGGTCCCAAAAAACCCTTAAGAACATCCTCTTTCTGAAGTAGAATACCTTTACGCCGATATCATGGGGATGTGGAGACATAGGGCAGATACCCCAACCAAACTTGAATACTTTAGGGAAGAGTTCGCCATTCCTGCCGACGTCCATCTGAGGCTGGCTGGGGATGACGACTCTATCATGCCCACAGATGATACAATGCCCTTTCCCATTGTTGCTTTACTGAATGTGGACTCAGGCTTCCACTTGATCCCCTTTTTCGTGAAGTTCTCCACTACTACAGGTTGAACCCTATGCAACTTACCATCAACTCCTATCGAGTGATTAATGGTATCATAGCCTTAGCTAGGCAGGAGAACGTTAGGATCACCCTTGCCGACATCCAATATTGTTATACCATGTGTGCCCTTAACTGAAAGAAAAAGGTTTCGTCTATTACCTCAAGCCGAGGTCCACCGAATTCAAAATCGTAGCCGACCTCCCAGACTCCAACAAGGGGCTGGAGATGACTACTTCATTACCTCTGGAAATTGGGAGTTTGCCCCAGACGAGGATGCCCATCTTTACCCTCTTCCTCGAACAGTTAAAGAGGGCAAGGGTAAGAACCCAGTATCAATACTTAGTTGTTTCTTTTCAAGTCTTCAATATTTTATCTGTTTCTAATGTCTGTTTTCTTCTTGCAGATGTTCGCAAGCCACCGAAAAACTTTCGCCAATCTTACGTTCCCAGCAAGGACCTGAAAAAACTCCTGGACTTGCCAGTTCACAAAAGAAAAGCGCCTCTTCTTCTCAACTTTATTCCAACATACAAATCGATTTTGCCCGACGTCCCCAAAAGAAAGAAGAAAAGCCTTTCTCCTCCTACTGCCACAACTCAAACCGCTTCTACATCTCGAACAGATCAAGGATCAACATCTGACCCAACCAATCAGCCATCTACTTCGGCCCCATACTTGATCCCAATACCTGAAAGAAAACGTCGGCGAAGACTTGTAAAAACTGCTGAGATGGGTCGCCAAAACCTGTTGCTGCAGATCTCCTTGCCGATCTCCCTGTTGACGTCGATGCTCAGCGACGCAAACCATGCCCCCACCAAAGCCAAAAGAACCAAAAAGCCCAGTCAAAGGCTAAAGCCACTCAGTCGATCTGAGGATACTGTGCCTATCTCCAAGCTGGCTGAGAGCGACAAGTCTTCCTTCTGCTGGGAAAAGGCGTGCTGAAACCCAGCCATCAGAGTCCACACAATCAAAGAAGCCGAGGTCATCGTCTGCGACGACCTCGGGGTCCAGAATACCAAAAGTCCCCTGGACACCTGAAATTACTTTAGAAGATAAGCCTGTTCTTGCCAGCGATAGCGCCGATGACATCAATGTCGGCGTAGCACTCAGTACTGCTCTACTCCTCCCAGGTGATCTTGAGCGTAATGCCAAGATGAGTGAGTACGAGAACTACGCCTTTATGCTTCAACGTTCTGTCCAAGTAAGTGTCTTTACGTGGAAACTTGTCTTTTATTTTTTCTCATACTTTGTAAAATTCTATAACAATTTTTGTCTTGTGTTCTTTCAGGCCATTCAACATGCCCACTCTCTCTCCATACAAGCTTTTGGAAATCGGGAGAAGTTGGCCGATATGAGGAGGGAGGTTTCTGCCCTTAAAAAGGAGAACAAAACTCTTCTTTCAAAAATGAAAAAGCTGGAAGACCAGGCTGAGGCTGCCACCAAAGCCCAAACCTTAGCCGAAGAAAAGGCTGAATCTGCCGAGGCCATTAAGACAGTTGCTGAATCCCAAAAGAAATAGGCCGAGGAAAAAGCGGCCCAGGCCCAGAAGGAGCTTCAGGAGGCCTTGGCCACGAAAGAAGCCGAAATCAAAGAAGCTGATGAGAAGGCTTATGCCCAGGGCATAGCCGATGTCACCGAAGACTACAAACTGCAAGTCAGGCAGGCATGCAACAGGGGCTTCTCCCTTGGTTGGATGTCCCTGATAAAGAAACTTGACCTCCCTGCCGATTCACCTCTCCGCAACGCCAACGTTATTCCTCTTCCATTCCCCCCACCTCCTCCTCCAAGTCAAGCTGAAGATGAATCTGAATCTGAATCCGAATCTGAGGATGAGGATAAGGATGATGATGAGGCTTTAGTAAGGAAGCCTAAGGACGCCAATGAGACCAAGTCTCCTCTTCAGGATAATCAAGTCCTAGACTTGACTCATGAGGAGGATGAGGAGGTTGTCAAGGAGGCTACTCCTGAGCAAGCATCATCTGACGTTCCTCCAACCGATAAAAGTCTTGATCAAACCTTGCCGAAATTGATGCCGAGATCGTGGCAGAGAAGGCTGCCGAAGTAGTTCTTCAAGAATCTGCCGAGGTAGTTCACCAAGAACCTGCCGAGGTCCAAACCCAAATTGCTCCTGAAGCTGAAGAATCATACTTCCATGTTTTTTGTACTCTTTTGTTTTTTGGACAATATAAGTTTCTTTGTATGGCCGATGTGCCCTCTTCTGAACAGTTACTCTTGGATTGTTTCCTCTTTTATGAAAGACTACAACTGTATTGTCTGAATGCTTCAATCTTTATTTTCTCTGGATTACTTCTGTATGATTCTATACTTAGAATATTTTGCATGCCTTTCATACTTTGCCTCCTTTGTGCAATCTTCTCGGGTTACATACCTCGGGTATAATAACTACAAGTTTTACTTCGGCAAGATACTGACCTGCAAACTTTTCATGAATTTCAACAAGTGTAAAACATATACTATTCAATGTTAACTTTGCAAACTTTTCTCAAGTTTCAACAAGTTTTAAACAGTGATCTCGGTCTAACCTACTTGTAAATTGCTACAAATTTCAACAAGGATTAACATATACTGTAAACTTTTCTCAAGTTATAACAAGTGCTAAACAATGATCTACTAGTAAATTGCTACAAATTTCAACAAGTGTTTAAACAATATACTTAGCTTTTACTTCAACCTGTAAATTGCTACAAATTTCAACAGATGATCATATGTCGGCTTAACGTCATCTGTAAATTGCTTGGCTTACTTCAACTTGTAAATTGCTACAAATTTCAACAAGCGAAGAGAAACAGTAATCTCGGCTTAACTTCGACTTGTAAATTGCTACAAATTTCAACAAGTGAAGATAAGGAATCAGCTTAACTTCGACTTGTAAATTGCTACAAATTTCAACAAGTGAAGATAAGGAATAATCTCGGCTTAACTTCAACTTGTAAATTGCTACAAATTTCAACAAGTGAAGATAAGGAATCAGCTTAACTTCAACTTGTAAATTGCTACAAATTTCAACAAGTGAAGATAAGGAATAATCTCAGCTTAACTTCAACTTGTAAATTGCTACAAATTTCAACAAGTGAAGATAAGGAATCAGCTTAACTTCAACTTGTAAATTGCTACAAATTTCAACAAGTGAAGATAAGGAATCATCTCGGCTTAACTTCAACTTGTAAATTGCTACAAATTTCAACAAGTGAAGATAAGGAATCATCTCGGCTTAACTTCAACTTGTAAATTGCTACAAATTTCAACAAGTGTCAAGCATATTCTTCTTCTCTTTGCCCCAATGTGAACCTGAGTTCCACTTGGGTTCTCATTATTCAGAAATAATATTGCGCATCTTTTATCAGTGTAAAGGAATTCTGCTATGATTTTATTGATGATGTTGAAAAAATAACAAGGAACATCTAATGATAGAAAAATTTCAAATTACAAGTGTTCCATGGTCTAGGTAATGCTTTGCCCTCATTATCTTCAAGTCGATAGGCTCCATTGCCTAATACTGAAGTAATTCTGTAGGGTCCTTCCTAGTTTGGACCAAGCTTGCCCTCTCTGGGATCCTTCTTGTTGCCAACGACTTTTCTCAAGACTAGGCCGCCGACTTGAAAATCTCTTGGATTGACCTTCTTGTTGTAAGCTCTGGCAAGCTGTTGCCGGTATACTGCGAGCTGAATTGCAGCTTTCTCTCTTCGTTCTTCTAAAAGATCCAGATCTCGGGCTAAGAATATATCATTAGTCCCATTCTCAACTCCCTGGGTTCGGATCCCTGGGATGCCGACTTCCAGTGGAATGACTGCTTCTGTGCCATAAGCCATGGCAAAGGGGGATTCCCCTGTTGATCTTCTCGGCGTAGTCCGATATGCCCAAAGTACGTTGGGCAATTCGTCTACCCACTTTCCTTTTGCTGCCTGCAGCCTCTTCTTTATTCCATCCAAAATTACTTTGTTGGATGCTTCTGCTTGCCCATTACTTTGGGGAAAACTTGGTGTTGAAAAGTAATTCTTGATCTTGAATTTCGCACAAAAGTTCTTGATGAGTTTGCTGTCAAACTGCGTTCCGTTGTCGGCAACTATGGCTCTGGGAATGCCAAATCTGGTGATGATGTTTCTCCATATGAAGTTCTTGACGTCCACATCTCGGATTTTGGCAAGAGGTTCTGCCTCTATCCACTTCGTGAAGTAATCTGTTGCTACCAGCAAGTATTTTCTCTGCCCAGTTGCCTGGGGAAGTTTTCCAACAAGATCCATGCCCCACTGGGCAAACGGCCAAGGGCTGGATACTGGATTCAGGTCAGCAGCTGGCTGATGTATCAAAGGTGCAAACCTTTGGCATTGTTCGCACTTCTTCACGTATGCTTCTGCATCTTTTTGCATGTAGGGCCACCAATACCCCTGGGTAATGGCCCTGTGAGCTAGTGATCTGCCCCCAGCGTGGCTTCCACAGAACTCCTTCATGAATTTCATATAAAAAATCTTCAACCTGCAAAGGGTGTACGCACCTTAAAAGGGGTCCAGTGAAGGACCTTCTGTAGAGATGTCCGTCCGCAGTCAGACTGAATCTTGCCGACTTCAATCTGACTTTGTGTGCCTCCTTGCGGTCTTCTGGCAGCTTTCCTTCTTTTAGGAATGCAACAACTGCATCCATCCAGCTTGGCCCCATGTCCACACACATTGCTTCCTGCTCTGTGTTCTGTGGTTCTATGCTCGGGCCCGACATATAGTCAATCATAATTGTCCTTGTTTTTCCAGTCTGCATTGAACTTGCCAGGTTGGCCAACGCGTCGGCGTGGCTGTTATCATCTCGGCTTACTTGGAGTAGTCGGCAGTTCTGAAATAAGGCTGCCAATCTGATGACCTCTTTTGCATATGCCGACATCCTTTCGTCTCTGGCTGCAAATTCTCCTGTTGACTGGTTAACAATAAGCTGTGAATCACAAAAAACTATTACCTCATCTGCTTCTGCTGCTGCTGCCAGTTTTAGCCCTGCAATTAATGCTTCGTATTCTGCTTCATTGTTTGAGGCCTTGAACCCCAAACGGATGGACTGTTCTATTATTTCTCCATCTGGAGATATCAGTAGCACTCCTGCCCCTGCTCCTTGTCGGTTTGAACTTCCATCGACAAACAGTCTGAAGGAGTCGCCGATGTAGATGCTGCAGGGTCTGAGTTTTTCCTTCCTTTGTTCTTTTGCCTTAGGCTGGGATTCTCCTTGCTTGCTGGGACAACGTTCATCTTGGCTCAACGGAGCCCGATGTTCGATGGATTCAGGCGTGAATTCTGCCACGAAGTCGGCCAAAACTTGGCCCTTAATTGCTGTTCTGGGCCTGAACTCCAGGTCATACTGGCCCAAGGCAACTGCCCATCTTGCTATTCTTCCTGTTAAGTCTCCTTGTTGCAATAAGGACTTCAGTGGGTGCTCTGTTAGCACCACAATCTTGTGCGCCTGAAAGTAATGGTTCAACTTCTTTGAGGCCATTACTAAGGCCAGCATTAATTTCTCTAGTGGTAGATACCTTGTTTCTGCGTCGGCCAAGGTTTTACTTACATAATAAACAGCCTTCTGTTCTCCTTTTTCTTCTCGGATTAGCACTGCACTTACTGCGTGTTCTGACACAGCTAAGTACAAAAACAGCTCTTCCCCAGGTTCAGGTGTTGAGAGGACTGGGCCGTGGTCAGATATTTCTTTAGGTCGGCCAAAGCGGCCTCACATTCCTCAGTCCATAGGAAGTCCGTGGTCTTTTTCACCAGGTTGAAGAAAGGTTTACATTTGTCTGAGCTTCGGCTTATGAACCTGTTTAGGGCTGCGGCCCTTCCAGTAAGCATTTGTACCTGTTTTGCCGATGTTGGGCTCTGTAGATCTACGATGGCCTTGATCTGATCTGGGCTGGCCTCTATGCCCCTTCTTGTTACCAGGTACCCCAGAAACTTACCAGATCCAACTCCAAACGCGCACTTTGATGCGTTGAGTCGGAGCCGATATGTTTTGAGGATTTCAAATACCTCTTTTAGGTCGGCAAGATGACCCTTAGGCTCCTTGGTCTTCACGACCATGTCATCGATGTAGACTTCTACTGTTTGGCCAATCAAGTGTCTGAACATCTTGGTTACCAACCTTTGGTAAGTTGCTCCTGCGTTTTTCAGCCCAAAGGGCATTACTCTGTAACAGTACAGGCCTTTTGGGGTGATGAACGCTGTTTTCTCCTCATCTGGGGGGTACATGGCTATCTGGTGGTACCCCCTATAAGCGTCCAGGAAGCTCATCCTTCCATGTCCAGATGTGGCGTCTACCAATTGGTCAATCTTGGGCAAAGGAAAGCTGTCTTTGGGACAGGCTTTATTCAGGCTTGTAAAATCTACGCAGACCCTCCATTTACCGTTTTTCTTCTTTACCACCACAGTGTTCGATAGCCATGTCGGATAATTGACTTCTCTAATGGCCTGGCTTCCAGTAGTCTGTCTACTTCTTCCTCCACTGCTTCGACGTGCATCAACGTCGGTCTTCTAGCTCGTTGTATTACAGGTTTGGCCGACCTGTCGACGTTCAGTCTGTGACATGTGACCTCGGGGTCAATGCCAGGCATTTCATAAGGTGTCCAGGCGAACACCTCTATGTTTGTTCTCAAAAAAGCTTCCAGTTCTCTTTCTTCTTCTTCGGCTAAGCCTGAGCCGAGAAGAAAGAAGCGCTCTTCATCGCCCTCCTGGACGAGGATTTTCTTTAGTGTTTCCTCACTCTTCTCGGCCGGCTCCTTGCCGACATCATCTAGGACCTCCATGTCCTCATCTTCAATCTCTGCCTTCCCTGGTTCTTGTATGTTGCAGGTTGTTTTCATTGCTGCCATGGAGCAATTTTTTGCCTGCAGTTGATCTCCTCTGACTTCTTCAATCCCATGTTCTGTTGGGAACCGCAATAGTTGATGCAACGTTGAGGGAACTGCCCCCATTGCATGCAACCATGGCCTTCCCAAGATGATGTTGTATGGTGAAGGTGTGTCAATCACGATGAACTCTGTCCTGATCTTCTTAGTGCCGGCTTGTACTTCCAAGTTTGTAGCGCCCAATGGCCACGTTGGCGTTCCATTGAAGCCGACCATCGGGCCATTCGATTGCTCCATGTCGTCTGGGTGAAGGCCCAGCTCCTTGTAACATCTAACATACATGATGTCACAAGAGCTGCCTTGATCTATCAGGATGCGTTTCACTTGGCACTCCCCAACCTGGAGGGATACTACCAAGGCATCATTATGCGGATGCTGGACCATCTCTAGGTCGGCTTCAGTAAAAGCTATCATCGGTCCTTGGCACTCCTCTGGCCGATGTCTCTTTTCCTCGACTTGGTAGACATGCTGTAAATGCCTTACCCTCTGGGTCTCTCCTCTGACTTCGTTCTCGTTGACCCTTGAGTGGATCACATTAACCACCCGTGGTCCCCCTGCCTGTGGTTGCTGTGCTGGGGGAGGCGGGGCTGCTGGTGCTTGAGGCAACCTTGCCTGTTCCTCTCTTGTTCTGGCTCATCGACAAGGTCCCTCAGATGGCCTTGTCTCACTAAGTCCTCCAAGTGTGCTCTTAGGGCTCTGCAACCCTGAGTTGGGTGCCCCTCTTCATTGTGGTAGGCACAACGCCTACCAACGTTCCTTCCCATGTATTCTCCTGGGGCCTTTGCCGGTGCTCTGAAATAGGGTTGATTTCGGATTTGATCCAGGACTTTGTGGACCGGGATTCGGAACACAGTCGTCACTGCTGCTTACCCTCAATTCTGTCTCCATTTTGTTAAATCCGTTGTTACCTCGGCCTTACTTCGGCGAGCCGTTCCCTTTTTCCTGTTTTACCTCCTTATTCCCTGATGTATCCTCCTCGGCTCTGGCATATTTCTCGATTCTTGCCATGAGCTTTTCCATGCTTTTTGGCAATGTCTTTGCCAAAGATTTCCGTAGTGAACAGTCATCTTTTAGGCCGTTCTTGAAAGACACGACCGCCACTTCTTGGTTGCATTCGGGTATTCAATTGAACACCTCGTAATATCTTTTTGCATAGGCCCTAAGGCCTTCATCCTTGTTGATCTTTAGAGCCATCAATGCTTCCACCCTTAATGGCTGCAGCTTGTTTGTCACGAACCTGGCCACAAACATCTCAGCTAGGCCTTCCCAAGTCTTCACGCTTCCCTTTGGTAGTTTGTGGAACCAATCTGATGCAATCTC
Organism: Camellia japonica; assembly: GCA_030407325.1. NCBI lineage: Eukaryota > Viridiplantae > Streptophyta > Magnoliopsida > Ericales > Theaceae > Camellia > Camellia japonica. Next base: position 83,167,867 of record JAPPVO010000013.1, on the reverse strand, counting down.
CCCAAAGAACGAGGGGAACACTTTGCAGAGCAACGGCTCATTTCCACTGTATAATGCCATTGAATTCAAGAATAATCCGACGTGGAAGTTAGGGTCTGACTTACCATCGTATATTTGAAACCTCGGCATGCTGAATCTCTTTGGTGCCTCAAATTTGTCCAGTTCTACCGAGAACGGTGTCCTCGGCTTGTCGGGTGAGGTGACCTCGACTTCAGCATTCTGTTCCTTCCTCTTGAGGTAATTTCTCAAGTCTTCTTTACTCCTCCCCGGAGCTCGGCTATCTTTGGACTTCAGTCTTTTCGGTACACTACTTTCGGCCTCGTGGTGGGCCCATTTTGATCTTTCTCCATGGGTTGTGTCAAAGCAGAGCGCCTGCCCTTGGACATGCCGATGTTCTCTGGGCTCTGGGTCCTTTGTGTGATATGTCCTTTGGGACTTCTCTTGTCTCGGCTCCTCTCGTCCGACTTCCCTGGAAGGCGGGTGAGAGTGTCTTCCGCTCCTGGTGTGCTGAGGTGCTTCAGGAATTATTTTCCTTCCTCCCTTCTAGGTATTAATTGCTGGGATCGGCGTGTCCTGCAGTGGGTACGGCGACTGCATGACATTGTTTTGCATCATGAAGTTGACGACCGACTGTAGGTCTGCCAACTTGTCTGCCAAATCTTTTACTTCCTCATCCCTCCGTAGGCATCTATCCCTCCATACCTGGAGGTTATCTTCGTTATAGTACCTACTTTGGTCTGTCTTTTTTGAAGTGTCGCCCTCCTGGCCGACGTCTTTTCCTCCGTGCCCCTGGTCACGGGCTTCTTCGTTGTGGTTGTCTCCTTCAATGTCAAGGTCGATAGGCCTGCCACTCCCAGCGAGAACGTCGTCCCCGACCTTTTCTTTTTGTGCGTTACTGGCCATCTATTCGTCTTTCTTTCCCACAAACGGCGCCAAATTGTGTGAGTGATTTTCCGATCACACTGCCCACCTTAGTAATTCAGCTGTAGAACACAGGCAGAATAGATGGCACCCTGCTGTCCTGCACAGAAAGAGGCTCCGGCGGTGGTTCTTCTACCCGAGAGCGCTCTGACGATCAAGTCAGTATATCTCTCAAAGATAATCAAGTACTCAACTCACTAGCTTGAGTATATCAAAAACATACCTTAGACCCATGGGGGTGCCTTTCTTTTATAGTCAATATAATCCTAGTCCTACTAGAAGCCTGACTTCTAAGGACTCCAATTCTATACTTACCTTGGACTCCTCAAGAAATAAGGATAGACTCCCTAAGAGTGTTATCCGTATCCATCCTGAAGTCTTTCTTCATCCTAGGACTCTTGTCCTTTATCTGTTTATCTCGGATTCCGATGTCTTCGGAGGTAACCTCGGCAACTCCGAGATCACCTCGGCATATCTACCACGACACGTGGCACCTCGGCTGACACGTCGGCGTCACCTTGCCACGTGTTGGTACTCAGAAAATATATTCCCACAGTAAGATTCCTGATTTTTTTCAAAATCAAAGACAAAAGTAGATGGGTAAATTGGCTTCTTGTTGATAACAAGATTACATAAAGAGTTACAAATTTTAGTCTTTCGAAACCACTTGTTTCTCAGCATACAACAACAATAATTTTTTTCCTTGTATTAAAATTGTAGATTTAACCCCTTCAAATGACTCTTGTGAAACATGAAACATCCTCCACATCCTACTACTAATAAACCAATAATAATGATTTTTTTCCCATTTTTTAAATATTTCACATGACCTCTGATCTTTAGATTATTTTCAATTTTTTTTGGTTTGTTTTAAACTGTCTAACCAACTTAGTTTGATTACTAACATAATATATATTATATTTATTATTATATAAAATTTTCAAAATTATTGAATCAAATCAAACTGAACTGAACCAATT